>OW679198.1:83436475-83863204 GCA_940337035.1 Agriotes lineatus
GTAAACAGAATTTTAACAGTTCACAAATCAATGTTCTACCAAGAGCGACTTACAGTCGGAATATTCACGTGTTATCCAAAACACAAATTGATAAAATGCTTCTTGTTTTATGTATTGATAAAAAAGCTTATTTGTTTAAAAAAAAAGTCAAAAACAAGATAATGTAAATACGTCAAAATATATCAATTAATATATTGAAATACTATATATTATAAACAGGCTTAGGATAAATATGCACTTAAAAATTGGAATATATGCATGCAAATATACACGTAAAATGCCGAAAATATGCACTTAAATATATCCCTTCCCTAATTTAGTCAATGTAGCACTGTGCAAGTCAGGAACGTAAATTTTTATTAATGTTGATTCGTGAGGAATATCTCGCTTCATGTACTTCTCTAGAAATACTATGAGTGTTGGTTTTTGTAACTTGGATAAAGATATATCGGCAGAATAAAGACTTTAAATAAATCATAATTAAACTCAGAATGGTGTGGTCCCTGCTTTTGGCATTATTGTTGTTTATTAGCAGGTTTTTTTGCTTTTCTTACTCAGATGTTTTTCTGTTTTCATATGCCGAGTAACTTGAAATTTTTTTGAAGCTACAATTGCAACTATGCAATATTTACAAAATAGCATTAGTGGTAAAGTATTCAAAATCAAGCACAAACTGGTTTAGAACATACTCTTGAAGATATTTCATCTTTTCTCATTTAAATGTTAATTTGGGCTTTGACTTACGTTTTATGGATGATATTTTAAAGTTGACTGTAGAATAGATGTTGGAGAACTAAACTTTTGGCTCTACTATAAAATGAAAGAGGTGGCAAAAAAGGATTAGTAGAATTTTCCAAAAATATATTTTATCAATCAACCCTAAGCCCCTTTTACTCAATTCTCTAGTTAATTGTCAAAACAATATCATCCATTACTGAAAAGTGTATAGTGAAGCATAGAATGGCTCAATATAATGCCTCATTGGGCTTGGGCCATAGTCTCTAGACCGTTCTAAGAATTGACGAAAAAGAATTTGCATTTGCATTTTCTATTAAAAGGTTAGCATGGATTACCGGAAATGCGTAATCTTTAAAATTAGCAATATTCAACCAAAAATTTAAACAGATGCGTTTTTCCGGCGGTTCTGCTTTGAAAGTCCTTAAAACTTTCAAATAATTACATTTTATGCATCTAGAAATTAAAGTTTTCAGAAATATGCAGCATTAACTAGAAACCTTCGAAATATGCATTCATTGTATAAAACAGTAAAAATATGAATTTGCATATGCAGATATGGAAATGCATAGGTAATTATTCTAAGCCTGATTATAAACATTTAGGTTTACTTTTTTCGTACATCTTATAAATCAAATTTCAAATAGCAGCCTTGGTGAATTTATTAACGCAAAAGTAACCGGTTCAGGATGTGGTCGTTTTGTGGGTAGAGTAGTCAAAATGTCACTTCATTGCCACTTATATAGTAGCGCTGACTGTTAGAGTACTGATATTTAATGCTGCTGCAACCCGCTAAAGTATAAATTACCTTCCTGGCGAAATTCAATGGTATAAAGGGCCCCCATTATCCCGTTCCTGTTAGAAATATGTTGTAAATGAAGCTACAAGTTTCTTTGCACGACTTTTCCAATACTTATTCGTTATCTCTCAAGAATAACATTATAAGTGTCACTTTTGGCATTTAATACAATTTACTAAATAATGACGATTCTGCAACTGCGCTCAGAGCAGCCAACATGTTGATTATATGTTCTTTTTGGCATATGCAAAAATTTTCTATTATTATGGTGGCATAGATTTTGACGTCGTAGTTACATGTAACGGAAGCTTCTTTAGAAGAACTATAGTGTTCACCCCCAAGGTGTCCACTCCCTAGATCAAATATGTATAAACGTAGGCCAAGACAAGAAATATTACAAAATTTGAAAAAACCTTGTCATGTCTTGTCTGATATAATTTTCATCAAGTCTTGGTATTATTCGACTCTTACAAAGTTGTGTCTTGTATTGCCTTGCAACTTACAAAATGACGTCACAGTTTCTCTGAAATGCTATTACTTTAGTTAAATGGTAGTACTAGGTATTAATATTCTTATTGACAATCTGAAAAAATCGGCCTTCCAGCTTGACAGTCCTCATCGAAATACCACAGACGAGCAAATTATAATTGCTTTAAATGCTGAATATATTGAGTTTCTTTGATTGTTGATCCTGGGCACAAGAAATAAGTTTTGAAGTTTACCCCATGCTGTAAAGAATTAAAAGAAACTACGAGTATAAGATGTGAATACATTCTAAAAAGGCAATATTTTATACAAAATTATATACACCCTAACGATCAACAAAATGGAACAGGAACAGGAACGGGATCATTACACGAATTTAATATAATTTAAGTCAAATATTTGTTCAAAATAAAGACCAAGCATCCTTTTCGGGATCTTTAGATATACGTAGGAGATGTATTGAGAAATGAATTAGATGACTATTTTTCTTCAAAACGAGGTAATGAAGAGACCGACATATTATCTTGGTGGAATATTTAGGAGATGTCTGTTCTCACTCTATCGAAAATGGCACGAGACCGATCCCTCGGTTGCGTCTCAGATGCGGTCGTTGCATTTGCGGTTCTGCTAATTATCGTTGCTTATGCGGTTCACGCTAAAAAATTTAAGTATATATCTTACAATTACCGCTACGGAAGTTTAACTTGCGGTCAGCTGATTTTACCGTGGTTAAAATTTGTTCTCATGCTTCAGTTCCAAACATTATGATTTATAATTTTTGTTTTGTATTATTATGTCATGATTAAGCAAAGGCAAGTGAGATAAATACTGCAAACAGTTGTTTATTATACGTGTGTTTTATTAGGCATCTAAACACGCACGAGAAGTTTAGACACGAGCCGAAGGCCGAGTGTTTAATCTTTATGAAGTGCCTTACATGCCAATCAGACACAAATACAATCTAAAATTTTATCTACAACCTACAACTCGGCGACACGGCGAAGAAGGTGGGTCCTGATATGATAAAATAGAGTTTTAGTGTCAAAATTAAAATTCAAATTTTTGCATTTGTTCTACGTACCTACCTCTCACTTCATCACATTTTTCGGGTCTCTTAATAAATTCTTCGTGCACTTTACGAAGAGTTTGCGGTTCATTCAGTTCATTTTTGATCAGAAATTTTGTATTAAAGCTTCATTTTAGGTTAAAAACAGTTTTGTTTTATACATTTTATGTGTAGAATGATAAATATTTAAAATTGTCTCTTGAAACATTTTCATGTTTTCTCTCACCCTGTACATTGACAAGCAGATTTTTTTGTGTAGAGAATGACCGTTCGTCGTCAAATTAATAATAATGTTTTTTTACCATTGACAACTTCATCCGTGGACACACTGTATGGAAAGGATATTGATAATAGTTAGTCACATATCCAATCAATGAAAACTTGTGCCCGGTTTTATGACTATTTTATGAGGCAAGGGTTCGGAAATTCGTAGATAACCAAAAATGTGGAAACGCTACAGAATAATTAAATTTAAAACTGCATCCAAACATATATAATCTGATTATCTAATTTCTAATACAATGACTTCATTTTGGTTAGGAAGAAACTTAATATGGAGAAAAAAGAAAATCAGCTAACAACACACTTGTGATATAGAAAAACATTTAATGTCGCTTGCTTACATCCAAAGATATGAGTAATAAACAATAAAACATAAACAAAAAATAAATAATAAAATATTTTAAAAAACAAACATAATAAAGATAATTAAGAAATTCTTGTAGCTACAAACTTTTAAATACGTCAATGTTAATACAAACATCGTATTGCCAGTCTCAAGCATGGATAAACTGCTAGGGAAATTTTTAGAGATACCTTAATTACTGGTGATATTTTTTAGGGCGCAAATGAGCCAAAGAGAGCGGTGGGCGTAAATGAGCCGGGTGCAAGTAGTATCCTTTAAATTACACAATGAAATTGTATTAGTAAGACCCCCGTCTCCATTGCTTTATTGGTAATACCATATTTACAGAAGATTTGAGACTTAACACATATCTGCACCTATACAAGCAAACTATTTGGTGGAGGTTGGGCGATTATGTTTTATAATTGGCTTTACGATATCAATGAAGCGAATACGTATCTTGAATACATCAATAGTAAAGAAACTGTCATTAGGTTTAGTTTAGTTAAGCATTTCGAGACGCTGGCCGCGTGAGCAACAATATTTACAATTCGAAAGAAAGCTGTACAAATAGGTATTCACATTTTAACTCCAATAATATCATCATAAGACTAGGGCTGTAACAATTCTGCATATAATAAGGCCAGCGTAATTTGCTTTAATATCGAAATTGAGAGTCATAATTTATTTTTTGAAAGGCAACATGTATCCCAAACATATTTCTTGTTCAGAATAAGGCTAAAGCAACTAATGGTAAAAAATCTTCCATTAGAAAAATGCCCTCTCTCAAAATTCATTTATTACGTACCTATGATACACTAGAAGCATAGAATTCAGTGGCTGTTTTCAGCTGCCGCTTCTTGTTTGCTTATAGCCGCTATCATATATATTGCAATGGTTTAATGCTTAACATAATTCTGGTTGCCTAGGTAACATAAAAATATACTGAATTTATTTATTGCAATGAAACCAGTAATTTTACAGTAATAAAGGTACTCGATATGAGCAGCAGTAAATGTAATTTGAAAAAGAAGGGTTGTCATGAAATTGACAGAATTCGAAAGGATTATGTTCATGGTTTTAAGCATAATAAATGATTGGAATGGCAAACGTTTTAGTTGTGTGAAGTCAATATCATACAGAAATGGTGTGCGACGTATAGAAATTATGAGCGTGTTGTGGTAATTAAAAGTTATTGTACCAATGAACGGTAAGATGACTGAAGGCCAAATAAAAAGTTGTGTTGCTTTGAACGTTTACAAGAAAGACAATTTAGAATTTAAGAAAACAACAGTGCATCAAAGGCATCAAAACTTTAGTCTATAAGTAAAAATTGTACATCAAAACTTAATTCTATAAAACAAATGTTATTCATAGTTGCTAGGTAATGAGATTGTCATTGTTAAAAAAAAGAATCAACAAGTCTTAATTTAGTTAGCTGGGGTTAATTCGGCTCCCAGAAATTAACAGTTTTTATCACTAAAAAGTTACAATTTGTTACCTAAAGAGTGTTTTAATTGTTCTCCAAGTCGTTGTGCATATGTGGGTGTATAATTTGTCCAGATAGTGAATCCCGGTGAAAAGGGACATCCATCCGCAAGAATTGCCAGAATGTGTTCCACTGCGGAGTTTTTTACGAGGAGTTACCACATCGGCCAGCCAAAAACTTAGGTGCAGCCTTTAGAGCAGTCCCTCAGGATAGCTAGGGTGCAGAAATTAGCAGCAGGAAGCCATCAGCAAGCCGTCAATTGAGGTGGCGTCGCCTGAAACCGTTGCCCAACCAGCAAGCCTCCAGTTGCCAGGTATTTACCACAGCTTCCAATTGCCGCATACCTTTGAAATCAAAGGCTTCATCAAGAGTAGGATTTTAGTAGCCATACGTGCAGATTCCAGTCCGCAGGCCTTTTCCAGAATTTCGTATTTGCTTAGCGTCCTTTGAAAATGCAGTTTTGAGCAAAACAAATTTGCCGGAAATGTTGGTAACAGTGATTCGAATAATTTACCTGATGTAGTTTTGCCGTTTGGTCTGTTTTGAATTCAATTTGCGCTGTTTTTTGTGCGAGCAAGCAATTTTGAGGTTGGATTAAATTGTAGGTTATAAACCTGTTTGTCATACAGTCATGCATCTGCCATACTTGTTAATAATTATAGATAGTGGCAATTGTGCTACAGATTTGGTGAACCTAACCTGAGATTAAAAGTTATTCCATGCTACACCGAGCTTAACCCACATTTAAATTGAAAATAAATAGAATACAAAGGAGCAATAAACCATTCTTTTGGCAAGTCAAAATAATTACAATATTTTTAATTAGACCCTGCTTGACACAATTAATTCATTATTGAAGCCACTTAAGATTTGTATGTTAAATAATTTATTTATTAAATCAGTCCTGAATACAAGGGCTTTCCTTATACCCATAGATTCTTCTATTATAACAATATTTGTCATATCGGCAAATGTTTTCCTATCTGCTGGATGTCTCATAAATCACCAGTTCTTTTCTTTGGCTTTTTGTAGCACTACCGCAATACCCAATTTATGAAAAGGTCGGTGTTTCATTTTATGGTATTTTTGCCCTTTAAGAACTTTCTAAATAATTTTTTCTGTACACTGAGAACATTAGTTTGGATATTTTTAAAAATAATTAATAATGCTTTTGTGCCTAGACGATGCATACATCGAGGCATATTTGAGGGAGAGAACAAATGATAACCGCAATTGAACTAAACACACTAAACTTAATATATTGGACATTGACGTTTTTAATCTGAAATTGTAGTTATATCAGTTTTTTAAAAGCTAAGCAGGTCTGACAAACCACTACTCTGGAAGATCAGCTACTACACGGGAAAGCTCAAATCAATTAAAAAACTTCATCCAATTACAGGACAATCTTTCAGGATGACAAAAATGCTATAGAATTATAGCATTATGGCGTTTCACAATTACATTAAATAAATTAAACGGAGCAAACATCTTTCAGTAAAATCATATAACAAACATTAAATTTGTGGAAAAAATGTAGCTATCATGCTTAATGCGAACAAAGAATGATGATAACATTTCTTGAATATATTACTAGCAAATATATATACTAATTTGTTTTGGAAACAACAGGGAACAACGCAATTAGTGATCATTGAATACAGTAACATGAACAGCAAACACTTTTATAACATCAATATAGCTTCAGTAAACTAATACCTAGTTAGTAACATGTTAACTCCAAGTATATTAATAACATAAAGACAGGTGCTGATATATAACTTTATGAGATCAAAATAGTGTAGTGATGTTTTGAATATTTTACTATGACCAAATACATGTTACGTGTTCATAAGAATCATTTGAAACAACTATCAAATCTGATGCAAACTGTGAGAGTATTTATTTAAGTGGAATGTCAACACAGAACAGTTTATTTACCAAACACAAAATTGCAAAAGAGAGGAATTTTGATTTGCTACGACAGAATAAAGTGTAGTTGAATAAAAATGTCGCTTCGAAAAATTTAAATATATTTTTCATATTAAAAAAACAAAATTTGCATTACTACCACACCTACAAAGGCAGGTAACTAGAATGATTAAGTTGCCAATTCAACAGAAATAGAGTTCTCAAGGATTTTTATGAGCAAATAATAGCAATGTATCTTTAAAATATTTGTTTATGCATGTTTTAATTTAAACCTCCAGCTACTTAGATTTGCTATGTGAGATATTACGAGGAAAAATGTTTTGCAGTTGGGAAAACGCATTATATTAATTTAATTTTTTTTTTCTAAATTATGTCTTTTCAAATGGGGTGCCATTACAGTTGAAACATTCTTGGCACCTTTCAATTAAGTGTTCTACTGTTTTGCGAGATAAATCAAGCCCAATGTCTTAAATCTCAACTTAAATTATTTTTTAAGTTCGTGCGTGGTTGATGTTCGTAAACCTTTGCTTTGAAGTAATCCCATAGGGAAAGGTCCAAGCACTGTCACCAAAATTACTCGACTAGGAGATATGTTTCCCAGAATATGCATTAATTTGCCTGGTCCTGTGCGAGGAGGTTACACAAATCTTGACTGAAATTTTCGATGTATATGGAACCGATTAACCCAATTCAACACTGTATCTCGTTTTGGTATTCTTCTATACATGCCAACTTGAAATTCATATCTAAAATGTCAATGTTCGGTGTTTGCTCTCGGCAGCGAATACACATTAATTTAAATAAAAGTAAACTGAAACTACTTAAATTGAACAAAATAAATATAAAAAATACCTGTAATTGTTCATCAATTGGCAACTATCTCTTACTCTATAGTCCACTCACACTAATAGCACTTATTGCCGGACCTTGTACGATATTATCACTTTAATTAATGCTTTTCTTGCTACACCACTGTTCACATCAACAAGTTTTAAATTGTTCTTAATATATAATATATATTTTTGGATAGTAGTACTAGTATTCGATGTGGTGGAACGTTACAATTTTTGTTTATTCCTATGTTGTACCTAATCGTTTTCTCTGCTTTACTCTGCTATTCTTTTGTTGCATATAAATGTGACCAATAAGAATTTTGTATGATTTTCCAAAAATATTTATATAATAGCAATTACTAAAAAAAAACTACGTACATTTAGACTTACATGTTAATGAAATTAATATGGTGCTCTAAAATGTGCGAATTAAAACTTTTTCTATTGTACTTCTTCCATATTTATAGATTTAGGAGTCATATTTGACTCGAAACTTACATTTGAAGGTCATATTGATAATATAGTTAATAAATCTTTAAAACTTCTAGGATTTAGTATTCGTAATACTTATGATTTCAGGCAAATTAACAGCATAAAAGCTATTTATTGTTCAATTGTTAGATCAAATGTGGAATATGCAAGTTTAATTTGGGATCCTTATTATATCACATATTCTAACAGAATTGAAAAGATACAGAGAAAATTCCTTAGATATTTAGCTTACAAACATAAAATACATTCCACAAATTATAATCAATTGTGTGTAAAAGTTAATTTGGAAACTTTAGAATCTCGAAGGAAAAATCACTGCATCTGTTTTCTTTTTAAGTTATTGAATGGAATCATAGACTGTCCAAACATTTTAAAACATATTTGTTTAGCAGTTCCTAACAGATTTACCAGGCAGAAAGACCTATTTTAGTTAGATACTCATCGTCAAAACTACAGTCTTAATGCGCCACTGCCTAAGCTTTTACGATTGGGTAATTGTTGTGATGTAGATTTTTTTTTTAATTCGTATGGATTATTTAGAAATAAATTGAACAATCGATCGATTTCTATATCATAGGTATAATCTTATATGTAATTTATATTTTCGTGTGATACTTTTAATGTAGTAATTTATTGTTAGTTATAAACTCTTGTTTATACAAACGTCCATGTATTATATGTGTAAAAAATGGTTTTCCGTAAATATATATTATTATTATTATAACTGGCTTGCATTATTTTTATGTATATACGTAGTAGTCCAACGAATATTTTATCTTTTCAAATGTATATACATATTTTAATTTGTCAAGCATTTCAGTGCGTGGGCAACATTAAAGTGTCAGGAACATTACAAATGCGTTAGTTGAGTAACCTTTCATGATTGGGTCACTATAAAAAGCATTTCTTCTCAAAATTTGGTTTAAATAAAACTACGTCTATTAATAAAATATTATCATTTGAAAATTTTGAATTTTACCCAAATGTTATAGCACGTACGCCAAATCGTCGCCAAACATTTCTAAACGTTTTGAGGAGACTCAAAGAACTATTAATTTCCTTTTTTTGTGATTTCCCTTATTTTTGTGAAATAGAGTTTTTTTATAATTTTATTATTTTTACTTTCCTCGTCTGAAAGACAAAGGAAGTATTATAATCACGAAAAAAACGTTTTGTTTATTTTTGGGTTAATTTTAAAATAAAAGAAAGTAATAACTTTCGCATAGGTCAGGTTTTACATTTGTCGAAAATAAGACTCAACCGATAAAGGATAATGTCACAAAAGAGTAAAAATGTTTCAACCATAACACCGTGCTCTTCAAGACAGGCGCGCGTCGGACTTATCTGGAAGAGACTCGGCAGCGCAGCATTCGAGCATTCTGCAGAGCTGCAGATGCAGATGTTCAAACCCCAGCGGGATACATTTTTTTATTTGAAAATGTATTTAATTTATTAGAAACGTGAAGATATTTGTACTCCTAACTAAATTTGATTTTTTAAATTATTTAGGGCCGGTTGCAGAAAGCAATGTTAAATCTGGTGTTAGCTAACGCGACGTCAAAGTGAACAAAAACGAATCAAATCTCAAATGCTTATGGTAACTAATACATTAGTAAACAAAATTTGATGAGATTTTGTTCACTTTGACGCGACGTTAGCTAACACCAGACTTAACATTGCTTTCTGCAACCGGCCCTATGTGTCACAATGTTGACGAGGGAAGTTCTGGGTCAAGTCTTTTATAGTTTTTTTATTTTATGAATATGATTTTGTTAATTCTTCAGTTAATATTTGAGGATAGTGCAATTAAATATGCTTAATATGAGTATACTATAAAACAAAAGCTTTTATATATATTTTATGACGTCATGTAACAAATGCAATTTTTATGGGTGGTCCAGTTCATTTGTGGAACAGTATATAAGTTCCAAACAGTGATACCTTGTAGCTATTGTATTACGCACAAACAAGAACCACATTTGCGGCATCTCTTTAACATTTATTTTACCAAAAGCATTTACCCTTTCTGTATAAAAAATTTGGTGTGATACACTGCACACAACTTTCTTTTACAGTGATCTTATAATTAGTCAAAAATGTGATTTTTAGTTTTTAAGCATTTGTCAAAAATTACAAATTCTACAGAAACCGTGCAAAATAGAGCGTTAGTTGAAACGACAAATTTTCATATACAATACCGCGAGCGGTCGACGAATTGCCGAAAATTTTTGTCAAAGTGTATGAGTGTTTATTGCTTCGATATAAATTGGTCGAGTGCGACAGCACGAGACCAATTTTGAAGCAATAAACACGAATAACCACTTTGACAAAAATTGATGCAATTCGTCGGCTGCAAGCGGCATTTGAAGGACTATTCAACGAACAAAATGGACATTTCTTAGTAATTAATCAATTTTATCACGTCCTCTTTGAAAATAAAAATCTGTTGACGTGAAATAAATTGTTTGTCAAATTTGACATTTCTAATATCATATTTGATAAATTTTACAGGAAGTTAAATAAATGTCACAGGAAGAGAAAAAAATTGTCATTAAAACTCCGCTAGCGGAATTGTTGCACAATTTTACGCTGATTGGTGGCAAATGACATAAATACTAAATTATGATTGGTGAATAGTTAATTTGAAGGGGGTGAGTTGAATAGTCCCTAAAATTTTAAGCCAAATTCAAAAATGTAATAATACACCGGGTGTTCTATTTAAAATAGGAGTTAAAAAAATAATAAAAGCAACCCATTTTGGAGGTATTCAACTGGAAAATCACCTATCTTACTTTAACACACATTAAAAATAGGAAGTTTGAAATAATATTTCAAGTAGTTATTGAAAAATTCTAAAAAACCTGAAAAATCACAAGTTAGAGTAAACACCATACTCTCGGTTATGCAATTTTCTTCAAAAGCTTGCTGTCGCATCTAGATAGTACGCAAAACTTATACAGTGTCCGCCAAAAAGTCGGCATAATATGGGAAAAATGTATATTTTAGATTTTTCAAAAAAACTTTTGACGTTAATAATTTGTGCTTGATGTCTAAAAACGTATTTAGCCCCTATCATATATACCGAGTGATGTTTACTTATTTAGAAAATGGAGTTTTTCAAAATGTTCAAAATCCAAAAAGTGCTATTTTGCGGAAATTAAGTAAGATTTCAATGACATTTTTTTAGAGTGTCTCACCTTTAGCTAACTGAACTTTTAGCTAAAAATTAATTTTTAAGTTTTTTAAATATTTTTCAAAATTTCATGTACCAAGACTTAATATTAAAATTAAAATTGTTTTATGCGAAGACTTTTAAAGATATATAATTGTGAAAAATGATATAAAATGTTAAATACTCATTAATGACCAATAGAAAAATTAGTTCACGAGCCATAACCGAGACAACAACAAAATTTCATGGACATTTTTTGTAGGTAAACCAGCCTAACTGTGAGGGTTTGTGTTGTTACGATTTTCTTACCGAATTTGCATTCGATCATTAATTCATATCCGGAAATTATTTTTCGTGCATTCCAACAACGTCGTATTAATTTGCCCGAGCGGGACGCGAGGGCAAATTAGAACGTTGTTGGAACGCACTCAAAAAAAATTCCTGAAAGAATTAATGCTCTTAGGAGATTATAGGCATACGTTAAGAGCCGTAGAGTGGCACGTAACTACGGAGTACGGTGGTGTAATAGTAGAGAGTTGGGCTGCTGAGCTTAAGGTCATGAGTTCGATACTGGATACTGAATGATTTTTTTTATAATTATTGATAGATGATTGGCATACAAATTTCTATCTATGGTCAGCTTTAAATGTTAAATGCGACATTATATGCGTTTTCTACCCCACAGTGAAAGTTCTGTTTCTTCTGTTTCAACAGAACGAAGATTCAATTAATGTGTCTTAAGGAGCGGGTGTCCCAAAGAGTGGATGACAAAAACCACTGCATACCAACACTGTGCCAAAGTATCGATAAGGCGCCTGAACCTTCTCATCTTGTTTTCTTAGTATGAACTATAATTGAAAGAAAATTCACTATCTACAATAAAAATCAAAGAAGACTTTTTCTTAAATCAAAGAGTTTTATAAGCAAATCTGATGAATGCTTTTCGCTAAAAGAATGATAATATACTGTAATTGTTTTAAAATGCCAAAGCTTTTTAAATAAAATATAACTAACATGCAGCTGAATTATAATGCAAATAGAAAGGATATTAAGTTCAGCAGTACGGGTTTATCGTTAAAAATTATATTTTATACAATGGAATCGATAGTTTCTTCAGCAAAATGTTGACTGATCATTACTGAAACAAAGATCAGTCAGAAAAAAGAATCATAGCTATTAATTCAATTACATGTCAACGATACCAGCTAATTGTCCATTCGTTGATTGCAAATGTAACGCAAATTTGATTGATAACAGTAATTTTGAACTAATTTGTTATATTAGCCAGATTTTATCTGCAAAAGTAAATATTATTAGAAAGGATAAAACATAAGTTTGTTCTTACATATTTGTGGTATTGTTGCACATTGTTACATAACAATTGGAGACTCGCATAAATTGAGAACAATTTAACCTAAGATGACATGCTTAGCTAAAAGTCACAATGGTTGAAAAGTAGAAATCTGTAGTTTCTTAACATTTGATTTCCAAGGTTATGGAAAATATAAAATGGTAACAATTAGTGATGGGCTTATTCGAATGAAAAATAACCGGTTATCCGGTTATTGAAATAACCTCTGTAATTCGGTTTTCGTTCCAAGTATTCGAATGAAAAATAACCTCATCTTGATACGTACTACGTGCCGTATCTCAGCGAACTGCGAGTGATCGAAATTCTATAAATAATATGTCATTCCCTCTACACTTAAAAGTAGAAGAGGGATAGATTATATATATATCATAACCATAAGCAGGGCAGATTGTACTGATTGACCCAAGTGAGGCTCGCGGCTGCTTGTTGATGTTATTAACACATTTGAGACTCCCAATCGACCAGTTAAATTTATGGGGCCGTTAAAGATAACGCTCTGCTGAGTATGATATTTTCCGAAGCTGTGTTGGTATTAATTTATAACGGCCTAAATTTTTGCTTCGAAATGCGGTTGATTATGCCTAACAAGGGATAAACAGAAAGCGAAATAAGATTTTCCAATATCGTAACAGATTTATATTTAATTTTTAATAACGGAGCAGTCGATGCCCATCCGTCGTCATATGATATGAACGTGGGACAAGAAGTGGATTTCGATGTTTAAAATTTTAAGTGTGCGTCCTTCGAACCGCAGAAGGCAGAACGTAGATAAATTATGGATTCTAAAATATACCGGTATGAAGTGCAAGCGAAAAGGAAGGGTGGCTACTAGAGAATTTTAGGAACTAAAAATAGATTCAATAGATACTTTGTATTCGCATATTTATAATTTCTTTATGATTAGTATTGATATAGCTATTCTCAATGGTTTAAACTCCTTAGAAATCAGATAAAAAGCATTTATACAATTATTATAATTAACGATTAACTGAGTTCCTCTGCTATCTGGAAGGTACGATGCCGATACAGATGACGGTGAACCGCCAACCGGCAAACCGGCGAAATCGAAACGAATCGAGAGCCAAAATTTATTCGAATGATTATTCAAATAATCATTCGGTTATTAATATCATTCGAATGCAAATAATTCGGTTATGAAAATTGTCCGGTTATGCCCATCACTAGTAACAATAACAAATGGCGTATAAAAACTTTGAATTGAAAAGACACCTGATTTAAAATCAAGCTAGGAATATAAAAAATTCAATTATATTAAATACTAGCTTTTACCCGCGACTTCGTTCGCGCGAGGTTCGTTATTTGTGTATTAAATAATGTTCCGCCCCACCCCGCCCCGTCTCGACCCTTCCCGTCCCGTCCCGCCCCTTTCCCTCCCGTCCAGTCCCGTCCCTTCCCGTCCCGTCCCGCCCCTCCTCTTTCATCCCATCCCCTCCCCTCTCATCCCATCTTTTTCCTTCCCTTTCCGTCCCGTCCGTCCCGCCCCGCCCCGCCCCGTCCCGCTTTGCCCCGTCCCGTCCCGTCCCGTTCCGTCCCTTCCCTTCCCGTCCAGTCCCGTCCCGCTCAGTCCCGTCCCGTCCAGTCCGTCCCGTTCCGTCCAGTCTAGTCCCGTCCCGTCCCGTTTCTTCCCTTATGTCATGTTCACCGTCTTGGACTTAAAAATAAATGCCATTTTCGCAATCAACGTCCCAATAAACCTCAATAACGACACCCATATCGATTTTTAGGGTTACTTACCCCATTTCACCCCCTAAGGGGTTGATTTTCGGAAAATCACGAAATACGTGTTTGCTTATTTGTTTTTAGGAGTACTCCTACGAAGTTTCAAGTAGAAATGTCTATTTAATATTATTTTTCCATACAAAATTGGAACCCCCATTTTACCCCTTTAGGGGTTGAATTTCGAAATATCCTTCCTTATTCCTTGTATACATCATAAAGGGAACCTCTGTGCAAAATTTCAGCTTTCTAGGTCCAAGGGTTTGGGCTGGGCGTTGATGAGTCAGTCAGTCAGGACTTTTAGAAATATATATAAGATAAATACTGGTATGTGCTCAGAAAAAGTGTTCATCATAAGAAGTTTAGACCAAGAAATATGAAGATGTTGGTGGTATGCGTGTAGCATAACTGGCAGAGGCGTTGCTGACGATGGTGCAATCAGTCCATGCGGTAGATGCAAATCCATTATATCAATGCAGATAAATTGAAGATAAAAAACCAGAATGTAAGAGAAATACAAAGATAATATTAAAAATACTAGATCTGAGTGACATAGAAATTTTAAATAAACAAAACTGCTAATTGAGCAATATTTAAATATGACGAAAGTAGATTATAAAAATTGAAGACAAGCAAACAGTGTTTAAAGCGAAAGGTTTATGAAACGATTTACAAATAAACATTAAATTGAACTCTATGTAAACATACAGTATCAATTAATTAAAATGGAATTTAATAGAAAATTTAAACACGATAATTATTTTAAACCTATAAATACTCAAAAATACAGATATTTAACCACTAAATGTTAATTGCCTCATATTTATAGTGTTATGTGTTTTATTTGCGCCCTAATTAAATTTCTACAGTAACCCAACGAGATTGCCTGTTTACACATGCCTTTTAACTGCGGACCAAGAAAGGTAAGATAGAATATGCCGTGATACCATAAAAGATATTCAATTAGGTATCTAATAAGGTGTCTTGTAATACATCGCTCTTAATTTCTTGACCTGCTGCACTCTTTAATGTTTCTTAATTATAAAGATTCGTAGCTGTTCAATCTTTAGTCGCCACAAAACAATAAATATATGGGTTTTGAAACTGTAAATTTGAGATTGTCGTTAAAGCAACCATTTTAACATTTAAAAAAATATATGTAGAAATTTTACTTCACATAGTTTTACGAACGAAAAATTAGCGTTCCAATTTAATTTCTAAAGTTGTGACACACAGCGGCCTGTTTGTATACAAAATTGTTTGCAGACGCTGTAACATTGACTGCAGTTTATTAATACTAATTAGTTTGTTCACTTTTTATTTTGTTTTGTTATGATGTATAGTACATATTTAATACGCAGTGCCATTTCCACAAAAATCTATTGACGCGTAAAATACTAAACAATCTAAAATAAGATCTTCGCCGATCAATTTAAAAGTGGAAGAGCTGCCAAGTTTACTTTTTATGCAGTGCCTCAATACTCGATTGTGATTAAGAAAACGTAATTTATTGTAAGCCTACCTTCTGAAGAAATTTCTAGAATAAAATAAAAACCCTTTGTTACAACATTGAAACCATACTAGCTGCCACATCAAAAGATTATCGACCGAATAGCATTATATTGTAATAAATAATAAACTACGATTAACCATTTTTTTTAAATTATTGGACAAATCTTCTCAGAATTAACTCTGCCAGGATTAACTCCCACGTTTGTGGCTTGCAGAGGAAATTCCATAAGAACTGTATACCGTGACTTTCATCCGCTTGAATTAAAACATTTAGTGAAATTTTTTTGAAATTCGTCACTGCTATCATAAAATAATAACACAGACTATTATATTACTTTAGTTGTTGGTACTTACTATGTTACTTACTATGCTTACTGATCTATTACTTAGTGCTAGTTTTCCTTTCAAACATGGTGTGAATTTAGCCTGGAACAAATGAACGTTTTAATTAATGATAAATAGCTTGTAGCCATATCAGTTTATTTAAATATCTAAAAATATTATTCATAAAGTAGGAACTAAGCTGATTATAAAAGCTCAAGAGCTTATTTTTGAAACTAAAGTATGTTGGTCATCTTTTCCCGTTGAATCTAATGGGTTGTTATATTTTCAGAGAACAATAGGAGGCAGAACGCAATTGTTGCCAGGAACTTAAAAATACTGCGAACATATATTATAAAAAATAGCAATATCAAGGTGACGCCTTGTGCTTTTTTACGGTGTCTTTCTCAATAAACCTATTTCCACAAAGTGTCCCATATTTTCTAAACAATTCATTTGTGTAATGTGTTTAGTCTTCGCGGCCGATACCATTATTAATTTATAATTGCCCTAATTTGCTTGAAAAATTGCTCCCTTTATATTTATTTGGTTGTAGAAATAGACTTTGACCCAGTATAAAAAGTGAAAATAGGTTTAATTTATTTAATTTCATAGGCGGTTGCGGTTGCCGAAACTGATTACACTAATTAAAATAAATTTGGTAATGGTGTACAATGCTATAAATACTTATATATAATACAAATTTGACACTAATAACTTGTATTTCAGTGCTAGAGTTAAATTACCTAATTACTGGCTTGGAACGCGGAAAATACATAAATAGCGAATGGGAAAAAGTTAAACTTAATTTTAAATGTAAATGCTTTACACTTTTTCAGCTAAAAATAATATATACACTATGTTCTAATTATTCTTGCAAATTTACTTTGACATTTTATACAAGTCGTTCACGTTGACAAAACTAGTTCGTAAGTTTTTTTTTTGCGATTTTCTAGTATATTTGAAAAGGAGTATATATATTTTAATGAACTAGACAGGAAATAGTATATTAGAGCAAAATTATAACTGGATATGTCACGAAAATCTAAACAAATTCTGTGATGAGCTCCCATAGAATGAATTAGGTGAGGCATTGCGTGGTAGTGCTGATTAGGAGAATATCTATTGTTTTTCTACTTGGCGTTCCGTGGAAGAGCGGGTCCATCTGCCAAGTTTTCTATTAACTAGTCTTTAACAAATGATGTTTGGCAGTCACCAAAATAAAATATTGGCAGCCATGGATGGGCATGGTATTTTGCTATATCAAAAGGTCAAATTTTGAAGTCATCCGCTATTTGGAGAAAAAATCAATCTTCAATCTACACTATATTGAGTTGTTTGGACACAAGCATATATTGCAATGGTATGTCTAATTAGTGTTGTAATATGTTATTAATTTAATTTTTAAATAAGGGTACCACGCAAATATTTTTCGTATTCGTGTTATCAAATCTTAGGTTGATTAAAAGTTACTTGTAGATTGATAGATAAAAATAAATAGTTGTATGCCCCTTATAATATCGGGTGTTCATAAACAGTCGTCATCCCAGTTGCTTTGAAAAACAAAATGTTATATCTTTGATTAATTCATGCAACACAATGAAACGTCATTGAGTACTGTCATAGCGCATTTTTTCTCAATTTTAATAGACATACGTTTGTGAAGTCAAAACCTACTGGGATGACGACTGTTTATAAACACCCGTTATTTTATTTATCTGCAATTAATCCAATAATACGCTAGCTCAAATCGATAAAGCACAGACTCATCTCGGTTGGGTCCACCCTGAATGCATAATTTATTAAAATTATTAAATACTGATCTGTCTCCGCATACGCTTAACTGCGCACGATCTAAACTGAAATTGGGTCAAATATAAGCCAAGATGGACGCCGTTTGCAAGATCGCGTCTAATTGAATGAACAAAACAAGTGATAGCGATCACAGTTCTATTGGTAACTATTTAAGTAATTTAGTTTTAGCGGCATTAATCCTCATTGGTTTCTAGTATTTGTCTATGGGGCCCGCTTCTATCTCCCAATTGTTTATTTTGGCGTGGGTCTGGATCACACTAACGGATAACCTCAAATAATGGATTTTGAGCTTCCTGGCATATTGGAATCACTCGTACGGCGATGTAACTGGCCTGGAGTGCCTTGAGTATTGCTCTTCTTATGCATGCATGAATTTCCCGGCGCTCACTTAATTAGTTTTAGAATGAACAGTACCTGCACTAGTCGTTCTCAAATTGGAGGGTTCGTAGCTGCTCTGACTTTGTTGCGGGGCTGCTATGGGTCGGATCCTGCTGTTGGGGCACGGGTACGTACCCCACCGGCTGCTGAGTGGCACTGATGTCTTCCCCAATAGGCTGGCTGGAGTGGTCAACCTATTCGGGGCTCTCGGAACTTGGTCGCTTCGGATTGAGGTTATGTTACACAGTATCGGAAACTTCAACAATTTTTGATGGCGGATTTTGATAAAAATAATACCACCTGCGCACAAAAATTTGCTCAACACACTGGTAAAGTTTCAGACTTGTATCTTTATTTTTACTATAAGAAATTTCGTTTTTAATACATAGCACAATTTCACAAGTCAAGGAATTAATTTATTCATTTGCCTTCTTTTTTTGTTATAAACAAAAGCTAGTTAGTTTCAAATTAATTACGGATGTTAACATGGTTCAAAATACTGACTTTTAACAATAAATTCTACTGAACACTAGGATTTTGTACACTAATATTACATCTAAAAAAATTGTTTACATTTATACTAATTTTGCGTGTCTATTTGTCACTGCACGTCTTTTAATTTTGCGTTTAACTATTCACATGTCACTTAACTGATTAGAGTATTTAATTCGCGCATTTCCTGCACTGGCTTCCTTTGAATTCATTGTTTGATTTTCCACACATTTTTAAGTTCATATGCTGTCTCCCTTTCCGCACTTTCTATGATCCTTGCCGTTTGATTCTTACGGTTTCCTTCTAATGCTTTAATGCCTTCATTCTTATCTGCTCGTTGCATGTTCATAAGCTTATCTATCTTTCAATTACCTTTCTTATAAAACCCTAACTGGATTTCACTATTAAACTGTACCTGAATTCTACGCTTCATTCCCTTGCGATTGCGATCCATCTTGTAATTATTAAATTTTATTCGGCTTAGCATTTACTTTAGCACAAACCTAATCAATTAACTGAACTTACATTCAACTTAGATCCCTGTTCAAATTGAGCTTTGCTTACTGCGTTCATTAATTAATTATTCTGCAATTACTGGCATCTCATTACAAATGTATTCATTCTGGAAAATTCAAGTTTTAGTTTTGCAGTTATATAAGATATCTTACTCTGAGCTTTCATGAAATGTTCATTAATTTGGCAATGCTAACAGAGTTGATTGGTAGGGCTTAAAACCATAGCAATATACATAGCTGCAACTATCCTAAACTATTCTGCCCACTTTTATACTTAATATTACCAAACACTTAGGAATAGATCAATGTCAAGGCTTTCATTTTTATTTAATTCAAGATTTACAATATACTCTGTCTGGAATTTTATGCAAATGTAGTATGATTAAAATTATTCTCATCTAGTATGGCTATGGAGTAGTTCCTAGTTTATGAACTCAACTATAGGTCACTTAAAAATCAAATGTTAAGTTGCATGCATAACTTAGGAACTATTCATAGCTCTGCTATACTAGCTACTATTTCAATCTCTCTTCCATCCTAGGTGAGATTTCACAGAAGATCGCGAAATTGTCTTTTAAGTTTTTGTTTAGAGGGTTCATTGGTAAGCCCTTCTATAAGTTCACGAGGATGTCTAGGTAAGTTTCCATGGTATTTTGTTGCATATCTCTGTATTCTGTAATGTATGGAATTCCGAACCCTTCATGAATTTTTTGATTATTGACTTACCTACCACGGGGTATTCACAATTTCGAGAAGCACCTTAGATTGGAAGTGAAATTTTAATTCTTTTAGGATTAACGAATCCCCACAATTGCACACCGTATGACTTAATAGGTTTCAGACTGGCTTTATAGAGTAGCACTTTGTTACCGGCCGGATGTTGCCTGAAGTAGTCAGTATATTGAAAGTACTTCAGGTTTAGTAGTTGACGATTCATATGTAAAGAGCGTTCTTTTAAATTTGACGTCGGCTCTGAAGAGTTCATTGTGAACGTGCCACATCAGCTGGTTCAAGCCAACGTCACTTTGCGTTTATTGTCATTTAGTAAATCGTGTATTCCGTTAGTGAAATATCGACGTAAGTACAGTAAAGTTTGTTTTAATAATTTTAACTAAAACAGAAGTTTTATTTACATAATATCAGCTTCTCTAGACAGACAGACGTATTCTATAATATCTACCTGTCCGTTATTTGTGTTTGGTAAAGTAACCTCTTCAATTAAAATGTTTTGCTACGAGAACATAATTTTTTTATGATCGAACCATATTTTCGTAACGGCCGTCGAGTTGATGGAATATGACAGTACTTCATCCATGAGTGTTTTGAAGAGTTTCGGCAGGAATTTACAAGCTTTGAGTTGCATTATAACACTTTTCGTTGTTCTTTGAATCACTACGTTAAAGTTTTTAGTGGAAATAGATCCGTTTCAAGCAAAGAAGGCAGCGGTCATCCTCCAAGAAGAACGGCAGAGGTAATTAAAAATATAAGATAGAATATGGAAGATGTCCCTCAAACCTCTGTATGCCATTTGTCTCAACAAGTTGGCAATTGGTACCTGCCACAAAATATTAAAGAAAGACATCCACTTCTATCAGTACCGTTTGCAGTCTGTACAACAATTACACGAAGCTGTGTAGAATATTATCAGTGGTTCCGAAATACTTTAAATGACGACTTATTGGGAAACACTTTTTTCACGGACGAGGTCTGGTTTTGTTTAAATGGGTACATTAATTCTCAAAACTTGCGTTGGCGGAGTTCGGAGAAGCCTATTTTATGGTAGAGATACTTCTTCATCCTCAAAAAATAGGAGTGTGGGCGGCTATTTTAAGACGTAGAATAATTGAGCCATACTTTTTTGAAGGTAAAAGTAAGGCAAAAGTGTTTATTTGTTGAAAAATCAACGAATATATTCTCAGGCACTTTGACTGCAGAAAGGTATCGTGAAGTTCTTTCACGGCCCTTTTTCGAAGAGCTTCATGACGATGAACTCGAGTTTGGTTTTTTCCAACAAGTCTCTGCGCACACAACACATGATGCCTTAAATATGATACGAGAATTTTTCTATTGCAATAAATTACAGACACGTTATTACCATTTGATGGCAATGCAATGGTGTGTTTTAAATTTAGTTTTAAACGTTTGAATTTGAATTCTTTCTTGTTGTTAAATATGTTTGTAAAAGTAGGGTTAGGTACATTTTGTGATATGTTCACAATGAACTTTTTCAGCCCCCACTGCAACTTCAATTTTAAATGAACACCCGATATGTGTTTCTTTGAGGTAAGTTTTGGTTCAGGTGTAAACTAAGATAAAGTGCGTCAATTTTGATATAAAAAGGAACATTCTTAATAGTGACCGTTGGACAGTCTACACGCAGTGTAGTGAATGTGACTTGGGCGGATTTCGTTTGGTTAATACTGATTCGCTAAAATTCTAACCAATAATTTATATGGTTCACGTTACAAAATCTTCATTTGAAACTAACGCAGCTATATTATCAGTAAAGTGGGCGACATGGTACTATTGCATTCACTCATGATTCTACAGGCAGGGAATACGTTGGAAAACCCATTCAGGCATTTCACTGCGTAATACCAATCAGAGAGGTAGAATTTCAGAATCAGGTAAACGTAGAAGGAAAGTGATAATTTCAGTTTACCAAATATATCTGAAATATATAGGGTCCGGAAACGATAGAGGAGGGGGGGGGGCGGTTGAAGATAATTTTAAAACTATGAGAGTTAGATAAATATTGTGTATATAGAAGTTGTAGATACGAAGGTGGTGCATATTACTAAAATGATTTTGATTATACAGGGTGGCAAAAAAGTGTGGCGAATCAAACATACTTCTTTTTTAAATGGAATGTCTGACTTAAGCAGCTTAAAAGCTTGACATTGAAATACTAATCATTTTGATATGAAGTTGTATAGGTCGAACGTTAACTGTTTTGGAGATATCAACAATTGCATGCAAAAAAATGCTGAAATTTAGGCGGTTGCTGTAAGTAACGGAAAACAACTGAATAAAAGAAAACGTTACCAAAATATTATGCTTTTCGTGAGTTAGGTATCTTCCAAGTGTAAAATATTGCCTATGGGCATTAACGCCATATAGGATGCCCAACGTTTGCATATTTAATAGTTTCGATTTTCTATTCAAACGAAACGCCCTGTATATTTTTGTATTTCTGAAAAGTCATTTGAATGAGCATTCTTTCGATAAGTTACTTCATACCCCGAAATTATATTATTTTTTAGATAAGTTGCTTACGAAGCTAGTGGTAAAAATATCTTATCGTTTCTAATGATACTGAAAAAATTAAAGGAAGTATTTGGTAATGAAAATTACACCAATTTTCAAATTAAAAAGCAGCTCCGGTGGTGGGATTCGAACTTCAGCGCCTGGAAATGCGATTTCAAAGCTATTTTATTTTCTTAAGGTTCTCACCCCGTATATTTTAGCTACAAAATAAGCCTATTTTTGTCAAGGGTAAAAACCTGAGCTATGTGTTGACTATTACTTTCATTTAAGTAATAGTTCTCTTCTTTAAAACAAAAATAAGCAAAATTTTGTTTTTGTGTGCTCACCCTGTATATATTTTACAGATTTTTTCGATTTTACACCAGGAAGATATATAATCTGCATTCAAAATATCGGCTTCCTCTAACGAATATTTTGCAATACTTTCTTCGTCTTTTAGAAGAGCTGAGTAAAAGTAAAACGTGAATGTAAGAAGCGGTAACTATAGTAGTTAAGTAACGCATTATGATTTATTAAACGCATTATAAAATAATAGTAATTAACGTTTTTAGAGGGGTAACCCAGTCTTAAGATTCGAGCATATTTTTCATTGAGGCAATAATTTTGAATCAATAATAATTACTAAAAACTGCTAAATCGAAATCGGACTATCATGAATATGTGTGATGTGGCTATAGTGCATGCATGTTAAATGAGTGGATGCATGTTAAATGTGTCTTAACATTCGAGGACGCGATCATGTTAAACACTGTTTAACATTTCAATGAACAATAAAACTATTAACGCAAAAATATTGTGTATACGTATAGAATATGGTAAAGTGTCATGCGCCCATTATAGCGACACTACTATTTACGATTTATCAATTATATCCATACCACGATGTATCGATGACAAGAATGATTATAACCATACAACTATATTTTCAAACACTATATCGTTTAATTGATATTTATATCGATTAATTGCAAAATATCCTAGCCCTAGTTGTGTCTCGATAAGGAAAGACAATTATAAAGTTGGTTTTGAATCTTCATATATTCTATAATCTTTATACATGCAGATTAGTCTTCGCTATTGCAAGGCTACGTCTAATTTTCTTCTCGTAGTTTCTTTCGCTGAATATTGTTACGCCTACGTAAATATAATTTTGTGAATGGAATATATTGTTCTAGGTTCAGTTCTAGACATGAAAACCATGTTTTCTTTTTTAAATGAATATTTGACGTTCAACGTCGCCATATTAAGTCACACTCGATGTTTGGTTTCCAGCGAGCGTACACTTTCGTGATATGGGCAAACGACCAGCGGTGCACGAGTTCGAGAGCAGGTAACAACGGCACATTTCCATATTAATTCTCCAGAAGGAGATCAAAGAGGAAAGTGGACAGAAGACGATTTCCGATCAGTTAAAGTCACTTTTGAGTTCCGCAATAAACTTGAAGTTTAGGAGGACCTGGCGCCCAGCAACCTGCAGCCAGAACATACTTCCCAGTCGAACTCTTCCAGCCCGAAGCCGCGGCTAGTTTAGTTTTATCCAGCAAAGCGGGCCAGTCGAAGCGATCCTGGGTCCATCTTTATCCAGTAAAGTGCGTCATCGTCACTTGAGTCCAGAGGCCTGCCAGGGCTTTCCTACGACATACTCTGGTGAAATTACAGCTCTTTGAACAAGCCGATGAAAGTACATAAAATTATACCGGGCTCTCAACAAACACGTCGAGAGCACTCGGATTATTTTTGCAGTTTATTTTTTCCCAGCGAACCGCACGGGCCAACAAAATTTGGTGTGGGACACCGTACCTCCTTCAAACAAAACTCTCACAAGCGAAAATTGGTTCCAAGGGCGCAATTAACCAAAAGACAGTTGCACGTACTTCCGGACCCATAAACAACCAACATGGGCGGTTATTAACATTTTTAGTTGCAGAATTGGTCACCAACCAGCGGCGCTGCGTGCAGTAGCCGAAAATGGAGGACCGCATCTCGCTCCGCTAGCGTGCCAGAAGAGTTGTAAACTTGCGCAGGCACTTGAAAACCAACCAAGTCATCGCAAATTAAATAAATAAAATACCTGTTTTAGTTCGTTGCTAAATTGTACACATATCTAGCATCGAATTAAGTTTAGTTTTAATGAAGTGTAATAGTGGGATGAATATATAAGTATATTCTATCTGATCTTACTACGTATAATAAATTGATGAACATCTTAACGAGCCCTCAGTTACTGAACTACCTCAAAGCATATGCACTCGCGAAGTCTATTTCATGACAAATGTATACTATGACACATGGGAAACCAGATAAGAAATTATAATGTAAAAAACACAGTTTTCTAAGTTAGATGGTAAACAAATAATTTTTTAATGTAAAATAATCGTGTTGCTGTTACTGTTAACAATTCTATAAAATATAGTCAGTTTCACTGTCTTCAAAAGGTGCTTTCAATGTCGTATGGCCGTTATCATATTATGTTATGTACACGATCTTGCCATATACCACTTCCGCTAACGATAAATCACAAAGCAGACATATTAATCCGAATTCTAGACGGAGGAAATTGGTTTAAAATCGAGTTCGCGATTTATTAATTCCTTTGGTGGAGGACTAATGATGGAATTTCATCTGCTTCTTTCGATAATTTGTTAAAAATTATATCGCGATCGGGACTCGAACTCGCAGCATCAAGCTTGGCCATTCGGCAGTCCAACGCTACGCCACCCCGACGGGGTAGTTACGCGTCCGCTTGATGTCTGTTACTGGTAGCCCGAATACAACAAGCACATAAAAAGAAAAGCAACCGATCTTGCCTAAAAGTTTTTTAATTCTATGCATCATTATTCAATAAAAACCGGTGGAGAAATCGTAATCCCAATATCGTTCTCCAGTTATCATGTTTACATCTAACTGACGTGACATACTCGACTTTCTTAAAGCCGAAAGCGATTTATGTTTTCACGAACGTTTCATGAGACCCTTCCCGTAGTTTTAGGTTGGCCGCGATTGATTAAGCAGTTACAACAAAAATTGTAAATTTATAAAAAGGCCCAAGGTTGAAAGCAATAAGAATTTAAAAAAAAGTGTAATTGTGTCGTCGCAGAAAAGAGAAAAGGAGGGGAAAAGGAGGCAGTTACTAGTTTGTTTATTGCGTTGTGCAGTGGCTTATCCCTACTATTTTAGTCATATTCGACCTCAAGTCGTTGTTTCCCGGTTGTGGAAATTAGAGGTAAAACAATTTAAATGAGGAGATATACTGAATGAAAGTATTGCGTTTGTTGGATATTACTGGACCAAAAATGAGTACAATTCATTGAAAATACAAATTATGTGTTAAAAATTTAAACATAGAACAAAGTTTTCGTGCACATTGCCAACTAGTAAAATTTAATTTCGAAAGGCTTATTTCGCTGACAGCTTAATGTAGATATTCTGCCATCCATATATTAATATATCCCGAATGATATTCCTTATCCGTTTCACGAATAATGTATTTGCTTTGCGAGAGCCGCTTGCCATTTGTTACGAACATATCCCGTCCATCGTGTCTTTCAGACAACAGAAATATCCAAATATCATATGAACATTTGCATGTCCAGACGACGTCGCGCTTGACAGATTTATTGGAAAGCGTCTGAGGAAAGTCATGCCCGGATGCCAGTATTAAAATCCTTTATTGTAATGTCATGACGGTCGCTGGGAAACGGGGGCTGCGTCCATTTCAAATATAACAAGTGTAAACACGGCGGCATTGTCGCTAATCCCGCGTGGTTTCGGGATTATGCTGATGCATTGTTAAATATTGAATTATACGAATTATAACGAAGAGATAGAAACAAGAGAGGCTCAGGCTTGCTTATAACCGGAGGCGATTATTACATAGCAACAGCTTTTTGCTAAACAAATTTGACCTGTATCCCACTGGCGGAAGATGGATTGCAAGATTTTTCACTTCGCGTGTTTGAAAAATGCAAATTCCCAGTTCGGTAGTAATTCCAATTTGTAGACTAGGACGATCATTTATGATAAAGAAGGGACGTATTTTTATAACGTCAATGTCTGAAAATTGTAGAACATAAAGCATTATTTAATTTAGGTGTAGACAATTAAACACTGATTTTAAAAAACTCAAAATGTTTACAAAGGTTTGAACTTGTATTATGCCATGAACACAATGACAATAGATCTAATCCTGACGTTTTAGTTGTGTTTTTGTAGAATGATATTTGAAAGGGTATTGAAACGTAGTGCAACACAAAATATATTTTAAGTTTATGACAGAACTTTACAAAAACTTGCCCTTAAATGCTAAAATCGGAAGATGTCACTACACAAGGACAAGGTTATAGTTCGGTTGTAAAATTATACAGGGTGTTTCATTAATAATTGGAAATATTTTAATTGTAGAATTCTGGGCTTAAAATATTAATATTTAACCCAAATCACTTAGATAAAATGTGGCTTGTTACTGAGATATAGGGTGTTTTATTTAAAAATTTAAAAATGATTTTTCCCCATTACTTTAAAACTATTTGACGTATCCGTATCATATTTGGCAGGAAGTTTAGACACTGTAAACCATGCTAAATTATGTTAAATAAACGTTTCTGGCTACTACCAGAGGCGTACCACAGGGGCAAGTGGGTGGTTGACCCTTCCCAAATTCTACGCCACTGGCGGAATTGCCATTTTAACACAATTTTTCGATTCTCCAATACTTTCTATGTAAATAACATACTCTTTCTTCGTCACGATAACGTCATTATTTTTCGAGATATTTAAAGTTAAACATAAAGCTGAACAGTTATTTTGATTTTAATGTGTATTAATTATGTCGGTGTTTTTTGTCATAAGATTGCATTTATTACGCAAATGAAACTTTAATCCGTATTAACAAAAAAACATAATGTTATTTATTGAAATTTCTTGAAACTAATACATAGATGCATTCAACATATAAAAAATGTATCCATGTACTCGTTTCAATAAATTTCAATAAATAACATTATATTTTTTTGTTCATACGGATTAAAGTTTCATTTGCGTAATAAATGCAATCTTATGACAAAAAGTACCGACATAATTAATACACATTAAAATCAAAATAACTGTTCAGCTTTATGTTTAAATTTAAATATCTCGAAAAATAATGACGTTATCGTGACGAAGAAAGAGTATGTTATTTACATAGAAAGTATTGGAGAGTCGAAAAATTGTGCTAAAATGGCAATTCCGCCAGTGGCGTAGAATTTGGGAAGGGTCAACCACTCACTTGCCCCTGTGGTACGCCTCTGGTAGTAGTCAGAAACGTTTATTTAACACAATTTAGCATGGTTTACAGTGTCTAAACTTCCTGCCAAATATGATACGGATACGTCAAATAGTTTTAAAGTAATGGGAAAAAATCATTTTTAAATTTTTAAATGGAACACCTTATATCTCAGTAACGAGCCACATTTTATCTAAGTGATTTGGGTTAAATATTAATATTTTGAGCCCAGGATTCTACAGTTAAAATATTTCCAATTATTAATGAAACACCC
The DNA here is from genome assembly GCA_940337035.1 of Agriotes lineatus. NCBI lineage: Eukaryota > Metazoa > Arthropoda > Insecta > Coleoptera > Elateridae > Agriotes > Agriotes lineatus. The sequence goes on from OW679198.1 coordinate 83,465,051, forward strand.
TGTATAGAACCCCTAGAGCAGAGTTCATAGTAGAATAGTTGCAAGGGTAAGCGTTAAGGGTGCAAATTATTTACAAAAAATAAGGGGCACCCGAATCTCATATTTTGACTTGTTCCACATGGTATGATCCAGTATAGAATGCAACTGACAGTCGTATTGGGTTACTTATTAAAAGTCTAAGTTGCCTAGCTGTGTCTTTGATTTCCGTACTTACCAGGGCACGTAAAGTTCACTCATCACTCTCGTGGAAATAATTGTAGTTTTGTTCGTTAAAACCTAATCACTTCTTGATTTACGATTATTTAACAGTAGTTGTATGTGTGTAAGTATTTTCGGTAACATCATTTTACCTTGCTGGTGCTTTATACGGTTGCGGCTGGCGGTACAATGCTCAACTTGCCCCGGATTCGGGTTACAAAGTTGAAGCGCGTTTTTGTGCTTGCGCAGCAACTATTGTGTTAGGTGTGTGTCTTGGTGATGTGTTGACCTTTCTTAGGTTTGTGGTTCTGAGTAGAACACAGTTAATTTGGTCTCTAACTGTGAATGGGCTTACCGAGCCCGATTTTATTCGCGAAGGCTGCGGAAAAATTCCATTACAACATTTTAATGTAGCGTTCTCTACCTTTAATTACGGCAGCTACGTGAAAAATTTATTGACAGAGAAATGTGTGGCGTACATAGTTCAGTCAGAAATCTCATCTCATCTCCTCTGGTCCTGCGCCGTTCTCGTTGTTCTTCTCTTCTTACGTTTTCTACTTTCCAGATCCGCGTAGACCTGCAAATTTATTCAGGTCGTCTCCATTTAAGAACTATATCTGACCATCTCTCTGTATCACAGCTTAGGACATGTCCAGGCATTTTTCACTTTTGCCAATCATTTAATTTCTTTGATCTATAAGTGTTACCCCAAGGATTTGGGGTTCCATATCCCTTGGTGCTATTTTAAGTGTATAAATTGATTGTTCCGTTAAAGTAAAGTCCAAATGCACCTCAAGTGAGTCTTCTAGATCTTCGTTTCTTATTTGAACTGGTGGATTAGCGTGATTCCTTTGTTTTCCCAATGTGGTACCTTTTAAAATGCGTTTTCTACTGCGGATGCACACAGTTTTGGTGGAAATAGTTCCTCTTGTTTTATTCATCTGTGCATTTTAGAACACTTACTTTTATTGTGGAGTTGCATAGTTGATGTTGCCTTATATTCAAGTATGTATATGATATATCTGCAGTCCACTTTTGTGTTTTAAGTATATTTATGGTTTCCCAGGTTAGACAGTATTGCAGGCGTTCTAGAAGTCTACTAAAGCAGGACCTATTTTTAAATTATACTTTACATACATCGATGTAATAACTTTCACTGTTTATAGCTGTTCGTTTGTACTACAATTTTTTCTAAATTTGGGTTGTTGTATAGGCTGGCAACCATCCACTTTCTTGCTCATTCGATTTGTAACGATTTTTGTAAAAAATTTGTACATTTGAGAGAGAACTCTTATTAGCCTGCAGTTATCTAAATTGGTTTAATCTCCTCTCTTGTATAACAACACAATAATAGAATTTTCCTAACTATGTGGTATTTTCCCTTCTGTGAGACATTTGTTGCATATGCTGCAAAAGTTTTCCTTCTCATTTCGCCCCTTTTGTAATTTTTATTAATTTTGAATTATCTGCACCTGCTTTGTTGCCTTCCATCTGTTTGAGTACATATCGTAGTTCTTCTTTAGCGATTTCGAACTTCTCTTCATAACTAACGTTCATTGTTCTTGTTTCACATGTTAAACTTTCTTTACTGTTTTGGATCTCCGTGTTCTATAGATTTCCGTACAATCCTTCTGATATGCTGATAATTTCATTCTTGTCTCTGTTTTTGTTACCGTTTGTATATTTTAAAATGAAGATTTGCCTGTGGTTTTTTTCAAAGACTTTAACTCCATATTTCCCTGTATCAATTTCTCGAATTCAACTTCGTAGTGCTCCAGTCAGTATTATCTTATTAACGCTTTAGTTTCTTTTGCAAGTTTCCGGATCTTATATTCATCATCTTTAAAGAATGTATCTTTCGCTTAATTTTATCTCTAGTTGCTTGGTTTAATTTTTCAGTTTTTCTTACATGTGTCTAAGCAACCTTTTCGGCGATTTCTTGTAAAATGGTCGTGGGCGTACTGTTCGTACTGTCTAAACTAAGCGACTGCCGTTCATTCTGTGGAGATTGGTCCATAATAATCTGGAAGTGTTATTTTTCAATTTAAGGAAATCTGGACAGCAGCAAGCATACCTTATCAGTTTCGCAATTAAATCATAAACCCCACACCACTTTGACGCTTATTTTAATGTTATTTAAAGTATAGCAAATGGCCAGAAATTGAAAAGCTGGAAGAAAATAATAGGAATGGAATGTGAGAGATTTTTACAGGGCAGTGATAAAGGAAAGAAAGGGGTATTGACCAAAAACTAATAAGGTATTGAAAGCAAATGGAAACTAGCCAGCCATAAAATAGAAATACAACAAAGATGGAAAGAATACTTTCAAGACCTGCTTAACAGACCACCGACATGGAATCAAGAAGAAGCAGTGTGGACCAAGGTAGAACAAGAATTAGAGCCGCCAACGTATGAAGAACTTAGGAGTGCCATCCAAAGTCTAAGGAACGGAAAAGCAGCAGGGGAAGATAATATTACCGGAGAAATGATCAACGCAGGAGGAGAACATTATGGAACGAATTACATAGCCTTGTAAAACTAGTGTGGGAGAAAGAGCAACTCCAAATAGCAAGGAAAACTGGGCTGATCATTCCCATACATAAGAAAGGAAGCATAATGGTGTGCAATAATTACAGGGGTATAACCCTGCTTAATACTATGTACAAGATATTATCGAAAGTGATAAGCAAGAGACTAGAGCCATACGCTGGAGAAATACTGGGAGAGTATCAATGCGGCTTCGGGACCGGTAGATCAACGACTGACCAAACTTTTACAATTAGACAAACACTAGAAAAGGAATGGGAGAAGTGCAAAAGATAGGTCTTATAGTAAATGAAGAGAAAATTAAATTCCGAACTGTAGGAAGACAACAAAGGCAAAGGGTTGGATAAAATTTAACTATAGACGAATATAACTTCGAAACAGTCCAGTCGTTTAAATTCCTAGGTTCTATTATAAATGTTAATAATGACATACAAGAAGAATTAAAGGCAAGGATAATACAAGGAAACAAAAGCTTTTATGCACTTCAACACCTTCTTAAATCAAAATTGCTCACCAAGGAATCGAAACTGCGTATACAGGGTTATTCACGTAAGATGATGAGGCTGACCAGGTAAAAATGCAACCCAAAATACGATTTATAAAGCTAACTGGATTCCTATTGCATTAGCACCTCGAATTTGACATAGATTGTTTACATGGCATTGGTGGCATTGTAAGTATGTCAAATTCGAGGTTATCAGGTTAGGTTTTGCGTCAGTTTTGACACAAACTCTACCACTCTTCGAAACCACGTAACGTTATACATATATTTAGCATGCATGCTGAACATCATATGCGTTAACACACAACCTTGATGAACACCCTTGTTCACAATACAGTCACGTGACTTTATGTTGTCAATTTTAACTATAGCGGAGTTGCCGTGGTATACACTTATTTTTCGAAGAATTGTTGTAAGTCGTTAGGTAGCTCAGTAAAAATTTTAAAAATGCTGATGAAAACCTCTACAGAATGCCATCATGCGGAAGTGATGTAAAGCCGTGGGTTCCATGTTACTACGATGTGTAGCATGTAAAATATCCCTCGCTAGGGTTGAAACTCCTTAGTCTCGGCAAAATTCTATGTAGGGGTTTGAGCATATGACCAAATCAGTCGGTGTCTAAGGTATCTGGTACTTCCTATGCCTAGGTCTTGTCCATAACAAACAAACAAACATATTCGAGTCGAAGTACGTAGTAGTAGTCATTGAATTTTTTGTATTGTTGCTGTAAATTCAAAATTTGCTCTTTCGTGCCACATCTTTTCACGAAGCTTGCTCGTTCTGGCGATATTTGCCAAAGAATATAAGACAAAACACAGACTTGGAGAATATATAGCATTATTGTAAAGGCATGTGATATCAATGCCAGTAATATTTGATTTTCAAGTATACGAATACATTAATGAATCCATTTTTGTTACGCCACATAAAAACTGAGGTTTTATCTAGTATTTGGTCCTATAAATACCGGTTCTCAGAGTTTAGAGGCGTTCAGGTGAAACAACTTGATATCTTCAACCTGATTTAAAGCCGCTGACCTTTTTTCAATAGCAATGTGAGCATCTGATTCAAGACAAATCTGTTATATTGGTCCTATAAGAGGCTGAATTTCTATAATAACTTCTGTAATACTCTCTTTTAGAGAAACAGTTGGGCCTTGAGTCTTATCGGCGATTTCTGTTCATTTTCAAGAAAGTCTGATATTTTGATTTGGAGCTAAATCTGAATCTATAAATTATTAAAACACTGGTTACATCTATTGTATGAGCAAACAAAGTTCATCAAAGGTGCTTTTGGAATTTGGAAGTCAAGTGTATTATACTTTAGAGACCACATCGAAAATGAAGAAATTAGAAGAAAACCCAAAGTAGAAGATGTGATAACAACGATAGCAAACTCAAAATGGAAGTAGGCAGGACATGTCACCAGACAAGTAGACGAAAAATGGACAAAACATGTAGTAATGTGGAGGCCCAGACGAGGCGTCGGAAGACCAAAAAGGAACTGGATAGACGACATACGAGAAAAAGCAGGAACTAGATGGTACCATATATCTCAATGCAGATCAGAATGGAAGAGACAAGGGGAGGTCTATGTCCAAGAGTGGACGAAGAAGGGCTGCTAGAGAAGAAGAGAAGAAGAAGAAGAAGAAGATGTGTATTATACGCCAGAAAATATGAAGCTGTCATTTTACATTTGTTACAAAGTGGGGTTATTATCTTCTGCCGACAAAATATTGCCATTGCGTTTAATATGAGAAGTATTGATCACGGTTATGATCACATTGCGATATTAGGCACTGCCAACTACAATCAGTCACTGTACTGTCAGCCACTGTCTATAAAATGTCAGTGACAAGGAGGTATAATTTTTTGGCGTTATGTACATGACTTCGAAATTCCAAAGGAATCTTTGCTAAATTTCCTTTTCGCTCAAAATTTATTTACGTCGACGTCCTATGCCTTTCAACAGTTCAAATTCTTTTTTATTGCGCATTTTATTATTTACCACTAGCTCAATTTTGTCGGTAACCACTTGTGTCTTTCGGTGTTGAGGTTTATTATGATATGGACTTCGAACTGATGGAAGGAAAACTGTACAAAAATACAATAACCAAAATCGAAGTAACAAACACTTCCACCAAGATGCATTACAATTGCTTACGTACTTACTCCGTGGCTTAACAGCCCATAAAGGGCCTTAGCCTGCTTGGGGGTTACGGGGGTTTTCTTTTCCGGTTGTGGTTGCAGCATTTTATAATGATGTCGTCAACTTCTTCGCTTCTTTTGCTATAATGGCCCGTTTTTGAGATTTGTAACGTTCTTCTTCCAGTTTTGAATTGCGAGTTCTAGTAAATTTCTTACTATCTTCTCTAGCCATCTTGCTCTTGGTCGACCTTTTGCTGATTTGCTCTCGAATTTTTTGTCCATCTGTCATCTGCAGATATCGTCACAACCAGTTTATTTTTCTGCTTATAATCTATCTTGTTCGAAATTAGTCCAGCCTTCGTTGTCCTGCACTGGCCCATAGATTTTCCACAGTATTTTCCGTTCTCATGTCTCTAGCATTTGTTCTTCATTTCTTGTAAGACACCATGTTTCTGCCGAATATGTTCCCATTGGCGTGACGACTGTTTTGTACACTTTCACTTTAGAATTTACCGAGTTACTTCTTTAAAGTCTCCATGTCTTTGTTTGTCTTTTGTTGTTATCATATATTTAGTTTTATCTGTGCTAACACTAAGACTGATGTGGTTTTTTCGAAATATGTATAAACTTTTGCTAGGTCTTTTCTCCTCTTGGTGATCAAATCTGTGTGATCTGCATATGCTAGGATCTGGTATTGCTTGTTCAAAATCATATATCCAGTATTTATTGGTAAGCTCCGTAGTACTTTTTCCAGTGCGATATTGAACAATGTTGAAGATAGGGTATCACCTTGCCTTAGTCTTTCTTCGCTCGTGAATTCTTCGGGGAGATTGTTTTGTATTCTTACCTTGGCTTTCGTTTTTGAGGGACACATTTCAACTAACTTAATCAGATTTGATGGTATATTTAGTCCTTGTAATCTTTTGTACAGCTCTTTTCTTATATTATTGGGTCATACGTTTGTTTATGAATAAATTCTATTCATGAAACTTTTGTAGAGTTTGGCGTCTTGTGAAAATTTGGCCCGTTGCCGACCTATTTTTCCTAAATCCGCACTGATAGTCGCCTACTAATTCTTACACGTATACGATCAGCTTATTTTCTAGTAGCTTATTGATGATTTTATACACAACATTAAGTGGTGATATGCCCCCCCCCCCCTACATTTAGTCTTGTCCCCTCTCTCATGAATGGGGCATATAATGACTACCTTCCATTCTTGTGGTATTCTTCCACCTTTCCAGATACTTTTTATTACATAATATATTTCTCTCTTAACAGTTTGACCCCACATATTTTTAATTTCTATTGACACGTTGTCTTATCCAGGGGCTTTGTAATTCTTAATTTTTATTACTACTCGTTGAAACCCCTTGCTGGGTCTGTTTTAGGTCCGTGTACTTGTTCGACCGATCAAGTCTAGCTCATTTTCTATTACTTGTTTACATTATTCATCGTGCAATTTTTCTTTTTATTACTTTTACTTTCTTTCAGTATTTATCTCAGTGTTTCCGTTATTGTTGATTTTATTTTTCCCATCTTTCTTCTACTCCTATCGACTCATTCCTGCTTTCTTTTATGATGTTTGTCCTTAACTTTTGTTAAATGTTTCTGCCTTTTTTGTGTATTTCTTACAAGTTATTCGGTATTATATTTTATTTTATGGTGGTTTTCTTCTGTACTTGGATTATTAATCCTCTGCTTGTATTTGGCCATTTCCAAAAAATGGTTGGTATCGCAGTCTTCATCTCCGTAGCTTCCTCACGCCACATACGAGTATATCATCATTAAAGAATTCAAATAATGTTTTTTCCCGGCCCTACTTAAGAGCAAGCACTTAGAGAATGGAAAAATAAATGTCGCAATATAAACCTACCCCTAAATGAGAAAGTGTAATTTACATGGAGATAAAGCTGTTACATTGTGCAAGACTCTCTATTATGATCTACTTATCGAATTATCATAATTTGTAATATATTATTTCTCAGATTGTTTCGACAAGTCGCAGTTGGTGATAGATTTAATTAATTGCATTTATATGTTGAACGTCAGATGTTCCCGTGCTTCTCCTCGTAAAATCGGTAAATCAGGCTAATAACTTAGCATTCACAGAATGCAAAGGTTTCGGAAACAAAAATAGAAGACAGCAAAAGGGAACAAAAACCGGGACGCCTTTTTTAAAATACCAGTACAAAATATATCCGCTCGTTGTAAAATATTTTTCCTTTGTTGCGAGCAACAAGGAAAAAACGTCGTGCAAATTCTGCAGATTATTTCTGGCCCGAGTTTATTTTTATAAATTGCCGAGGAGCGAGCGGTTGATTTAAGCCGAGTTGACGCTAAAATAGCCGTTGTCCGATAAAGTTCGCAATTAGAATTTTTCCGTAACGAGCCATCTCCTTATCCATAATTTAATCCGGTTAAGGCGGCGTTGCGCGCGGGGGGCGGCCGCTCATGCACATGGATGCTGCGATGCCGTAATCAAACTGTCAGAGAGGAGTCGTTTACCGAATGGGTTGTTCTCTAATAAGCGGTCATACGAAGAGCTTGTTAGATGTGTCCGCTTGTTATTCCCGCGGCGCACTTCACACAGGCGGCGCAGGACATGTGTAAAAGGGGCCGGTTATGATGCATCCCCGTAAAAACCGATGTCTGCTGCTTGTTGCGACAACGTCAATAAATATATTAGATGTTTTGCCGCTCATCTAGGCTCATTATTCGGATTGATTTGTTGGTGGAAGGGCCCCCCTTTATGAGCATAATGATGCCGGTGGCGACGTGCGTGCACTGCAGAGCACCTCCTGGTGGCCGCTCCGGCGAGGTGTCCGTTCTCACATTGGCGCATTCCTGCCGGCCCGGATTCGCACAAAATAAATAATTCATAGGGGGATGCGGCAAGGTGATATGAAAACAAGTTGGTCGGCATGTGTTTTTCGACCCATTGTTGTGACGAGTTATGCGCCCCGCCGCCGATATCGCGCCCGAACGATCTAAAACACACGTGTCCGCGCTGCAGATCGTCATAACCGCCAGATATGACGAGCCGGCCCTGTAAAAAGCGGCCCCTTGCGCGAGCTCGCGCCCGAGCCGTATAAATATTTCTATATACATTTCCACCATGGTGCAAAGGTAGAGGCTCGAGAGACCAAGACCAAGACGAATGTAAGTAACTCTTAGTAATAGTCGTGGAAAATGTTCTCCGTATTGCTTTTGAGTGTCAGAATCAAGATGCCAACTCTTGGTATTGGTAGTCAGCAGGTAAGTCTGAAAAAATGGTAGCGGATAGGGCCTTCTACGATCCCGGTCGAAACCTGCCATATTTCAGGAAATAGCAATCCTGCCCACGTGGGCTCTTGGTTTACCCCATTTTCTTAGTACCGGAGAAACCATGTCCCATCCCTAGATCTATTCCCTCCAGTATACCCTAAATATTCATGCTCTTTCTAAAACACTTTTCAACCCGTTCAGCCAGCGTGGAAGAGTATGGCATTAAACGCCAACATAGCTAGTTTTAAAACAACCAAAAGTGAAGCCCAGGTGGGTACAACAGTTAATGTGAACTTTCACACCTTGGAAAAGGTCTGCCTCAAGAATTCTGGGGAAGGTAAAAATTCGCTGCTATCATCTAAGACAAATTAACCAAGCACAAAAACACCAGAAATATAGGGGAATGGTAACGTACAATATGAACATTACCTACGCTCTGAATAAAAGCTCACTGAACTGTAAATCGAGATAGGGAAGATCAAATGGGATGTCATCGGAATTAGCGAAGTCAGAAACCGCGGTATGTATGTTCATATGGCATTTTTAGCCGGAAGGCCCAGGTCTGCGACCCGGACAGTTCGACCTACCTTGAAGCTACAGGTCATCATCATATCACTGTATATTGTGTGTGTAGCATATGTTGTGATTAGTCAGGTTACTCTTACACATAGACCAATCTTCTGAGAAGAGCGTGGTTAATTGTATATCAACTGCGCGCCGAATAGCGACTGGCCCAATCCCGATCCAATGGACTATGGAAAAATTCCGCCTACCCATAGATTCGAACCGAGGAATCGCTTATTGCAAGCCTGACGCTCTTAACATCTGGACATTATTTTTGACATGCAGACGATGAAGACAAATAATACAAAGGAGGAATTGGCTTTCTTATTCACAAACACTTTAATAACAATGTTTTGTCCGTTAAAAAACTCTAGTACAGTAACCCATTTAATACTGAAACTAAATACCAAATACTACATTAAGATTATACATGTGTACGGGTCGACGTTGTCCCATACAGACGAGGAAGCGGATATCTAACTGACACACATTTCAGCATGTTACGCGAGGATTTTCACGCTAAAATTAGCTGGAAATCGAACAAATCTGAAATTAATATCTTTGAGCAAATTTGGATCGGACGGAAAGAATGCTCAAGGCGAAAAAATGATGGGTTTTTCTTGCAAAATGATCTTACTCAAATGAATGGATTCTTAACAGAAACCAAATAGAACATGGATATGGGAAAGCTGAGACGGTAAAACGCGATATGAAATCCATTTTATAATTACGGGAAAAAACAAATAGTCAGGAATCACAGAATAGTAAGGGGTACCATTCATATAGAACTTAATAAAGCAAGATATAGACTGATAAAGAAAACAATAAAACAAGCATGAACAACCCCAACAGGTCTTGAGAAATATCAGGAACCCGTAACCAATATAAGGAAGAATAATGTCGATTGTATAAACGACGCTATAACAAACACTGTGCATAAAAGCTAATGTGTTTACTGCTCTAAATCAAAAAGAAAAAGAAGAGAGAATTAGCCAGCTTACGAAATACTTAATTCACGAAAGTAGCCAAATGAGGAAAATCAGAACCACTACTATATCCTAAACGATCAGGTGCGATATCAGAAACTACCGGAGCAAAAGGTTCGATAAACCATAGAAAAACACAAGAGCATGAAGGTTTAAAACAGAAACGTTAACGCGGAAAAAACAAATAATCAGATTTTAAAACAAACACGGAAACATTACATCGAACAATTTTACACATTCTGGAAAAATTCTATCTCAAACTATACAAAAACCGTCCAAAGTATCTTAACATTCAAAATAGGAATCCACAACCAAGGATCCGAAGAGTTGTCAGCTATCACCATCGAAGAAATTAAAATGGCATTGAGAAAAATTAAACATAATATATCTCCCGGTGAAGATGATGTAGTTATAGGAGCAGTAAAGGCTAGAGGCACGATCTTCTTCTTATTCTTCTTAAAAAAAAGAAACCCTGTTCAATCTATATGTGAGCATGGCAAATAAAAGCCATCGGGCAACTGCTATTCTACTGCATAAAAAAGACCTAGAAAATTACCGATCCATAACTCCCCTTACTCATCTCTATAAACTGTTTAGTAGTGTAATAACATCAAGGCTGGAGAACAATGCGAGATTTTTACCAAATGAAAGAGCAAGCTGAATTTCGTTATAGCTTCTGAACAAATCCCCATCTTTAAAGCATCAAAATGTTGATCGAGTAGCCCGCGGAATACAATAGACCGCTAGCCCTCCTGTTTGTAGACTTACATAAGGCTTGTGATCCAATCGAGGTAAATGCTATTACAGAATTTTTGAGAGTGTGGAGAATCGACTACAGGTACTCGAAACTCTTTTGCAACTTTCATACGGATGCTACAATGTCAGTAACGCTACACAGCAGTCAAATCGAAACTAGGAGAGGAGTAAGACAAGGCGATAGTATGTCTCCAAAACGGTTTATTACAGTTTTTGGATATGCCTTCAAAAAACTTAATTGAAATACCAAAGACATAATCATAGACGGTGAAAAACGTAACCATCTTCGCTTTACAGATGACATAGTCCTGATAGCCGACAATCCAGAAGAGGTAAAAGAGCTGCTACTGGATCTTTAGGTTGTACGTTCAGAAATGCGTCTGAAAATCGATATTTCTAAGACCAAATTAGTGACAAATCTGGTCCTAAATTGAGAACGCAGAAGTCGAATTAGTGGGCAAATACACATACTTGGGACATTAAATTAGGTTTTCCAGAGATAACCAGGCTTGTGAATTGAACAAAACAATCAACATAGCATGAGCAGCATATGGAAATCTCAGAAATATATTCAATGGTAATCTTCCGACCTGTCTGAAAAGACAGGTATATGGCCAATGTGTCTTGCTGGCACTCACATACGGCGCGGAAACCCTAATATTAACCAGCATATCCGTTCGAAAACGTAAAATCGCTCAAAGTAGGATGGAAATATCAATGCTTGGCAAGATCACATAAAGGATGAAAATTTGCCCTACGCAACCAGAGTAACACACGTTGTCGAACGAATAACCAGATTTAAATGAAACTGGGCTGATCGCTTAGACGCAATTAAAACGAAAGGTGTATTAAAAATACTGTTGGAATGGAGACCGCGCGCCGACAAACGTAGTAGAAAAAGACCATCTACGCGATGGATAGACGATTTGAAAAGAACTACATATAAAAGAAGAGCCTATCGAAGAGGATAATAATAAAGGTCGTTGAGGGGATTGCATGGGGTTGGTAAAAAGGGCCTATGGTGGCCTACTTGTTAGACTTCGGTCTCACCATTACTACTACTACTACTACTGCTACTACTACTACTGCTACTACTACTACTACTACTACTACTACTACTACTACTACTACTACTACTACTACTACTACTACTACTACTACTACTACTACTACTACTACTGCTGCTGCTACTACTACTACTACTACTACTACTACTAGTACTACTACTACTACTACTATATATAACTGGATTCAATCTGGTCAAGATAAAGAGCAGTGAGGAGCGTATGTCCAGCAGTGGACATGATGATGATAGTTTTAAAACTGGTAGATCACGGTGATCACTTGTCTCTTCCAAACCCAGCGGTCTAGCATATAATAGACGAACATCAGGATCTATGAAGTGCTTTTCTACTTTCATAGAAGATTATACAATTTTCAGGTTTCATTATACAACAGTATATAATCTTATTCCTCTTTGTACTCTTCGTTTAAGTCTTTGAGCTGTTCTTCCGGTTTACTCTTCAGACAGTGGTGTCCAGCCTCTTTCCATCTTCATGATGGACGTCCAGGTGGTCTTGTACCGTGTGGTTCCATATTAATTAGTATGTTTGCAATCCTGTTATCCGGCATTCGTTGTACATGTTTATTTCATCTCCCTTTTCTTTGTCCTCCCCGACGTATTGTTTCCTCTACTCTGCACAATCTGTAATTGCTTTGTTTCTTACTCTATCCTGTAGTGTCTTTAATTTCATTGGCTCTTCACAGCCTTTTATATTTACTAATGTAATTGCCTTCTTTCGAATGAGTATGTCATATGGGTATTACACAAATTTTGTAAATTTTCATTTTGCTTTCTCTGTTCATGCTTTTATTTCATTTTGGAACCGCAAAAGGAAATTTTCACAGGTCTTTTTTTACGAATTGCATATCACAATTTTAGTATAAGTTCGGCATAATATTGTCCTGTCGTTGTCTGTCCATTTGCGTGATAATCTAGTCATAATGCCTCTTCTGCATCCCAAAATACAAATTCCATCACTTTTCCTGTAGGCGCTTGTTTGGTACGGTTATGTCGTATTTTAAATAAATTACTCCCTCGGGATTTTAACTATTTATTTAAGCTTACTTACACTAAGCCACAAGTTAACACAATGTTACCCTGCAAGGGAGCTGTACCGTACTACTTAAATTTTACATTTTGGGCTCGGTGCTAAATTTCACCCCACCCTGGTCACACTTTAAATGTTGGCGTAAACAGCGCTTGTACAGGTTACAGAAACTAGATTGACTCTCAAGGTAGGTCATGAAAGACGCTGTGATCATATTTGATGAATTGGCAATATGTGGTAAGTTGTCAAACATCCAAAGTTTGGTTATATTTTAAATGACAAGTAATCAGTAACGGTGGGTAGAGGGATTTCGTTTGGGCAGTGACTAACGTCATATGACAGATTTTTTGTGTTTCAAAGTGTGAAAATTGCTGTTGCTGTTGATTTTGTTAATTCTGTTATTTTGTTATAGTTATTGTCGCTATTTTTGTTTGTGTTATTAATTCTGTTTTGAAAAGTAATATGCTTTTCACTAGTAAAATAAATTTTAAAATTATTGGTGGACAAATCCGTGAAATTTTAACGGCTGTCATGATGTTATTATGACATCCGGGACCAACTATTTCCATGACAGCCGTATCTCGAGGCGCCGCGCCCAGAAAAGCAGCCATGGAACTCCCATCCAAGTTCTGACCAGAAAGAGCGTTGCTTAATTCTACTGATCGAACGTGAACGCTTGTTCACGCTACACCACCCGGAACCTTATCAAGTATATGAAAATATAACAAAAGCCCTTAATAAAAACAGAACGTCACATGTCATCATAGGAGGTGACTTTAACGCTAAAATCGGAGAGAACACAGACCGAACAGGATCATACATAGGACAGTTTCGAATCGGAACAAGAAATGATCCAATGAAGACAGAGAGAGAGAAAGAGAGAGATAGAGAGAGAGAGAGAGAGAGAGAGAGAGAGAGAGAGAGAGAGAGAGAGAGAGATTTAACATTCAAGAACTGATAATGCTCCATACTACAATCTTGAGTACGCCTCTGATTTATTGTGTCATTTAAATAAGGTTAAGAATTTTGTGCCAGTATGATAGATGTCAAAAATGATACCAATACGAAACTTGGAAATTACTAGATTCTAACATTAGTTCCGATTTTCGCCGCGCTTCAATCTAGATTCTGTAACCTGTACCTGAAACTACTTGCTGGAGAACCCGGATGACGCTATTACATTCTTTGCACTTTAGTTTCTGGGCCAAAGTGATGGACCCAAGTTTCATCCATTGTTCGAAATTGCTGTCGATCTGCTCGAACGTTCTCCGAAGATTTTGTTTATCCCAATTTGACTCGTTTTTGATTTTCGGTAAACATTCTGGAACCTTACGGAGACTTTATGGAATTTCAAAGCTTTAGTAATTATATGTTGTGTAGTACCGTGCCAATTCCACAAGAATTCTACTATAAAACGAGCTGTCAACCAGCGGTCTAGCTTTACTATGTTGACAACTGTACGAAATGTTTTCCCAGTCGACACCAGTATTGGACCATCATATCGAAGTGATTAATTAAAAGATTCTCTTCCACTCTTAAACTCTGCTGGCCACTTTTTGAACCGCGAGAAGGGAAATACTCACCCAATGTCAGCACCATGTCGTTGCAGATTTGAGTAGGCGTCATATGCCCGAATTTTGCCTTTTTCGATTTTGCAGAACCTAACGTGCAATTAAAAGCACAGAAATCAATAGACGGCAATAATTACATTTTGGCAGATCTTACTAAAAAGGCTGTCAACAATTGGGTCAAATGATGGGAACTATGTTTTTTTAATTTCTACACCTTCTATGTTAAGCCTCTGATACAGTGGCTTCGTGGCTATAACTTCGTTACTATTGCTTTGGTCCTTTGGATAAGACTATGTTTTCAGTTTTGTCCACCTTTCTGCTGTTAACTGGAACCTGTGTGGTCAACGTTGAAGATCGTTGTCTGCCTCAGATGTTATGACAGCATCGTCTGCACTATAATAGTGAGTTCTTCAGTGACCCTTCTGCATCTTGTTTATCGTCGTAACATGTTGAATTACTGTGTCCGTGATTAAATTAACAAACAAGTACCTAAACTATCGTCCTTTTACAAATCAACTTGGTACTCGGTTCGGTTTCATCCGCTTCTCATGTTCCGCCTTTCGTAATCTCTGCACTTTAATTACCTCCACTATATTCAAATCACAGATCATAAGCTATATTATATTTCATACGCCATCCATAATTTCCCTTGAAGGCCAGTATATATTTTGAAGTATTTGTCTTTAAATGTAGTAAACATCTGTTCCAGTTTCTTCATCAAGGTCCACTCCTCGCACCCATACGTCACTTCAGGTTTTACTAGTGTGTTATACATGCAGGGGTGTGTATCAGTCTCGACGTTATTAGTTGCCGTACAGCGTAATATGATATGCTAGTCTTCTGATTGGACAAAAAAAATGCCATAAACCTTGTTTTGTTTTAGTTAACTTCCATGCCTATTTTTCCCGGTCGTTCTTCTACCATTGTATAGAATTCACAAAACACCTTTTTTGACTTTCTTACTATATTGACTTCGATCGCGTATGCTATTAACTGACTGGTCCTATTGAGAATTGTTTCATTTATATCTATTTTATCTCTCGCATTATTTTTTCCATGCCACGCTAAAATTACGGGTACGAGGCCATCCTCCTGCCTGCGCCCTTGTTTTATTTTAAATATTTCTGTTACATCATTATAGATTTTCATCTTGCCCTGACATTTGTACATTGTCATCTTCGCTATTGTAACTAATTTGGTTGGTATGTCCAGTTGCTCCATTTCTTTTAAAAGTATTTGCTTGTCTATTGATTGATATCTACTATTTTTTTTACCAAGGCTTGTGTTTGCGCATGATTGTCTCTGTAGATACTTGAGGGTTGGAGGGTTAGTGTGCTTGCTTGTGACGAGGTGTCGAGTTTTGGCCATGTACTAGGGAGGCAAGGCAGAAGGAATATAATTTAAATAAATATGCAGTCCACTACTAAAGTTTTGTATTATTGGCCCCATTGGCCGAAACAGATTGCTCTAAAGTCTGTCTTACGGTATACACCAATTATTGATGATCTTTCTGTAAAAAAGTACCTGCCTGGTATTCACTGATTAAGTATTCTGCATATGTATTTATTCTCCTCGTATGTAGGATAATACTTTGTAGGCTGTGTATAGGAGTGAAATGCTTCCATTCTTATTGCATCCTAATCTATCGCCTTTCCTACATATTGGGCACATGGTATCTCTCATTCCTTGGGTATTGTTTCGGATTTGTGTAGTGTTGGCCCTCCTGGCTTGATTAATTCATTCGGCATGTCGTCCGTTCCACAGGCTTTGTTTGTCTTAAGTTTATAAATACTTTTAACTATCTCCTCCAGGGTGGGATTCAATATTTCCGGCTGAGCTGACACATAGATTCGTTCTTCCATGACCTACTCTCCCTACTGGGGACGGTTAAAAAGCTCGTAGAAGTACCTCTTCCATCTATCCCTCACCTGCATATTATTGGTTATCAAATCACATCTTTGTTTCGGTCTTTACACGTGGTTTATCCTGATTGGTAGCCGTTTTTAATTTCTTGCGCATAGTCTGGGCTTCTCTTAGATCTGCGAATTTTGTATTATATACTGCTTGAGGCTTTCGCGGTTACTCGAATTATTTTTGTTAACGTAGAATTTCGACTTAGACCGTGTAGCCTTTGTGGATAAACGTGTTGTTTTACTTTAAGAACGAGGATACTTAGGCATATTTGGCCTTATTACCGTTTGTGTACACATATTGACTAACGTTCCACAAGACCTTGCAGCTTGCATAATCACAGTGAAAGTCGCACTAAGAAGTTAAGGTCGGTGTGGAGCTATTTATAGTCCCTTGTACCAGCCGCTCGGAGCCACGTAACGCTGATTGGTCGTTCAAGTGCAGCGTAATCCATGGGGCGTGGCCGTATGACGCACAGTGGTTGTAATGCTTTAGATCGTGTATAACAGGACTCCATGTTTTACTAAGTGTAAAACCATCTTCTAAGCCATCTAAGTCGAAATTCTATGTTAACAAGAATTTTGTATTGCTATAATTTAGTGCGAATCGATGATGATATCTTATACACTATGTATTTTGCTGACGATCAAATAATTATTTCTGAAGACAAAGATGATCTGAGCTACATGGTTAGAAAATTACATGATGCCTATGAGAGAAATGGGCTAACGATCAACAAAGACAAGTCTGAATACATAGTGTTCGGCTGAAAGCAATTAGAAAATCTGCCTCTAGAAGGAAATCAAGAAATAAGAGGAGTAAATAAATGTAAGTACCTGGGAGTAATATTCAATACACACGGGAATAGCAATGAAGAAATAAATATTAGAATAAATAAAAGTCGTGCTATTATCAGATCTTTAAATCCAATACTATGGGATAGAAACTTAAGGAGAGAAACAAAATTAAGAATATGTAAAACGATGGTAAATAGTGTTATGCTCTATGGATCAGAAGCATGGGATATTAACGGAAAAAACAAAAAAAAAGTTATTGTCGACCGAAATGGATTACCTACGTAGGAGCTGTAGAACAACAAGAACTGATCGAGTACGGAATAGCGAAATAAAGGAAAGAATGGGAGTTGAAAAAGATATTTTGGACGAGGTACAAAAACGACAGTTAGTATGGTTAGGACATACCAATAGGATGGAAGACATAAGATGGCCTAACAAGATATTAAAATGGATACCAAGCGAGAGACGAAAACGGGGAAGACCAAGGCGTAGCTGGAGAGATGAAGTGGAAGATGCAATGACTACACGAGATTTGAAAGAAGAGGATTGTTTTAATAAAAAAGAATGGAGACTGGGTGCGGAAAAGCGGCGTCAGCCGTAAAAAAATCCGCGTATCCATATATACTAAAAAAAATCTTTCATTAGAACAAGAAGATCCCGGTACCGTTCGATAGTTTCGAGTGGGTAATTACCCACACGGATATTTTCGAGTGGGTAGTACTACCCATACTACCCACGTCAACCGCCGGCCCTGTTGCCATGGAGCGGTGTATGTACTCTTCGTAATCTCTTAAACGGTGCTTTCAAAGTGGTACGATCGAATGAAAATCCCCGACCGCGATTCGAACTCACGATCTCAGGACTGACAGTTCACGACTGTTATTACTGCATTAATCTGACAGCGTAGTTAGGTGACTGCTCAACGTCTATTACTAGTAACGCAAATACAAATCGACAAATAAATACAAAGAAAAATACGACCAATCTCAGCAAAGGCCTTTCAGTTTTTTGCATTAATATTGCACACAAAATGATGCAAACATCATCTTGATAGGTTATACCTGTCGAGTTACTGCATTTACAGTCATCCGGTATAATATTACTCGTTTTTGATTAATTCTCCGACCTTCCTTGAACTCCAAAGCGGTTACCGTATCCACAAAAGTTATATAGTAATTAGACCTTTACTTTGGGTTGGTTGCGGTTGATTGAGCGGTCGAGATAAAAATTGAAGACTTGTAAAAATTGTTGGGGTCTAAAGTAAATTGGCCGGTTGTGCCTAACTAGAAAACTGTATCGTTTTCTTGAGAAGGTATTTCCTCTAGTAAAAGCACCGACGTTGTGATTTTTCAGTTTTTGTCAGTGTATGAAAGCTAATTTACACCTGTAAAGATTTTCAAAACTTTAAGATGTTTAACATAATAACCCATATCTCCCGATCCTTTTTTACAATCTATTGTATATTCCAATGAGCCGTTTGATCAACTACATCATCAGCTGGCTGCTGGCTGTGTATGGTCGTACCTGAATTTTTGTATCATGCATATCCATATAAATAATTGGTGGAGCGACGAGTCTGGTCGCAACCGCCCCACAAATCACGCTGGGATCCAGTTTTAGGCTAAAACTGAACATAAATTTATATTATATCGGGCAGGATCCAATTAGATGAAGTTTGGTTGGGCTCGGCCCGGCCGGTGACAACCCGAGCAAGCAGTCGCTGTCACAGAACTAGTTTACTTGTCGAGGGCCTGAGTTATTCCCGAAGCCCTTATTTCGTACACTGCCTACCAGCAGTTTTTATTAAAGCAATAACACGCAGTAAGACGTAAGGTAGGTCAATTATCAAAGTCATAGAATACAAAAAGTTAGTTACACTCAAAACGATTCTTCTTCTCGTCTGAGACGATTCATTCGACTATTTGCCCTTGGAGATAAACAAATTTAGTAATATTTTTAATGGTATCAAAAACTGAGGATGACTTTGTGACTATCAATGCTCGAGCCTCTCTTCTTTTTTCAAGTTAGAATAATTTACAACCGTAGATAATTTAAATACATAGGTATATGTAACACGGTGGCGCCATTACCTAGTCAGTGTCTTCCTCACCAGGGGACTCAAACTTAGGAGAACCATAGAAACTATTTAGTTTTGTGCAAAACGGTGTGAACCCTGTGTAAATGTACAATTACTTGATTATTCATTTGAATATTTGTATTCTACAGTTTTTTTTCTTTTAAACCTATGCTAAAATAATAAAACATTGGGTATTTCATAATTACCCTTATAGATTGTATCTTTTTCTGAATATTTCAATCAGTTTTTCATGTGGTTGATTAGTTATCTGCACTCTACGTTTTGTTTATACCATCGGTTGAGGACTCGTCACATTAATTACATTTTTTGACAATTCAGATGTAGTACTTGCTTCTAACCCAGCAGTAGAGGTGGATCATAGCTATCTGATTCTGGGTTAGAAGATCTGTGTTTAAAGCCCAATAACTTTAACGGCCATAAAAAAATTGAGTCGACTTTATTACGATTTCCCAATTGAGCTTTGGCAACCGTGGGATATTAATGCCTAAAGTCCTAAACCAACTCCTCAAAGAGAAGAGTTCGATGTCGTTCCTGTGTATGTGTTAACAAAAAGGATGACATCACAACAACTTTTTACTGCTACCTATATGTCTATTTTTTTATTAAAACACCAAAACATTGGAAACACTATACAAAGATACATAAAAAAATATATGGACATCGTTGTACAAAGATAAAATAATCGCGTAAAATTATTTATTAATGTCCCAATAATATCAATATGTATAGTTTTATTCTAAGCAACGTACTTAATATTCGACTAAAAATGGAAAATGAATAAAATAAGCGTTTTTGTATTTTGGCAATAACTCGGAAGAAGTCTCCTAGATTTATTTTATTTTTTGAATATTATTCAGCAACTTTGCTCTAATTTAACCAACGTTTTGTATTTCTTGCAGTTTTAGAAATACTAATAGTGAGCCTCGAAATTGAATAACCCTGAAGTAACACCTCATACAAATAAGATGTAAAAAAATGAGGTGTGGCCACCACATGAATTTCTTTTACTGATTTAAAAATTTTATATACTTATTGTTGCAAAAACACTTTTTTGACAAATGTTATAGACAATTACGTAATACACATAAGAGTATAGCACAACTTCCGGTTGGCCCATGTTAATCACAAATCACAGATCTTTGAATTTATATTGAAAACATAGATACACATTTTTAAGTCGATCGATTAAATTGTCTACCTATAGAGGGAACACAGACACACTAACAGACTAACTCACTCACAGACTAACAGTCAGGCATCACTTCGAAAACAACTTGTTCTGAATCAGAAGATACGGTGATGGAAAAAAGGAAAAGGTTATATACATGTTAATGGTTACAATTTGTTATAAAGTTGCAGAACAGTAACGAACGACAGGGTTAAAAACAATGTAATTAAGTAATAGGGATTTGTTCTTCAGGACAGCAATTCAAAACATAACTCTTTTCATTCAAGCTAATATATCGGAAAACCTTTTATCAAGGCAAAGGAAAGTGAGGTTACTACGTCATATGTGGCAATACAGAACAAAAACAAGCATATCTAATTTGGTACATCAGTTAATGATTTAATCTCTTATAAACATATTGAAAATTTTTCATATTCGTTTACAGTAACTAATATCCTTTTGTAACACTAGTTACGTAAGTAAATTAAGTAGAAACATTGCCTTGGAAGAAAAGAGCTTTCTTTCGAATTACTATCCTCAAGAACGAACTTTAATTACTTAATTACATTGTTACAACTTGTATTCCCAAAAGAAGAATTATTTATTAAATATTTTGCAGACAATAGCTTGTTAAAAAAAATCGAAATTGAAAGTGAGTAAACCAGTGAAAACTATAAAAAATTTGAAATTTGAATATTATGCCTCAAATATTTTCTAGAATGTCAATCGGCTACACAATTTATCTTAGAATATAATACAACGTAATTCCGACAGGTATATAGATAGCGATTGGTAATATAGCAGCAAAATTCTATTTGATAGAAGAACAGCAGGACACAGTAAACAATGAAACAACAGTATGATCAATTCAGGATTCAATTACCCGTTACTTTGTTTGCTTAGAAATTAAAGTTTTTAAGACTTAACTGTAAGATATCATAGCTGCTACGTATTAGAAGCCTTCATCATTGATAATAATGGTGAAGAAAACTCGATTCATATTATACTTGGAGTTCATTCTCAAACTCGAACATAGGAATTTAACGTGTGTTAAACGTTTTTGCTGATTCTTGCTCGCTAATTCAACTTACAGGACAGGTAATGGTATCAACAAAAACAAAGTTTTGCTGATAAAACAGTAAAAAATTATTCCAAATACCTCAAAATCGAATGCACAATGTTAATTGGCTATGTTCGACTTTGAGCGTGAATACCGGTATATGTATTGTGATGGTCTTAGGCCCACGACCCGATTCTGCTTGCAGTACAACTTAAGAAACAAGTCAATAAGCACAGAGTTTGGGTGTTTTATATAACTGCAATACTAAGCTTATTAAATTTCAATCAGTAAATGCATTGGAAAAGAGATGCCAGTATTAATAATTGAATTGAGTAAAGAAAGCAAAGGGCAAAGCTTGTTTTTCACAGGGTTGAAGTTGATGTTCAAATTAATTAAATTTTAGGTTTGTGCAGAATGAATGGCCGAGCCGAAAGAAATGAATAGTCACAAAAAGGTCTCCGAAGTGCATGTCAATGAAGCGTAGATTTCAATATAGCTAAGCAGGGAAATTGTAAGCAATCTAAAAAAGTGGACGTGACTACCTCCCTGGACTTTCCCATACTGGAAACTGTTCATATCGTCTTTATTCAACAGTCTTTACAACATATCAAAATTTCAACTCGATGACTCACGTCTTCACCGTGATAAGCGTTTACACTTTCACGTAAATTGCGGGTAAATATAAAAGAACTAGTGAGTCACCCGAACTACGTTTCGGTTCGCAAAATTAAGAGAGATTCATTAATATAAATTTAAAAAAAAGATGCATCGACGGGATCGAACCCGGGGCTCCCGCGTGATAGGCCAGCACGCTTACCGCAGAACCACACTCTCCTGTTTGAATAATGCGCGCACCCGAGCTAATACTAGACAGCGATAGGCGCTCCGCTCTGCTGCCTAGAGAAGTTAATTAAATTATACTGCTGCCTAGAGAAGTTAATTAAATAAGTCTGAAAATTAGCAAACTTTTAAGCCATCGTACAACTTAATCGGTCCAGTATCTTCGGAGGAGATAGCGAACAAACATAGTTACACGCAAACAAAGAGAGCTACGATTTTATGTTATAAGATGTGTAGTTCAAAACGTGACCACCGAGCTTCTGTAGATGGCGCCAAGTGGACAAGCCGCCACTGTGCTATTTATGTATTATTTTATTCAAAACGGCTGTAGCACCGAGGTGAAATTTTCTAAGTACCTGGAAATTATATTTTCTAGGGCATACAAAATCGATTTTTTTATTTTCGCGGAAAAAGATTCTTTAACGCAAAAATATAACAACCGTTAGAATAAAAAAATTATTTTTCAAAAATAGAGGGGGGAGGGGGCCGGTGCGCTTACATATATCCACGAGTGTAATATTTTTTTGCATATTCATATGCTCCATTATGCACTGAGCAATCCAGTGAAAACCCCAGCTACCTATCTTGTTTTGTTTATTAATTAAAGGGGTTTAAATTTTCAAACTTCAAAGCTTCGTAGAGGGCGCCACAGATAATTCATGAGATTCTTTAAAAAACAGATCGATAGCCCTTTTCGGGGTCTATCAGTGTATGAAGTTTAAACAAATTCCTGTGGGCAGTTTTTGAGAAATGATTTTTAGAAAATTTCCAAAATTTTGAAAATTTGTAATTTAGGCCCCTTAATATTTTTCAAAACACTTTTTATATCACCTCATGTTAGCCTTCATATACTATTTAGAAAACAAAAATCAATTGAATCGATTCATCCGTTTTTGAGCAATAGGGCGTTAAACTCAAAATTTTCAAAAAATCATAGCGCCCTTCATTTTAAACCTAGCGAGTTCGGAAAAAAACTAACAGATTTGTCTTATGACCCTCTATCGTTATCCGCGATAAACTTTTCAAAATTTTAATCACGAAAACAGTGATACCAAAAAAACATGCGTAACTTCCGCTTCCGGTTTCAGATTTTTTTGAAAAGCTTATTTTGTCGATGAATTTTCGATACACCCCCGCATTCCAAAGCGCATCAAAATCGGAGCAATACTTTCGGCTGTAGGAGCGTCACCCACCCACACACACACCACCCACACACACACCCACACACAGACAGACATTTTTTAAAAACCACTTTTTTGGGTTCCTAGAGGCCCAAAACGGATATTTCTGTGAAAATCTCGATTTCCAAAATTTTCATGATTCCAAGACTTCCCTATACCTATGGGTATGGGAAAGTAAAAAGGTATAGGAAGCCAGAAGAAAATATTAATACGTTGCAAAGAGCAAATAAGAAGTCAGGCAGCAAGACATAAAAAAGCAAGTGAAAAGCAGACAGACCGACATGAAAAAGCAAGCGAAAAGCAGACAGAAGGAGATGGAAAAGCAATTATTAAGAAATTAACTCTATAAAATAATCAATGCAATTAACTCGAGTGAAATAGAGCAGAGTAACTAATAAAACGTGTTTGTGGCGCAAAGAGACCTTTTAAAATTAAGAAATGGACAATATTTTAATTATAAGAAATTTGTAAATATAATTGGTAATCAAATCCATTTCCATAATGTATTTAATTTGATCAAAACCAATTTCCGGTGCCTTGGTAACCATAGTAGATTTTGTTTTTAGTAACGGAAATAAGAGAGAACAAATGAATAATAATTAAATTAAGCTTGACATGTAGTTTTGTGCCCCACTTCAATTAAAGTTTTCATGTAATAAATTAACATATTTCGAGCTAAAAAGTATATCATTGTGTTAAGCAAGTGTTGAAGTTTACGTGGGAACGTTTGTGGCGATTTCCCCAACAATAAAATAAAATTTCCACCGAGAGCACCTACGGGGTTGCAGGTAGCCATCCACATCAGGAGTCCGATGTTGAATTCCGGCCAAAAATATGATCCAAAGCCAGGGATTTCTACTGCGACGCATCAGGCAGGAGTGCAGGAGACCGACCAACAGCAAAAACACCGGAGGAAACCATTCCAGAGGAAAATACCAGCTGGGGCCCCTTTCCGAACATTGCGAAGAACACACCAAATTTTAAGGTACTGTTTTAACCTAAACGTATCAGTGTTAGGATCGGGAAATTCGTGTGCATACGAGACCAGACCTTGCTTATCAAGATTCAAGCATATCCTCGCATCCAGCGAAGGCGCAATTCAAATTATATGCATTTACCCACATTTGAGATTAGGCGAAGGTAAAAACAATTGCGAGATTTAGTCGGCGTCCTTTCTGACGTCATGTAACAAATTAATGCCTGAAACAAATGATAATAATAACCGCCAAAGCACTACGATTTGAATGAATACCTCTGCGAATGTTCACAATTTTTTATTATTTTAAAGTCAAGAACGCTGACTGCACGATATGAACCATTTTGTAGGTTTTGACATATTGCATACAATAACTACTGTGTATTGGAACTAATTCAGGTGTAGAGTGGCGCACCAGATCAAGTAGAAATTACAATCTATTAGGAGTTCACCCCTGGGAATAGAGTTAATTGTTCTACTGAGCTAGCGTTTTGATAATAAATTACAGATAAATAAAATACTTAAAGGGCATACTACCATTTATTTTGGATCAAGTAAATAAAAATACAAGACAGCATATTTTAATCAGTCTAAATTAATTTTATAAACAACCCCGAAAGCGAATTAATAATTATTAGAGCATATCCATCTCAGTATATGTCGCACCCGCTGAAATAGATATCCAATTCATGGACATCCAACTGATGAGTGTCCATTTTATGAACTGGAACCAGATAGTATAATTTTAAGGTTTTTTCACAATTTGGACACTTTTTTTGTCCAGTTCATGGACTGCACAATTACAATAACTGGGTGCAATGTAATTATTATATACAGGGTGTTTCGGAATTGCACGGCACTATTTTAGCGATGTGTTCTCCAGCACGAAATTAACAAAAAAGTCCACACATACATGGAACCTGAACGGTTTCGTTTTCAAGATACAGGATGTAGAAGTTTAAACAAAAATATTTTTTTTCAAAAATCTGGAAAACGCCTACAGGAATTTTAATGAAACTTGGTGTAGGTTAGTATTTGGTAAACTGGCATTGTTTGGTGAAAATAAATTTAATTTATTTTCACCAGTAGCTGCAACTTCAGATGCCAGATTTTTCTAAAATAAGGTAACTGACCTCGCCCCGATGCAGGTCAAGGATGGAATTAAATTAAATTTATTTTGACCGAACAATCCACTTTATGAAATACTAACCTACACCAAGTTTCATTAGAATACCTCTAGCCGTTTCCAAAATTGTTAAAAAAAATTTTTTGTTTGAACTTCAACATCATGTATCTTGAAAGCGAAGCCGTTTAGGTCCCATGTTTGTATGAACTTTTTTGTTTATTTCGTGCTGGAGAACACATCCATAAAATAGTGCCATGCAATTCAGAAACACCCAGTATATGTACACAAAATATAAGGAACTGTCTCTAGTAAATATTATAGATGGATAAAAAATCTGGTGTGATACACGCACATAACTTCCTTTTACAGTGATCTTATAATTTTCCAAAAATTTTATTTTTAATTTCTAGGCATTTATCAAAATTTTTTAAGCATTTGTCAAAAATTACAAATTGTACAGAAACAGTACAAAATAGAGCGTTAGTTGAAAACATAAATTTTCACTAAAATTTTAAGCTTAAATCAAAAATGTAATAATATACCGAGTATTCTATTTAAAATAGGAGTTAATAAAAACAAAAAACAAAATAAACTTATTTTAGAGTTATTCAACTGAAAAATCGCTTATTTCACACCAATGCACATTAAAAATGTAATAAAAATGTAAATTTTGAAAATCCATATGTAACGCCTCGTTTCAGTAGCGCGTTCTAGCGATTAACATCTTTTTTCGGACCACCTTATATTTAAGTAATGCAGCAAAGGAATTCAGGTTTATCGCATAAAGCGCCTGGCTTTAAAGATAAGGCACCTGCAAGGCAAGGCGCGCTTGCTTGGCTTTTCCTGACTAAGCTCGCTGGCAAGCAGTCGAATTTCTTAATTATTGATTTTTGTCGGAGTGCCTTCGTCGGATTTGAAATTAAACTAGCAGACCAAGATCGCCCTTGTTTAAGCAATTGAAAATCAATAGCGGCGTTGTTTTCTTCACGAACAGCCGTAAACAGCTTTGGCCAGCTCCCATGCGGCTTTCTTAAGGTTATTCAACAGTTACTCAAGATATAACTGGGCTTCCCATTTTTTCGCTTCTACGTGCGAGCTGGCTAGAAACTCCAGAATGCATTGCGTAGATTTTTGCTGCAGTTAAGTGCCCTCCTTGCTCGCGGCGTCCTTGGGTTCTACGAAATAAAGCAGCCAAATCCTGCTTAGGAGCCATATTTGTCAAGATGCAACATACCAGGATCTTCCCCCTCACGATCCCTAGACATAACATCAAATATACTCAGGTCTTGCCAAGGCCTTTGAATATCCAACTGAAGCTTGTTTAGTTACACCTTTTAATCAACCAGTTTATAACGCTAAAAGCGTGAGTGATTAATCGTTTTAAAATTGCTGAAATAATTACGTATCTACTCAAAACTCACTTCCACCGCGTCCTTTGGACGTATGCCCACGTGTCAATGCTCAGTACGATATTTTGTGATTAAAATAATTGATAGCTGATTCCTAACTGTTGTTTCGGTTTGGCAATTATTTTACACATTTCAGGCTGCTGGCTCGAAAAGCTTTTAATATGTTTGTATTGCTCCGATTTTTAAATATTTTAAATTAAGTGTACTATGCAAGACAAAAAAACTGGAACAGTTAATATGGTCTGTTGTAAATGTGACTGCCTTAATATGTATAGTTGCTAGGTATTTGTAACTCAATCATCAAATATTTAGACGTTGCTATGAAACAAAATTGTTATAGTAAATGTAACTGTTGCAAGCCTCATTTAAGCTAATCAAATAATGCCAAAATCTCTATCAAGAGTTGTTCCAGTTTTTTTTGTCTTGCATAGTACGTGTAAGTTGGGTGACTCCAAATGATTTAATTGTGTTTCATTGTTGAATATTAAATATTCTCTTGACTGTTACTGTTTGTATTTTTTTTTGTTCGCATTACTACGCTTTCTTGAACCTGCGAGTGTTCTTTTGAGATTTCGATTGAGGTAAGAAGCTTACAAGGTAGATGTTAATTTGTTCTACTGGCTAGGTTTGTTTTAGGTTGTGTTTAACGACAAGGCGCCCAAATTTTCCTTTACTTGAATTTATTTTGTAATCCTAGGAATCACTGCCTCGTCCTTACCCACGCTATTATTCTACCGAGAGTTCTTGAACTAGTCCAGGCTATGTCCACCCTTCGTTTAAGAGAGCGGTACACATATACTCTAAACATCAATGAGTGTCGTGGAACTTTTATAAAATGTTATTATGTTAGTAGTTAGTTAATCAGCAAACAATGGCTAATATTTAAAACTTAATTAACAGCCCGGTTGCAATAGCTATTTAAGTAACAATGAATGTAAGGACCTTACATTCTGAGTTATCTTATTATATTTTTCCCGCTGCTTATCGAAATTTTCCTAGATTTTGTAAAAAATCGTTTGGTTTGCCACTTATCACCAGGATACATTTTCGTGAGTCGTGTTACCTGTGAGTGTCACATGTCACATAAACACTTGCAATTATAAACAAAACGTCTAAGTCTGCTTCTTGCGTTGCTAATTTTATTGTCCTAGGAACTTAATAATAATATTAAGTTCCATTGTCAAGGGAAAGCAGCAAACAAATATAATCGCCGACTTACACGTTTTGTTACTAAGGCTGTATCACTGACTTACATGATTAGCAGCGGGAAAAATATATTTAAAGTATTTAATTCAGTGTTGTTTATTTATTTATAAGTTAATACATTTCAAAATGCTACAGCAATGGTCTACAAGTTTCAGAAGTTAGGGCAATATTCTAAACTATATAGTACAATGAAGGTATTGCTAATTTTCTATTATGCTAACAATAGATATTACACTACGTTGCAATACGTTTTCAATAATATAATTACATACGTTTATTTTAACACACATTTATATTGAGATGATTTTCCACAACTCCAAAAAATTTATTTTAAATAACATTTAATTATCTCCAATTTAATGTCCTCGGCATGCAGCTCTGAAGACAAAAAAACGGGGCATAGAGATCAAACATAAAATATGGTTTGCATATTATGAAAGTGGCAAACAAAAATAGAACACAAAAATAGCTACTAACAGACGACATCCATCATCAGCTTCTCCATTGTCAACCTTTTTCTGCTCAAAGGCATGTCGCATCGAGGATGCAATTATCCGCTGTTCAATTTACACTGAGAGTAATTATGTTAGTTATGTCGATTTGAGTACGTATATCTTTTATTTGACGAAAATGAAAGCTGAGACTGTAATTACGTTTGAAAATGGTACATTAAGTAAATCAAATGTTACGAAATACTTCCAAGCCTGGCTGTAAATTAACGAAACTGGGATTTGTGTAATTTCTTGGTTCTGAACTCACGTACAGCAGTATTTTTCAATTATCAATACATTCTAACTGCAGTTTTGATAAACAGTGAATAGATATTCGCCAATGGGATGTTGAACCAATTCGATTTTAATGAACAAATTTAAAGTTCTTTTAAGAATAAAATTTGTAACTCCTCTTTTGAACATTTACAAACAAAAATATCAAGTAATAATTTATTTACTGTCGTTTAGGCAGACGCAAACGTTGTGAAATATTATCATATATAATGCAAGAATTGGGTTCTTGATAATCAAATAATCATTTCTGTTTACACGGAATATATTGTTTGAGAAATAGATGGAGTGGAAGCAGAAATGATTTGATAATCAAGAAGACACGAGTAGCATTCGGGTAGATTCTATCACGTTTGAACAGTTTATTTATAAATAAATGGGGCTGCGGGCGCTATTGCGCGGTCTATCCTGATATATTTTCGTATACGCTGCTTAGCACCTTTTGTGTCACCACTGAGAAGTAGTTTTAAGCTTTGCTCATCATTTAAAAAAAAACGCAAATTAGTTAGGGTTTTTTCTAAAATCGCCTCGATTTCATCAAAATTCCGCTCAAATAACGCTCTGACTTCTCTGGGAAAATCAGCAAAAGGATCTGGAACACTATGGACGTCACTTCCACAACATAACCAAACAGTCTTTCCCTTCCTTTCACATTTCCAAAAGGGCTTTCGGGTCTCCGCCCCTCTCCAAGAGGGCCCTCGGGCTCCGCGCCTCTCCAAAGAGGCCCTCGGGGCTCCACTCCTCCCCAACGGAGCCCTCAGGCTCTGCCCCTCTCCGAGGGGGCCCTCGGGACTCCGCCTCTAACAAAGGGAGCCCTCGGGGCTCTACCTCTTTCCAAGGGGCCCTAGAGGCTTCTCCCCTCTCCAAAGGGGCCCACAACATAACCAAACAGTCTTCCCCTTTCTTTCACATTTCCAAGGGGGCTTTCGGGTCTCCGCCCCTCTCCAAGAGGGCCCTCGGGCTCCGCGCCTCTCCAAAGAGGCCCTCGGGGCTCCGCTCCTCTCCAAGGGAGCCCTCAGGCTCTGCCCCTCTCCGAGGGGGCCCTCGGGGCTCCGCCTCTAACAAAGGGAGCCCTCGGGGCTCCACCTCTTTCCAAGGGCCCCTAGAGGCTTCTCCCCTCTCCAAAGGGGCCCACGGGGCTTGGCTCCTCTCCAAGGGGGCCCTCGAGGCTTCGCCTCTCTCCAAGGGGGCCCGGAGGCTTCTCCCCTCTCCAAGGGGGACCTCGGGGCTCCGCCCCTCTCCAAGGGCTCTCGGGTGTCGGCTCCTCTCCAAGGGGGCTTACGGGGCTCCGCCCCTCTCCAAGGTACCATCGGGTCTTCGACCCTCTCCAAGGGAGCTCTCGGGGGTTTGCCCCTCTCCAAGGGGGCCTACGGGGTTTCGCCCCGGTCGCAAAATCGTGGCGGCGGCTAAATCCATGCAAACGCAAATGGGGGACATCGCGTCTGCAATTATTGTCGTGACGGACACACACGTTTGGATCGTTCTCCTTTATTTATATGATATTAAAAGTACAGTTAATGTGGTTTTGTTATGACAATTGTACTGTCAGCAGATTTCGCGATGTTTGTGAAGGCATGTGACTGTCACTTATTAGTCAGGAAGGTATATGATTATCAAAGTTGCTATGTACATTATCAAAAGTAACTACATGCGTAATGGTGCATTTTGCCGTTTTTCAGTGGTTGATGTTAGAGGAAGTGGTATAATCAGTTTATTGAAGATGTGAAAGAAGCTAAGCAGTCTGCTAAAAGAACAACGTTGCATTATTGATAAATGAATAGCTTCTGCTTCTACAACCGACCCTGTAATTAAATATTAAGTGAAAAATGAGGACATGTTTGATATTCTTCATGAAATACACGTGTCCATTGGACATGGTGGTAGGAACAGAATGGTGAACGAAGCAAAAAAAAATACAAAAATATGAATCAGGAAGCTATAATGATATAGGTACCTTTGATTACGCTAGCCGTGCCAAATGAAATTAAAATCGGGCAAAAAGCGCATTGCGGTCAAACTGATTTTATCAAATGAAATGAATAGTCGTTGCCAGGTCGATTTGATTGACAAACAGACTAATCCTGATGGCAATTACAAATTCATTCTTGTATACCAAGATCATCTGACGAAGTTTGTGCAACTAAGACCAGTGAATAGTAAAACTGCTGAAGAGGTTGCAGTCCGATAATGGGACGGAGTTCGCCATCAGAGTAGTTGAAAATTTAACGTCTATGTGGACAGGGTTAAAAATAATACATGGGAAATCACGTCATAGTCAGTTCCAAGGTAGCGTTGAAAGGGCAAACTAGGATGTACAGAATATGCTCATGACCTGTATGAAGTACGAAAATTGTGAAAAATGGTCTGAAGGACTTAGATATGTTCAGTTGATGAAAAACAGAGGCTATCACTATCACACTCACCATAAATAAAGCCATGTTCGGCTGTGATGTAAAAGTTGGTTGGAAGTCATCTGGACTCCCGTCCGAAATAATTGATGATGTTGTTAACGAAGACCACTTAGAGGAGCTAATTAAGAATCAGGAAAAACAAGAACAAAGCATCGACGAAACTCAACGTGTATCTAGAGCTGAGTGTGAAATGCGCAAAAACAGAAATTACATCATTAATAATAGAATCGAAGGAAACTCAAACTTAGTAGAACAGCCTACAAAAAATAAATCTTAAGTAAATATTAAGTATCCACCGTGTAATGTTGGTGATAACGTTACAGTTAAAATTCCTGACGAATATAGAGTAGGCGTGATTTTAGAAATATTATTTTAACAGTTCTTCAATGTACTGAGAATGGCTTGTATAAGTTGGGTAATGAGAAAGGGACTCTTCCTAAAATGTTTTCAAGACATCAATTTACTGTATGTGAATCACAATTTGTAAATACGAGGGATGTTTCAGCTGAGAACAAGTCCTTAGGACATCTTGCAAACCTTCAATCAACCTCTGGTGGCAAAGGATTTAAAAAATGCCATTGTAAAACAAAATGCGGAACCAAAAAATGTCTTTGCATAGCTGCAAATATTTTATGTAACTCTAAATGCCATTCAAGTTTATTTTGCAATAATAAATAGAAAAAACGCTATTTTTTCACGTTCAAATAAAAAAGTGCGTTCGTTTAAAAACATTTTCAAAATACCTTTGACTAATTTAATTTGTATTTTTATAAATAAATTAATGTTCTTACTCATGGTTTACTTTTATTTATATTACTTAATAATATATTGCTTTATAAGCATATACAGATTGCGGCATGCCACTAGGACCATAGCAAAATCAAAATTAAAATATACGGTACCCCCCACCCAAGAAAAGCGCCTTTCCGTGCTTTCCAAGAATACTTCGATACTCAGCATCACTCCGTTTTGCTAATACAATGAAATGCTATGAACCAGTTATTTATCAAAAAACAAAACAAAAATTTTTTTTGCCAACGACCATAGCTCAAAAGTTGATGTTGCCTTCATTTTCGGAGGACCTATCGTATGAAAACGATCCAAGACTTCAGGAAGGTTCCTGGCGACCGGAATCGTGTACACATACGAACATACATCCCCCGCACAGCACGTTTAGGCACCCCCCAATATGGGGGATTGATCTAGTGGGCTGGGATCTTCATCAAAAGATCCGCACCGCCGAGACGGAGATTTGATATAGTGGGTTCATCAGTCGGTTGGCTCGAATTTTAGAGATATTTGAGTCAGAGTGGTTTTCGATATGAGGGAATTTCAATACTTCGTACACTTCGTGTCGAAGTAAAAGTCGAATATATACCTTGCATTTATCATGATCCTAACGACCTACCGCTATTGTACATTGATTGTTCGTTTGTTAAACACCACGACGCGACGGCCACATGCATATTCTGCTTGCTTTTCAATAGTCCTAGTAGCCTGCCGCATTCGTATAACGTAACTTTGCTCATTAACCGACTAGCATTGGTTAGAGCCGGTTAAAGATGGAAGCGTTGGGAACTCTTAGGGCTTTAGCCTCAAAGTCTTGGTACTCCCCACTTTAACCGGCTAAACCTAGGTTTACCTTTCATTTCGTTATTCTTTATCCTTGTTTATCCCTAACATATATATAAACTAGATTTTGAGCCACCACACAGGCGGTCATAGTCTAATTAAGGTATTTTTTGCATTTCTAAAATTGAATTATACATAAAAGATCTTACTGAAGAAAATGTTTTAACGTCTTTAATAAAGAAAGCGCATTAGAAGAAAAACAGCTTTTTGCTAGATCGAATAACAGTTGAATAGCGTATTATGTAAAACAAATTAAAAATATCTTAATGTTACTAGTAATATTAATAGTACAGTATAGTGAAAGGAAACACTTAGTAATGCAAATGTCATTAATTTGAACCAAAAATGAAAACAATGCAGCCAGTGGGATTCGAATCTGCTCTCTCAGAGGAAATCTGGTTTGAAGGCACACGTTATATCCGTTAAACCAGCGCTGTCAGATCAATGCAGATACACATGCTTATCCTTACGTTATAAATGATGCTGTGCCGAAATAAGAAACTATTTTTGATTGTAAACAATGTCCATTTATATATAAGGACTACCTTGTGAATTTACTACATAGGTGGACTTTTTCTAAAACAAATCATTTTGGCGTCTTTAGAATTGAGTTGTAAATAAAAAAGTTACAGACGAAAATGTTTAGCGTTTTTAATTATGTACAAAATAGATAAAAATATATTAGTGTTTCTAATAAAAATGTGAAATACATTAATTCGCAAAGGAAAAAGGCATCGGTGAGATTTAAATCTGCTCTCTCAGGCACAATCTGATTCCTAGTCAGACGCTTTAACTGCTTGTCCACAATCGTACAGCTATCATACCCGCTTACCGCTGCGTTATAAAGGACGTGGTTACAACGCGGCCGACCGCGGACGAAGTTTCCGATCGGTGCCGATGAAAACTTGACGTAGATAGAGATAGAGACGGAGACGCAGACAGAGACGCAGGCACAATACACGTTCATGTATAGCGATGGTTCTCTATTTGGTTTTACTGAATTCAAACCACCTTAATAAATAATCTAACTCGCAGTCTAGAGGGGGCGGCACATGAGACTTTGCATCACGGCGGCGGGTAAGGTAGATACGGCTTTGGGTCTAACAGCATACCAGAAAGTTTGAATTAAAGTGTTGTTACTTTTTGGAAGTTCTAGAGACCCACAAAAACATTATTGCGGTTTTGAAAATACCTTGAACCCACGAAGTCGGCCTCGTATACTGACATGATATAAACGCTGAGTAAATGGCTTTGTTTTGACCTTATCTGATATTTACGCTTCTACAACAAACATTATGAAAACTGATTTATGTTTCTTACTGGAGGAGCTGTAATGTAAGCATGGTTCACCTTATATTTTGGCATTTTATAGTGCCTGATGTTCTCCATTCATTAGTATAAATTCTTTGATATAATTACACAAAACTGTTTTGTGACAATAGAAAAAATATGTAAAAGGACTCATGGACTCTTTTAATTTCTTAAAACCAGGAATTCAAATTATTAAACATTAAAACTATGACAACTCAATTGTTATATTTTAGAGCCTACTACCAACAGGTTGCTACATTAGGGATTTAAAAAGCGTGGTTACCTATCATGCAAAAAGAGTCTAGTACAAAACACACAAAATTGCTGCTAATTAAAAAAGGAAATAAACATATAAAAATAACGAAAAACAATATATAGTAAGTCATTAATAAAAATAACGTTGCAGCTTCACTATTTTGAAAGATAAAATTAATCTTGTTTATAATCTTATGTAGAGGCCAGCTGCACGCCTAACAACCCACAAATCTTTCCCTTAAAGCAGTTATACTTTTTAAGTTGCAGACCGGAGAGTATTACACTGAGTGAGTGTATATATTACAGATAATGTAGGCCCTACGAACTATCCTTGCGGCACATCATACAAGATACTAATTAGGATTCACTACTTCTTAAATTAGAATCCGTTCTGAAGGCATTTGTGTTAAATAAAATTACCAAAAACATAATCAACGTGTCGCAATCTTTAAACAATAAACCATAAAAATCAATATCATCTTTATAGCTTAAATTTATAGACCTGACAGTATATATTGACTGACTGTCTGTATATTACCCATAATGTGCCTGTTTTAAAACGCAAAAATGCATTAATTCAAATTTATAATATTTGCTCTAATTTAAAATATTGCTCTCCTGCGAATGTGACTACCACATGCACTCTAGAAAACAGCAACATTGCAATGCAATGCAATTAAATACAATTTGTCCGAAGCTCAGCTTATACGGCCTTGATCAACCTACATATGGTAAATCGTATACTATTTATACAACAGCAGTTAAAAATAGATAACGAACACATTCATAGCCCAAAACTTGAATGGACAAACAAGCCGGCCCACAAGCTCGATGGATAATGACGGCTGGAAATTTAAAACCTCCCATTTCAAATGACAGTGTCCTTTCGGCTCATTATTAAATGTCCATCGCGGCGAGAGAGAGAGCGTCCGAACAAAGGGTTCATATATGTTTATTAGGGACGACCGCTATAAATTAACATTGATTAGGACCGTGTGATTATATCTGATTGTTTCTAGAATGAGTCATAAATAATGCCGACTGTGCCTGTATTTCGGACAAGATAACGCCGACTGAAAAGCAAAACGTTGTCCGAACTCACATCGATTATTAGCAAACTGAACCCGGGTCGTTAAACAGAACCACCTAATAAGTAAACGTTCAAAAATAACCACAGTCCCCTTAAATTATTGCCGATATTATGTTTTACGACGGGGTCGTTTGGGTGGCATTGCCAAATGCAAATCGACGAAGCACCTCGTCGCCCTTCTTAACGATCATGAAGCCCAGATTTGTTTGCAGAATTCGCTAATATATCTATTTCGGCGTGTCCGTCCACCTTTTGTGTGTTACTTAGTGAATAGCTGACCCAGTTGGTGAATAAAGGGCAACCGAGGTACAAGAATTGCGTGCAAGGATTTAAAATAAGTATACCCTTTGAGACACTTTCTAAACTCCAGCAGATTATTTACAACCGGCAATCTTTACAATACATTAGACGTTTTCTATTTTCACACAACGGATTCACCCGGTTGAGTTACGACCGTGTAATTACCGTACGTCAGGTAGAAGTACTTAGGCTTTTAAAAACATAAAAATGGGATTACTGTGACCGACCGGAAAACACAACGTTATTGTTTCAGAAATACTCCTCGGGCCCTAAATTTTCTTTTTATAGGGGATACGACGTCACAGATTACTGGAAATGTTCTTGGAAATTTAAATTTCAAGGGTTAAGTCGCAGTATAATCCTGTACTGCCATTAGATT
This sequence comes from Agriotes lineatus, assembly GCA_940337035.1. Taxonomy (NCBI): domain Eukaryota; kingdom Metazoa; phylum Arthropoda; class Insecta; order Coleoptera; family Elateridae; genus Agriotes; species Agriotes lineatus. The sequence continues at coordinate 83,501,632 of OW679198.1, forward strand.
CCTAAAAAAATGTTTTGACAAAATGAGTAGTTAAAGTCTATATTATCGGCAATGATCACTTTTACTACTAAGAAAATCCAACAGAAACGCAAGACTAACACTACAGAGTAGCTATGAATTTAGCCAAAAGTAGCGTATTGAAAAGTCATCCAGCTTAACTTATGTGCAACAAAAAATATCAATAAATTAAACAATTAAAAGCAAGATAACTAAATATGTACTTTAACTAAATGGCAATAACAAAGGTAGATGATCAGATAACCTGAATATAAACCGATGAACCTAGTAAACAAACGTCTTAGTATGTTCACCGAATTATTCCCAAATTAAAATTTTCAACAAATCAGACCCAATCCACTAAAATTTAGCTATACAAACATTAAGGGTCAATTTGTGATCTCAGTGTTGCCATATATAAGACGCAATAATTTATTACTATTTAATTTCGGGGTTTCCTTCTTAAATAAAAGTCGGAATTAGACATTTTTTGTAGGACTAACATATAACAAATAAATACTATCTGTATTCCTTTTAATCCATAAATTTGAATTCAATTAAAATGCACATAATAAATAAACGAGGCTCTACGAATTGTAAAAGAAATAATCATAGAAAAAATAATTCACCGATAATAATTCCAGAAAAAATATCCCGGGGATACAATTTAGGGAAAAAATCCAAAGTATACATTTTAATCGTTTCTTTATGATTGATACAATGTACAATTTGGATTATTAATCGCAAAAGGCATGTTACATTATAATTACATTAAGAGCGAGTTTCTAACGTTTTGCTGCAATATATAATAATTGAAAGCTCCATAGAGATGGTTAGATATGTACTAATCACGACTGAAGGAATAATATCTAATATTCTAAACATGCAGAACAGATTAAAGACACCTTGAGAGGAATATAGAGATGATACTCGTGCTTTGGAGGATTTCATCCGAACTGTGGGCTATATTATTAGGTATCTAGTGGTTAACATTGTAATAATGCAATCTTTTGTAATTTCTAAATACGTAACATTATATATATATATCTGTATTAAATTGAATGATGTGCAGCATTTTGCATTTTATTCATATTAACATGCCTTTTATAATTTCAAGCAATACATTTGTTGTTAAACTGCTAAAACGTATACTATGGATTTATACTCCCTGGTTGTTTTCCTCTGGATTGATTTTTTCATGGATCACTTCTCCTTGGATGATTTTACCTAGATTTCGTACTAATTCTCCTTGAGGCACACTGCACAAGATACATACTAAGTGTAAGCAATAACGTTTGCTTAAATTTATAACATTGATTGGTCTATTCTGAAGGCAATGGCAATGCAGTTGTGCGGAAATAACTTAATGTGTGCAATGCAATACCAAACGCCTGATAAAAGATATCCAATAACACGCTAAACGTATCTCAATGGCCAAATAATATTTATTGAAATAGATAAAAACCATTATATTATTTGTAAAACTGAAAATAACATTTACTTATTATTCGTATTACTTACTTTTAATGGTTAAGAGAAATTCCTAATTTTATATCGTTACTACTGGGCAACTGAACTGAGGCTGAACAATAGATAACCCTAATTATTTCCTCATGCGTATGTAGTTTAGTAATTTCATTACTAGATTTATTTTGAAATAAATAATCGATTGAAATAATTGTGTCATTTATCAAATTAGTAGGTAGCACAATCTAGAATATAACTATTATACCTTGATCGGTATAAGACAAGATTATGTATTTTCCAACTAGTTTTTGAGCCCACCACATAAGTGGCCTTATTCTAATTAAAACAATTTTAGAGTTTTAAAAAAAAAGTTAGATACGTAAATGTTCTTAACGTCTCCAATCTCTATTGAGGGCACCGCTAGGCACACATTTGCTACAGCAAATAACGGTTGAAGAATGTTCAAAATTAGGTCTTGGTGTTTCTAATACCAAAACAGTAAAAGAAAACACTCAGTAATGCAAATTGCCTTATTTCGCAAAGAAAAACTATCGCAGTCGGTGGGATTCGTACCTGTGCTCAACGCTGGAACCCATTTGCTAGTCAAACGCCTTACCCACAGCTACGAACGCTGCCTAACCTAATTGCTTATTGTTTCGTTATGAAAGGTACAGTGACGGCAAAACCGATAGCGGACGAACGGTAACGTCTAAAACTTGACACACAGGGATGCACAACACACGTTTATATTAAGTATTCTCAATTTTTTATATTTGAAAAGAATAATTGGTGTCTAGATAGCCATACGACTAATCACGATATACTAGTTAAAATATGCATATAGAACGTTGATTACGTTAGGAACCATTGCTTAACATTTTATTGATAAGGTAATGTCTTTTAGTATGTATAATGCTGAAATACATATGTTTTCTTTTTATCATTTCTTTATAGTTTTATGCTATCAGCTTAAGTTTGATTAAAATTCCAGTATTTAATATTATTAAATATTTATGCTAGAAACTAAACAATTTATATTTATGCAGATGTGTTACACAGATAAAGCGATATCAATAGCGGGTTAATATTCTTCTAATGTTCGTACAGCATTAGATTCAAAACAAAACTATAAATTAGTAGACGCAGTGCATAACGTGCAAGGAAAGGATTGATTGCACAAAATGTTTAAACAAAGGAAAACTATGTGTCACATGAGTGCAAAGAAATAGAACCATTACCAACGAATCATGACACAATCACACAAGACGGTCAGAGAAAGTTTTAAGAAAAGAAAAACACAATGCGTTTTATTAAAGGAAAATGATTGCACTATAATCTTGGATGTTGAACTAAAAGTAAAAACCTGGAGAAACATGTGAGAGAACTTTGGGGTGCCAACAGAATAGAACTAAATATGGACTACACTTAAATAAATGCAGTTAAGTACCTACCTAAAGATAGATTTCAGTTTATGATAGTTTTGTTTAATGTGATCTCTAAAGCATATCTAAAATCGACTTTTTTGGTACTGCCAAAGAGAGATCGTCGTCGTCGTATCCGTTAACGGTTTAGGTCGTTGATTTGTTCCGTCTCACCATCGCTTTCTTGGTCTGCCAACATTGCGTTTTCCTCTAGGATTATATCCTTTTATGGCACTTGGAATCCTGCTTTCTTCCATTCTATCTAGGCGTTCTATCTATTTTTGTTTATGCCTTTCTGCTTTTTCTTCTATCGGTTCTACTTGTTATTCGTTTTTCGCTTTTCGCTTCCATACAATGCAACAGGAACTGTTAATATGTTGTACAGTCTTATTTGTGTATCTAGCCTTGCCAAAGAGAGATAATGCTGAAAAATTAATTTTTTGAATACAGAACTGTACACCTAAAGAGACACACATCGAAACTGAAACTTGGCTCCCTTGCCTGAATTTTGTAATTTCATGGTAACATTTATAGCCAGTTGGTATTTGCATGATTTTTTATTGTTAATAATCAGTGTGCAGTGAATTATAAAGAGTGATTTTGTAGGAAGTACAGCAATAAACGATGAACATGGGTCATTGGGGACAGTTCATTAGCCAGCCGGCCTTACCGCAAGCTAAGTATGAGTGAACGACGCCGAGGGTATTACGCGAAATCGCCTACGACGAAACACAGAAACGGCTTAAAAAACTATGCGGTGTTAAAGTTGCTGCATAAGTTTGGATGCAGCAAGCCTTGTTTGCGTGTCCAGTAAGCACCATTTTTATCTTGTAAATTCCGATGCAGCCACGTGTATTCGTGACGTCCGACGTGGGTACGTGACGTTAGCCGTCGTCTTGGCACCAGCTAGTAGTAGGTGTAATCCCCCCCCCCCCCCCCCCCGCATCGTGAGTTGTGAAACTCGTTAAGCTGTTCAAGGTTTCGTGACGCAATCCAAAGCTATCCCAATTCGAGGGTACACAGCAGTTCTCATTAGCCGATTGCCAGGTAACTTAATACCTGCAGAAAATGTTTGCAAATTGAAGCTGTTTTTAAATTTTGAACAATAAAACATTTTTTTGAAACTAGTTAACTATAGCTGGAAACTATTTCAGTGTCGTCAATTATAGTACATGCGTGTAGCACCAAGCCTAATTACACATAAGTTGTCCATAGAACACTAAAAGGCATACCAGCTTTCTGTTTTTGGCAAATGGTGATCGTTTAGTAACCACGGCTGGGTATCTAAAATGGTCTCATGTATATTGAGCTAGCAAGCTGAACGAACAGGGCAAATAATTATTAAAGTACTATGGCGTACGAGACGTATTATTTAAAATGAATGTTTTGACGGCGAGGCGTGATACATATTGTTACGTCTAAAATTTGCATGAAAATCATACGCAGGCGAATATACAAAAGTAATAAAAAGAAATTAGTCACATGACATCTAAAGTAAATATTGCCATAATGGTTAGCAACCTGTGAAGCAGAAGCTAAGCTAAGGAAGAAGAACTTTGGATTTATAAATGGGTTAGAAACCAGACATGCACCTTTGGAACTACACTATGAATGCAGATGTAGTCATCTACCTGGTCTATTCTGAAAACGCTTTTAAGTTCAAAGTGAACGTCTAATATAATTACTTCGAGTTATGTTAGTTGAAGAGCATTTGAATTATAAAAAATTGAATGAAGACGTAATTATAAAAATGAAGCAACAGAAGAAGTTAGGAGAAAGGTAAACTTAATCTCCCAAAAATATATTCGAAGAAGTGTCGCATGAAAGAACTACATGCATAGTAATCAACGTCAAACCTGCAAATAACTTTTAATATGTCGATGACATCTTAATGTTGACTGATGACATTTCCCACCTAATAAAAGGCAATGATCAAACACAAGGAACAAGAGTACCAATAGAGATGGGAAGAATGCCTTTGAGATAATGAAACCCCTGCTATATTTTCAATCGTCACCTAAATATAGAAATTCGAACCCAATTTGCCAATCCTGCTATAAAATTAAAACATTGTCTTTAAAGAAATGAGCCATAGCCAAAATATATACATTTGAATTATGGGAGTATCAGCGTGTGTTCAGGATATCGCAAAAGAAAATCAAATGAAGACGTCTTGCGTCATATGAATAAAAAATCAGAACTGATTGATACACTAAAACGTAATGCGAGGTACGGTCTGCTGCAGTTGACCATCTGAAGAAAAGTATCAAGAAAAAGAAGTTTAGGAAAACGTAGAAAATCTTGGTTAAAAAACCTGCTTGAATGGTGTAGGTGCTCGTTCATAGACCTGCTTAGAACAATAATATGGAAAATTAAAATTACCATGATGATAGCTAACCTTCGCTAGGAAACGGCATTTAAAGAAGAATACGTTCTTATAAATTAAAACCAAACCTTATACGATGTAGGCCTAAAGAATAAATGTTACAATGCATTGACTTGAATCTTAAATTAATTGGTAAATTGTTTAGTACTATTTCCGTGATTGTCGTGTAAAATTTAATGTCAAGGAAATATTGAAAAGTATAAATCACTATTACCGTTGGTTATTACTTGAATATTTCAACGACATGTGCTGATTTATATCTTGAAATATGTACAGTTCACTGGATTATATTAATTAGTCTATCTTACGTGGTGATCGTAACATGACTGTATCGGTTGCTATTCATGTTTGCGGTCAATATTCTAGTAAGTTATGTATATATGTAATTATATCAGCCTCTAAATAAATTTCTACAATAAATAAACTGATAAAAATGAGTTAATTAAGTAAAAATTGATTACTACATACGTCTTTGTAATTACAATTTGATATACCATTGAAATTGGTACTCTATTTTTTATAATAGATACTTTCTATAGATACACTGTAACTAATTTCAGATTATAAATTGATTTTTATACCTGGACGCCCAAGCCTGTTAACCCATTTGTGTTCACCTGGAACCAAAGCTTTTAAACTCTTCCTCAAGCATGGAATGTGTCCCTACTTAATGCGACTATAATTCTCTAAAAGTGACAACTAATACAATAGTAAAACAACAAATCCATTACCCAAAGATGATACCCAATCGAAGTCATAATTCTCTTGGGGAAATTGTATCTTATGCTTGATATGGTGCACTTTTATGAGCACGAGATTCAGTTTTAACGAAGAAGAAAAAGAGGGATTTTTAATAAATTTAAATTTAAAATCTTCATTTTGCGCTAAGATTTCATCAAACGTAGACGGGTTCATAAAGCTCGTATTGTTAGCTACTGCTCCAGAGGTGCATTGAATTCGTACTTGAAGATTCAGAGTACTACAATGGCAGATATGCACAAAATTCCAAGGCTAAAAGCGCATCTGGATGCGACAGAAAACAACGGAATGTCGGACGCAGAGCAAGTTTAAGAGATGACACAACGTTCGAATTTAAATGATGTTTAGTCGAGGCAATAAACCTGTCAGTTGTACGTTCCATTGCAACGTCAGAAAAATATCACCGGTTTGCATTGTTATTATTCATCATGCGCTGTTAGAATCACTGAAATAGTTGCCAGTGGCGAATGTACAGTAATGGTCACCACAAACAGCCTTGCTCGCAGAGTTCAACGGTAGGTCATGATTATCTCCCTAGTGGATGTTGTAATTAGGTAGCTATCAGATTAAACCAGGCTGTTGAATTCTATTGAGAGCTATTGCAGGATACTAAACTGTAAAACAGCGTTCAGCTGTAGCGGCTACATAGTATTTTAAACATCCTTAAATTGCTGCTCAGCAGAATCGTATTGTATAGTTCTGCCTGAGAAATATACTTATCATTCTCGATTCTAATAATTTATAAGTTTATACAGTTATATTTGGGTACATAAAAGTCAATAATTTGTCACTTCTTAGCACCATGTTCATTGTACCATTAAATGGTTAGCATTTAATAAACGCCTTCCTCATTCTCTGCTTAGCTAACAATGGAGGTAAGTTCGCTGTCTCAATATAACCAGAACTACACAGTAAAAAACAACAATCGAAACTTCTACATTTGTGTTAAAAAGCTTAATGTTTAGCATTTAATTAGCGCTGCTCTTTAAATAGATACCTAAAGATCACACATTGTGTTGGACGTATATTAATGGAGCCATAAAGATGGCTGTGATTGGATCAAACAATGACTCACGATCGTAATCGGTTCTATTATAGGTTGTAGAATCCTACGCCAACTATATATACAACCTGCACAATTAAAAACATTCAGTATTAAATGTGCTGGACATTAAACAAGAAAGCATTATATTAACACGAATAAAGCGTACCGTTTACAATTTTTATTGACAATTTAGTATTATTGTTAAGGATTTGAAATTGTAAGATTGTACTTTAATTTCCATATGTACATTTTGCAAAATACAAATCAAAATGGAATTCCCATTAGCAACAATATATTTTATCGCATTTCATTTGGTAATTTACTCTACATTCAAAATCATTGAGAAATTTGGTACGTTTCTGCATTAGCAACACTTTTCTGCATAGCAACAGCGATTCGTTTTACGTTTGGCAGTAATAAAGTATATTGTTGATGATACTGTAAGTCTATGTCAAATTCGAGGTTAGTAGGTTAGGTTTTGTGTCAGTTTTGACACAGACTGATGCGAAACTTAACCTGCTAACTAGTGATGGGCATAACCGGACAATTTTCATAACCGAATTATTTGCATTGGAATGATTCGTTTCGATTTGGCCGGTTTGCCGGTTACGCGGTTCAGCGTCATCTGCATCGGCATCGTAACTTACAGATACCAGAGGAATTCAGTTAATCGTTCGTTAATTATAATAATTGTATAAATGATTTTTATTTGATTTCTAAGGAGTTTGTACAAGAAGTAATTGTGGATATGAATGAAATATATTTGGATACACCTTTATTGTTTTCGATTGCCAGCGATTTATAATAATATAATAATAATTAATAATATATTGTTGTATTTGTATGTGTATTCTGCATTAGCTCGATTACTCCTACATTCTTCCGATCTACAGGGTGTTATGGAAATCAGTGCAAATATTTTAACCCGTAATAGAACTCGCTAAACTGAACAACTTCTTCATTTATCATTTTTTCGAAAACGCCCCCAAAACTGAGTTAAAATTCAAAACAGTTTTACTCTAAAAATGCATACCCGCCTATGGAATTATATTTTAATTTAAACGCACACTGATAAAACCTATAGTTCACATCTGGTCACCAACGTTCCTTATCAATTGAGGTAGGTAAGTTATTGCCCGCATGTTTTTTGTGCAAGAAGTTTGCAGTTTTAATATACCTTGTGTCGTTCACCTTTAACTTAGATTTGCTGACCAAGCGGCTCGTTAAATTTAGGGGAGATAAATTATTGAAAAAATATGCGATTAAATTAAAAATGATAAATAGAAAAGTTGTTCACTTTGGTGAGCTCTATCACTGGTTAAAATATTTGCACTCATTTCCATAACACCCTGTATAACCAAAACATAATATGTACATTATGTGTTATATATTGGAAATTAAGAGGTATTTTTTAAGAAGTGTAGAATGAAAGAAATATGCGAGACTGCTTGCTAATCGCAATAAAAAACAGTGGTAAAACGTTTATGTTTATCGATCGGCCGGGTTAAAGGCGGCAAAAAATTGATTTATGTTCATATCATATGACGACGGATCGACCGCGAGCCTCAGCTGGCAAGGACGCAAGGGAGAAAACTGTAGAGCGAGAGGCCCAAATGGTGTTTTCAGTACAATCTGCCTTGCTTATGGTTATGAGTTATGAATGACGTATTATTTACAGAATTTCCATCACTCGCAGCTTGCTGAGATACGGCACGTAGTACGTATCACGATGAGGTTATTTTTCATTCGAATACTTGGAACGAAAACCGAGTTACACAGGTTTTTTCAATAACCGGATAACCGGTTATGTTTCATTCGAATAAGCCCATCACTACTGCTCACCTTGAACTTGACATGTACCTATAGTCTCACCAACAATACACTTCAGTACTGCCAAATGCATAACATCAACTGGAGCTGCCAATTGTGCTTTAGTACGTGGAAACGAGTTCTGCTCAACTTAGTTATGTTTTGACATTTAATGTCACTTTTATGTAAAAATTCAATATTTTTCATTTCTTATGAAGTGCGATAAAATAGTATACGCAACGTGTTAGAAAAGTGGTTTTAATGGACTCGTATGACCGTCAATTGTTTAGTAAAACATCACTTTTCTAAACTTGTTGCGTAATATACTATTAAATCATCATTGCAATTTTAGTGCATTTTAAATATTAATAATAATAAACCATAGAAGAGAAGTATATCCACAATTTCCTTTGTTTTATGTCAGTTTTATTACATTCTAAATTATTAGATATCATAAAAAACATATCTGCATAGTACACACGTATGTAATACGTGTATTGTAGTAAGATTTATTCGTCAGGAAATGTATCTGAACTGTACAAATTAAACTAAATAAATTGAAAATTTGAAAACCTGACAGTATATGAATCTATATGATGAAAATTTTAAGACATATTAGGTATTTGTGGTATACGTATAGGTACTGTAAAAGGCTAGTAATCGTATAGTACTAAGTTTCCTTTAAAACGAGGACAATAACCAAAATACCTATTTATGACAGCAAATTGATTAGTATAGTTCACTTCTGGCTTGCAGTTTCTCCTTTATTTGATTTTATTGTGTGTCTAATCTTTTGTGCGCTACGTAGACTTTCCTTACTGATCTCTATTTTAGACGGCATAATCTTGTAATCGCATACGTCCTAAACCTATATATTACGTCTAAATATTTAACCTCAGAAGGTGTGATTCGGGCTAGACTCCTATGGCGGTGCACTGACGCAGACGGCAGACTAATGGGAAACACAAAACAAGAGACATTTTCTACGGACGATGGAAGAAGAAAGAAAAAACACCAGGAACAAATAGTTATTTAGTAAGAGTAAAAAACATTGAGGACCCCCAGAAAAAAACCGAAAACAATATGATAGATTGAATAAGGTACTGGATATGATGCAAGTTCCACAACAGAAGATGTGAAACAAATGCAAGATGAAATGAAAGAACTGAGGAATAAACATGAAACTACCAAGCCGAAAATGGGAAAATGGAAAAAGAATTAAAGGAAATGGACGCAAGGATGATAAATTCGAAATCGGCGAAAGAAGAAATAATTCAGTTAAACAAGGATTGGCAATAGACACGAATGATCGAGAAAAATTAAAAGAAAGTGTGACAGTCTTTATGGCACAGCACATGAAAATTGCGCAAATTAGGTAGCTAGTAAGTTAGGGCAGAAGACCTGTTTAATCGAGCTGAAGAGAGCGGAAGAGAAAATAAAAGTAATGCGATACAAAAACAAGGGTAGAAATATCACTGATGACCTTTCCAGAAAAAAAGACAGAAATACACATCAGAAAAAAACACAGGAAGAAGAAAGCTGAAAAAGAATTCCAAATGTGATTTCGAAAAATAACTGTAGCAGGAGAGAAATATAAATGAGACGACGATAAGCAAGAGATAATTAAAGCATAAGCCTCAAAAAATAATTTTAAAAAACTAGGCTACATTGATAGGTATATTTGTAAGCAAAGAATAAATACATAGGTAACAAAGGCAGCAAATTATAGAGAAATCGAAAGAAAACAAGACTGCGGGTAGGAAAAAAGTGAGATGGAACAAAACCAATAAAGATAGAGACTCGGAATGTACGAGGGACCTATAAGAAATCCGCTTTACGACATATTAAAGAAACAAGAAAGAGCTGCAAATACACGAAATCCACAACTACATACATTGGTAATAGTGGGAACGAAAAAATATATTTTGGAGTGAGAATTATGGTGAATGAAGAAACAAAGATAGTTGCAGTATGTTTTTAAGCATTGTCAGAGAGATTACGTAGCTTAAGAATAAGAGGAGAAACAGGAAAATTAGTATTGTCAATGTCCACATGCCAGCTGGGAATGAAGAAATAGAAGTAAAAAGTGAGTTCTATGAAAACTGGGAAAAATACTAAACAAAACATCAAAATACGATATCAAAATGATAGCGCAGGATGATAAAGCAAAAACAGAAGCAGAGAAAATATATAAGAATATCACAGGTCGGAAAAATAAACACATGGAATTCTATAAAAATGGGAAAAAATGTATTGGGCCTGCTTTTGAAAGTGAATTAGAAATAATGAGCACCTATTTCAATCACAAGGATGTCCATAAAGTGGCTGATTTCGCTTGACGGTAGAACGGAGAATCAGATAGATCACGTACTAATATTGAGAACGCATGCAAATGCAATTATTTAATTCAAATTGCTAGAGAGTCAGATGCGGACTCTGGCTACTTTTTGGTTATAGTGAAAATAAACCAAGAAAAAAAAGGAAAACTATAATAGAGTGCCTCGGAAGATAGTGTATTACAACTGAAAGAGAAAACAAAAGATAATTTTAATAAAGAAATAAACTGGGAACTCGAAAAAGTCAAACACAAGATATAGAAGACGAATGGTCACCATTACAAACAATAATAGTAGAAGAAGCTTAGCGATGGTTGGAACAAAGAAAAAAGAGCAAAAAAGAAGAACTGCGTGACTGAGTGTAGGTTGGATATAGAAATCAGAAAATGATAGGTCAAAAACAAAGGAAATTAGGAAGCAATTCAAAGAAAAATTACGCTAGCAAAACAAATATGCAGGAAAAACGAAAGAAAGAGGACAAGACAATACAGCAGAAAATATGAGTGAGATGGAACGGGAAAAGAATCTTCAATGCAATAACTGACAAGCATAATATTAGAAGTCTGAAGAACAATAAGAGCAGAGAGAAAAATTGAATACAGGCCGAAATACTGAAAGAAGGAGGAGATGCACTGAAGGCTAAGATAAAAGAGTTAATCATTAAAGTTTGGAAGTAGGAAAAAATGCCAGAATCTTGGAAAATGGAATATTTTACCCGATTCATAGAAAATAGCAAGGGCATTAAAGTACAGATTAAGACAGTGTGCAAGAGATCACATAGAGGAATACTAATTGGGCTTTAAAGTAGAAAGATCCACAGTAACGATAGATCAAGTGCTCACAATGAAACCAAATCATTTGTGGTGGGAAGAAGTCTACGACGGGGGGAGCCATTATCAACAGAACGTTTTAATTATGCCCTGTAAATGATTATGAGAAAAAGTGGTGTACAAGGAAGCAGGATCATATACGCGGTGAAAAGCCAGTGCATAAGATAGACAGAAAATTGAGATAAATGAAAAAAGTATGTAGAACTTAGCTACTTAGCAAAAAAAGTAACTGGCAACGAAATAAAATTTAAAATAAACGAGGACAGCGAATAGAAGTTTTAAAAGGTCGAAAAGTTTGAGGAGTTAGGCGGCACAATCACGGAAAGGAATAAAAAAATCATAGAAATGAAGACAGGAATAAAAACAAAACAAAGCACTAGGAACCCTGAGGAGGATGATCAGGTTAAAGGTGATATCGAGAGTAGCAAAAGTAAGGGTGCCAAACGTAGACTCTTAATGATGTGGCTGAGAAAAAGATGGAAATCGGGTGAAAATCTACGGTGGTGTGAAAGTGGACGAAAGCATGTGAAGGCATCGAATAAATTAAGAAAAATTAAGATTGATGAGCAACCAAGTATACTTCAAGGCACCGGTGCACAAAGTATAAGGTGGGTAGGACACGTGTTTAGAATAGGGGATAGTAGACATGTAAAGAAGGTACTGATGATAGGAAAAAGAGGGTAAAAAAGAGAGGTAGACTATGGACATATGGTTAGAAGAGCTGAAGGAAGACTTGAAGATACACGAAATCAAGAACTGGACTGATGCAGCTACAGACAGAAGATTGGGTTTGAATGGCCCGTGGCGCTGTTCTACTAGTGCATACAGTATGTCTGATGACATACGAAAATTCGTAAAATTTTATAATAAACAAAAATGACACTGTAAGCGAAAACGAATTGTAAATTGCAATTCTATCGATATGCTTCGTAACTACTTAACCGACCGGAAAAAGTTGTTAAAATTGCCGAGTGGCTCCTCTAGATTGTGTAGCATCAATAGTGTAGTGCCACAAGGGTCTGTATTGGGGCCTTTACTGTTTATCATCTATACGGCTTGCTTTAGTAGTTGCATCAAAGCCTGTAGAGTTCAAATGTATGCTGATGACATTGAGTTGTATTATTAGTTTGCTTTAGCGGATCATCAGCAAGCATTGGAAGCTTGTCAGAGAGACTTGGATGGTACATCTAGAGTTTCGACAGAGCATTCGCTATCTTTCAATGAGGCTTCTAAATTGATAATGCTGTTATTTGGTAATAAAGAAACTGTACAATTCTTAAGCAGTTGCATAAGTTTAACTATTAACAATATTCCTATTTCAATTCTAAACCAATGATGAGCCTTTTTTCGCGAAAGCCAGATAGGTGGCTAGCCTTGCCCGTCGAAATGGAGGAGGAGTTCCCTCGCTAAAGGTTAACGAGTACCACAAGTGTTAGCTTAGTAGCCTGGGCGCGTAAGATTTTTAAAATCTTTCTATAGTCGCCGGGAATCGAACCCGGACCGGCCGTCTGAGAGTCGAGAATTTTCCCGCTGGGCCATCCGCTCACCACCAAATGTAACAAGTAATAACTTACATATGAAGTCTTTATACCATTTGATCAACAGAATTCCTTCCTCCGTAGAATAAATTTTTTTACTTACTCAGTAACGTTTTTATATTGCATTTTAAAATAAACGCATTTACACATAGTGTGGACGTGGTGTATCATTAGAAGTATCCCAAGAAGTAACAATCAAATCCTCATGGAGACGACAAGACCACATTGCGCCTTAAAATAAAAGTAGTTTAAGAAATGCTCACTTAAGTCTCACTAGGTACTCGATCAACACAGACAATTTCTATCTTTCAAATTAAAATTTATACTTAATGAAGCTTTGGTGTTGTTTTATTTCTCCTACGGTTGTCCACTTTATCATACTTGTATTACTCCAGAAATATCTCGAATTTGGAGAGTGCAAAATTCCTGTTTGCGTTTCATTTTTGACATTCGTAAGTTTTAGCAAATTTACCATAACCTCTTGGATGCCCAATGGCGTAACATAAAAAATAGAAGAGTTTTACAAAAGCCCAATTAGTTGTATCATAGAATCTCATTTAGAACCGGTGGTTATCACTTGAACCTCAAATTTAAGAAGACTATTATTCCATTTGCACACTGTTCTTGTTTAATTGAGAGCAGCTTTTCTTATCAAATCTATAAGGTCTACAACTCGGTTTCCCATCAAATTAAAAAATATAGTTTGGTTACATTCAGGTCTAAATTGCATAATATCTCTGACTGATACCATGTTTTTTACACACTTTCGTCCACTTCTTGTTCTAATGCGTTACAGAATCACATATTCTTCACTTATACTCTTGTTTTTGTTTAGGGTAGGCATTTTCTTTGATTTATTATATATTTTTTTATTATCCAAGGTTACAGTGGGAGAATGAGGATAGCATTCACGTTACTATTTGAACTCTAACCCTGTGATTTTTCTCATCAGATTTATATAAATTATCTGTTCTATTGTAAACGTTGTTTGACAAATAAATCTATTATCATTATTATTATTATTATTACATACCTAATATTGCATAATCTACGTGGATAAATAACTTGAGGAGGACGATGTCATATCCAACAAAGCATTGCTGCACAGCGCAGACTGTGAAAAGCCGAACTGTATGCTTTACAAAATTTACCATTGACGTTTTCCCTATGTTCCGTATGCCGTTAGACACGCTGTATATCTATTTTTAACTCTAGGGTTTCCATTAAGAAGGCCCATTTTAAATTTCGCGGCATTTTTAATCTGTTGAATAGCAAGGCTTGAATCATTGACATTTATCAGTAAAAACTATACGATTTAAGAAAACGACATAATACACGCTCCAACAACGTACAGAAATAGTGAAAATTCATTATAGATATGGTGAAAATTTATTGTTAAAAATGACGGTTTAATCTAAGTACTTAGATTTTCCTGAAATTTTGTATAGGGCGATAATTTCTCATTATGAACAATTTTTCTTAGTAAATTTTTTCCGTATCATGAACAAAAAGGGTAGTTTACCTGAAAATAAAATAGTTTTCGCTTCGCTGTCAAGGCCGACTTATATATTTTTAAAACTCTCTTCAAACCAAGCAGGACTTAATCCCTGAATATTAAAATAAATTTTAAAAATTTTTAGTCCATCTCACCTTTGGAACATTAATCCTGGGACACACTCTATATTGTTTACGAGGAAAGAAAATTGACTTTATTTCCTTTATTGGACAATATGGACATAGACAATTTTTATTTCCAGCAAGATGGCGCTACGAGCCACACAAGCCGCGAAACACTTTTAAAATGTCATGTTTTCAGATTGGTGTTAAAACAAAATAATATAAGAAACTAAAGAGGCAGATCCAGAAGTTCATCCGGAAAAGCATAAAGGAACAGAAGAAACGTAGTAAAATTAGGATAAGGCAACCAAAGTATAAACATAAAGGTACTTAAACCTAAATACATTGGTAAAGCACAGGGGAATTTTAATGAACGAATACGGCGAAGATATAAGACGTAAAATAATAATCTATTACATGAAACTATATACCCCAAAGACTAGGAATCCGAAAACAACTAAACGAAAACGACTAATATAAATGTTAACTCAAGGATATGCCATACATAACCGAAGACGGCATACGAAACACTTAAAAGTACAATAAATGCAAAAATGCTTTAGAAAGAAATAATAATACTAAGCAGATACTAGTAGGTGGTGGAGTCAATATAACGAATATATTAAAAATTCTACTTATACGCATAAAATGTTGCTACTGTATTGTTCTGTAAGAAGGGCGACATGTTTTATCTTGTAAACTATTGTAAAATGACACTATTCTCAAGTCTACAAATTACTAACCAGAATAGTAACACAGTGAATAAACAAATATCTTTTGAACAAGGTGGATATCGTAAACGATTTAATACGTATGGTCACTTACCAATAGCCAAAACTATGTTTAAAAAATCCATCAAACATACTATATAGCAATATTGACGCTCTCTATAGATTATGAAACGTCTTTTGACTGAGTTGAGTAGTAGAATATAGTACCTATATAACGATGGAAGATCGGTAAGTGTATTTTCCAGGTGCTTATTTAATAAAACAACTGAGCTTTGTTCAATAATTTTTTGTCATATTTTAGGAAAGCTGAAAAGTTAAATTCCATAAAAATGATCAAGACTAACCAAGTTGATTAATAGTAATTTACGACATAAGTGCGTAAAGCTAGTCTTTAGTCACAGTGGGGCGTACTAGAGTTTTCTAAAATAAGGTAACTGAGGTGGTCCCGATGCAGGTCACTGGTGGAAATAAATTAAATTAATTTTGACCAAACAATGCCCCTTTATGAAATACTAACCTACACCAAGTTTCGTTAGAATACCTTAGGCGTTTCCCAGATTTTTGAAAAATAAATCATTTTTGTATAAACTTCAACATCCTGTATCTTGAAAACGAAGCCGTTTAGGTCCCACGTTTGTATAAACTTTTTATCTTAGAATTGATCAAGGAATCACCCTTGAAAGTTTGTCTATGTACTTAATTAACACCCTGTAACCTTACAGCGAAAAAAATATTAACAAAATCGATCATGATTAAACATTCAAAATAATAACGAGATTGAAAAAAAAACGGACGGAAGTGATAAGTATGTATATTTTGTATGCCAGTTCTCATGAAGCAGACTGAACCCAAATAATAGAGGTTTCCTCAAATTGCATGCGTTTACATACCGTGTGTCCACAGGAGTACGCACCATAGATATAAGATAATGCTAATAGAATATAAATATCAACCAATGCTATGACCACCGTCCCTTTTCTTGTAACATTTATAACAATATTGTTTCATATAGTGGCGGGTAGAAGCCAGAAAACAACGTTTTAGCGTGCCGGAGATCACAGCATTAGCCGATCTTTCTATTCTAGTTGGTTATCCCTATGGTGCGTCCTCCTGTGGACACACGGTATATACACTAGATAACACACACACACACACACACACACACACACACACACACACACACACACACACACACACACACACACACACACATAATTTTAATATTATTTTTGGTTGGTCGTGCAATAAATGTTTTTATCCGCAAACGTCATAAAGGTGACAACTTATGTGGCTTTATTGACAAGGTAAAAGTGTCACTTTATCGGATTAAGCAGAACAAATAGCAACTTTTCCGTACTTTATGTGCTTAATCACACAAAATACAAAACTCAAACATTTCAGCGAATTGTTTACATCGTAACCACGGAAAAAATGTATTAGGTATTAGATTATTTTATTCACTTACTTGCTAATAATTAGTGTTAGTCTTTATCAATTTTTAATTTATCTGAATACGTTTGCGGATAAAATAGTATATGTTATTCTGAGTAAAAGTGACTTTATGTGGCTTAGCTGAATTATTTGCCTCACTAACGTTCGGCTAAATAAACTTCAGCTTCGCCACATAAAGTATCACTTTTATTCCTAATAACATCATCTAGTATTATTGTGGCAATAATTTATTGTGTTATTAAACTGAATATTTATTCAAATTCCGAAAATGCGTCAGTCATTAGTATATACTAATTCCTTTCTATAAAACAACAATTTCTTATGGCAGTTGGTAAGTAAACAATTTATGCTAAGGGCTTATTTTAAATCCAGTTTGTCGTGTGTTCTTATATTGCAAACCTGCGCCATTTTTATACTTGTAAGCGGTTTCTTGTTTCAACACATAAAATTTAATGCAGGTAATGAGACCAGTAAGTAAGTAATAATTTCTAATGTTGTCCGTAGTTGCATGTAAATCGGCCGATCGTAATTAGTATTGGCTCCAAACTAGTAGGCCGTATTAGTTATCGGCATAATATTATGAAAATGACAAACATTTACGGAATGGTATAATTACAGTTGCAAAATGTATTTTTTTAATTGGCGTGACGATGGTGCTGGCCTGCTCTAACGACCTTTATCGGGTAATTTATACCCGCTGTTTCTTTTGCTAAAACTTAATAAATTTAGCGTATATAGGAATCGTGCAGCAGTCTACATCAAAGCTGCAGGTTGTCCTACATGAAGAAAAAATAATCATTGGAAATTTTATTGCTCGCACGTTTCCATTCACAGTACAATTCTATCTGAAAGTAAACGTGCGTCGTTATTAGCGCTAATATGGTCAAAAGTAAAAGTGATAATAATTCATTACGTTCGAATTTGAATATAAAGGCAGTTTGTTACGATTTCCGATTCTGACTTATCCGGAATGTAAAAGTAGTCAATGCGGAGAGCACTGTCAGCAAATGCCAGCAAATTGGCAACTGTGAAATTTGTTGGAAGAGCCTTTTATGGTACTCTTTGAATTGCCGTTTATTTATGAAAAATCAAGATAGGTAAGATAAAGTAAACAATTCATGTACTGTTTGCTGACTGATTACTGGAAGATTAGTAAAAGCGTAAGGTTGCGAGAGTTTTCGTCATGGATCGTCTCCGAAAAAAATATAAGGCAAAATTTTGGTCAATTTTAATATAACAAAAATGTTTTGGTATACATTTTATGACATTATTGACGGAAGGTGATACCTATGTTAGTCGTTTATTACATAATTTAATATAGTTGCCAGAAGCTTTAATTCCAAAACCGTTCTATGACACCGATTTAAACTAGGAGTAGCCTGCGATGTACACGCAGTATGTAAGAGAAAGATTTTGTAGACAGATTCATTCGGTTTGAAATTAACATAAATAGTATTAGAAAATACTATGAATGTGAATTGGCAACAATTTGTCAGATAACAAGGGCTTACACAAAAATAGAAGTAAGCTAACATATGCAATTCGTATAAACTAACTATAAATATAAACGATATAAACTATTCGACAGTGATCCATCCACCACAAGAAATAGACCAAGAGGACTCGAGAAGTGAAGTGGCTATAATTCTAGCAGAAATATATTACCTTATATATCTAAACACCAAACAATCAATTCTTTTCAATCTCTAAGTTTAGAAAATGATATGAGTATTTTTATTTGTGGTTATTTGAAATTATTTTGTAGCAACCTCCACAGGTTGTTAGGGGTAAAACTGTGAGCAGCCGCAATTCTGAAAGAAGTTGTTATAAAATTTTCCTTGACATAACAACATATTATATTATATATTACTATAACATGCAATTATTATTAAGTTATACAAAAATATTTCAAATAAATTTGCTATCGAATTCAATATTTGGGTCCTTTTATAATAATTTCAATAACTACAATCTTTGAATAATACGCATTTAACTACTGGGCTTGTTTCTATGCGGACATTATAGCTAATGGGACTCAAGTAAAAATTATGGCGTTCCAACAAAATGTGCCAAAACAAATTGGCTTTTCTTCAAGAAACAATTCCGTTCTACGTCATTACACATTTCCTTGGTGACAACAAAAGCGTAAGTAAATAATAAAACACTTAAGGGACGCTCTTGCCGGAAGTTGATATAAAATAGGTGCCACATCACAATATTAAGAATAATTCTTTCTAGAATCACCTTCCTGACATCTTGTGCTGCTTCCACGATGAATAATAATGCACCAAAGAACACCTCAGAAAGTTCCCCCTCACTGTAGACCTCTGTGCTGACGATCATGGCTATAATGACCCACACACCTCGCCGGTGGCTTTCTCGGCTGCTATACTGCACCATTCAGTCTTTTGCCCCGTCCTAGGACTTCAAACTGCCCCAGGACAACCTGCTGCCTCATTCACACTCGCCTCAGACTTCAGTTACGCTGCCAAACTTCCACACGTTTCACAAGATACTCCCAATAAATTATACAACGGTTAATGAAAACTGGGGTATTTATTTATTGACAATTTTAGTTTTAATTGGGGAAGCCAAACAGAACACAGCCACCAAGCTTGGCTTGCTCTACCCAATTGCTTTATTTTGCAGATTTTTGTTGTCATGACAATCCAACGCCTACTCTGATTACATTTGTTCACTGCGAAGCTAATATGATTTCAATACAGTTTTTAACAAAATTATTGTACAAAGATGAAATTACAAACCAGCACATTATGGAACATTTTTAGATATTATTTGACATTCATGAAATGTTATTATATATAGTGTAAGGTTACACTTAAATTCTTTCACAATAGCATTTCACAGTCTTATATTTCACTAAACATTTCTGACACATAAACACAATAACTCATTCAGTTCGATATAAATGTTTCCACTTGTTTCTGTCTGTTGTTAATCTTTTCGCTTCTGTCCACGATTTTTCCTTCTTCTTCAGTAATGTTTCGATTGTATCATCCCAGGTTTGTTTCGGTCTTCCTCTCTTCCTTGTTTGGATTTGCTTTGGATTCCCAGATCCTCCATGCCTGCGCTTTTTCCTCCATCCTTTGTAGGTGTCCCCACCATCCCAGTTGTCTTCTTTCAATAAAGTCTTCTATAAGTTCAATCTTTACTTCCTCTCTAGTTACTTCATTTATAATTCTATCACGTGTGGTTATACCTTTTACTCTTCTCAAGTACTTCATCTCCACTGTCCTTATCTTACTTCTATCTTGCTCAGATAGCACCCATGACTAGCATCCCAAGGTAAGAATTGGTCTGAGTATTGCCCTGTATACTTTCATCTTCGTTTCTCTTGATACTTCTTTTTTATTGATAAGGTCTTTACTCGGTGCATGATACACTTTGTTGGCTGCCTCTATTGTTCTATTTATCTCTATGCTTTTTTCTCCTGTTTCTTCTATAGTTACTCCCAGGTATTGGAAGTTGCTCAGTTGTTCTATCTTTGCTTCATCTACTTTGATCTTTACTTCTTTCTTTTCATTTGTTACTACCATTATTTTAGTTTATGACTTATTCATCTTTATTCCGTTTTGGCTGAATACTTCACTCCACACCTTCAAATATTCCTCAAGGTCCTTCTCATTTCCTGCTATTAACGCTAAATCCTCCGCAAATGCATATTCGGATATAACAACCTTCTCCATCTTTCTGTATCCCACAACCAAGGGTTTTGTTCTTGTCCTCGCAGTTCGTATTAAATGGTCCATGGAGATGAAAAGTAGTGGACTGAGACATCCACGCTGTCTAACTCCTTCGTTTGTGTAGAAAATTTCCGACTCTGCATTCTTGCTTATTATCTCGTTTCTTGTCTCTTTGTACATATATTTCGTGATCCTGATTAATTTCTCATTTATCGTTTTCTCTCTTAAGCACTCCCATATTTTAGTTCTCGGTACTCGGTCGAATGCCTTCTCCATATCCATAAATACTAGGTAAATTGTTTTTGTTCTTGCCAGAGTTTTATTTATAATTTCTTTAATTGTAAATACATGGTCCTGTATGCGTTTCCCCTTCCTAAACCCACTTTGTACTTGTAATAACTTTGATTCCACTTCTTTCCTTAGTCTCAGTTCTATGATTTTTTCAAGGATCTTCATTGGAGTACTCAGTAAAGTTATACCCCTGTAATTTTGGCATTCCATTGCATCTCCCTTTTTGTATATTGGCAAAATCCAATTTCCCATTCTCTAGGTATTTTCTCTTTATGCCAGACTTGGTTAATTATTTTTAGTAGTATTTGTAGTCCATTTTCCCATATGTTCTTAACCATTTCTGTTTTGAACTTGTCATTGCCAGTGCCTTCCCATTTTTCATTCCTTTTATCACTGGCACTAGTTCTTCTTTAGTAATTCCATTCTCATCTTTTCTTTGCCCTGTTCTAGTTATTGTTTCATTTGCGGTTTCTTCGGATTTTTCACTTACGTGTTCTGTTCCTATTTCAAGCAGTTCTTCAAAGTATTCTTTCCCTCGTTGCATAACTACGGTCTCACTTCTTAATATTTCTACTTTTTTATTTTTTATCGCGACTATATTTGTATTCTTGTTTTTTCTTAGGTTTTTTAGAACTTTGAAGAATAATTTATGATTTCCTTTACTATCTTTTTCTAGTTTTTCTCCGAACACTTTCCATGCCTGCCGTTTTGATTCTCTAACCAATTTTTTAACTTTAGTTCTTTGTTCTTTGTATTCTTCATAATTATTTTGTGTTCTGCTGTTTATATATATTCTCCACTTTATTTTCTTAATTCTAACTTGTTCTTTTATTTCTTCTTCAACAAAATTATTGTATAAAGATGAAATTACAAATCAGCACATTATGGAACATTTTTAGATATTATTTGACATTCATGAAATGTTATTAGCATAGCAATATACAGGGTGTTTCAGAATAACTGTTCCTAATTCTCAGAATTGAGAGAGGGCATGTTATTCAACACTTTTTAATAATAAACTAGCTTTCGGAAATACTTTCGTTTTGAGATAATACGACATTAAGGAATTGAGTACTTGAAATAATCTCAATGTGGAAAGTAACGCATGCATGCAAAATAGCTGCAGATAGTGAACCTTATCCATGGCAACATGGCCGGAGTTACTTGAAGATGTGCCAATTAATATTCGTAGAGACTTGGTCTTTCAACATGATGGTGCACCAGCGCATTTCGGTTTAAATGTTTGAGATTATTTAAATGCACAATTTTGAAACCGATGGATTGGGAGACAAGGTCCTATTCTTTGGCCTGCATGTTCGCCAGATATGACTCCAATTGATTTTTGTATTTGGGGTCATATTAAATCACTCGTCTATGCGACACCTGTGGACACAGCAGAGGAGTTAGTGGCTTGAATTATTCTTGCTTTTGATGACATTCGTGATCGTCCGCAGATATTTTGAAGAATTCGTCGGTCAATCACACATCGTTATACCTTGTGTGTCGACAATGGCGGCCATAATTTTGAACAATTCTTATAATTTTTGTGTAATACCATTTTTTAAATATTAATAAAAATTGCAACTGCTGGAAATCAATAAAATCGTTACTTTTCACATTGAGATTATTTCAAGTACTCAATTCGTTAATGTCGTATTATCTCGAAACGGAAGTATTTCCGAACACTAGTTTATCATTAAAAAGTGTTGAATAAAATGCCCTCTCTCAATTCTGAGAATTAGGAACAGTTATTCTGAAACACCCTGTATATGGGGTTGTAAACGTGTGATAAAATATGTTAAGCATTTTATTAGTTAAAGACTCCCCACTCATATAAACTTTTTGAAATATACGAATAAAGTTGTTTCAAGAATAATTCTGAGAGTATTAACCAAAAATTTTAATCCCGCTACTCAGTTTTCCAATCGGTCTGGAGCGTTTTAAGCAACGGTGTCATAACTTATCCGAGAAAATAAATCCCCTTTTTGTAAAGATAATTGGCAAATTTAACCATAGCTTAAAAATTTCTTAATTAATTCTATGTCATTTGAAGTAACCAATTATACATCGTATGAATCTGTAGTGTTTCTGATTTTATGGAGAGGAGGTTTAGCTGGTTGCAAATGTAGGCGTCCTTATCAAACAGTTCTTGAAAAGCACCCACAGGTTGTTTATGGATGTAACACACAGTATAGTTGTAAACACTACAATAACAAGATTAGTTGCAAACGTACATATACCTGTAGCCTAAATACTAGCGACCTAAGTAGGCAAGAACACGTGCGTACTAGTTATGGCAACAACGGAGAGAAATTCCTCTAACTATTAATGTTTACCGTATATCGCCAATATTTTAAATCAGTCGTTCGCAATAAGAATTATAATTGCGAGTAAAAATTGCTTTATGCGTTCGCAGAAGACGTCAGTGCTTTATGAGCAAACTCCTTATCCTTAAGCGCGCTGATGATAAACTATAGTTCCGTTTTTCTACATTCCATTTACGTGCTGCGCTACAGCTAAATTAGAAGCGCGATTGCTTTATGGCAAGGCGATTTGGAAATAATCGTACTTTATCTGCGTGCTGTAGAGCTTCTTTTTTCGCAGGTGTTCCATACTTAACGTCATTTACCTGGCGATGAGAAAGTGGAATTGAAATAAATTGGCATTCTTGCTTAATTCATAAAAAGTTACACACATTGACCTAAATACATCCGACACTGTGCATATTTATTTGAAAAACCTTTGAATTAAATGATTTGTCATTATCCCTTATATTTCGTATATAATTTGTAGAGTTTCAAAATCGAATTTAGTTAAGTTGATTTGGTTCTAAAAATGTGACACTCAATAATATTTGAAACCAAAGAAACTTAAAATTCTTGCTTGCGTTAAGAGACAATGCTAAGATAATAAAACGAAGTGCTTATTTGGATTCTTAATAATTAGTACGTTGGAACCATACTTGTATATAACAACATTTAATTTTTGTGAGTGTAATAATGCCAAATAGTGATGCACATTTTTCCGACACAACTCACATCATAAATCCAAGCTGGTTACTGCCGCTACACGGCATTTACATTAAGTATCTTATAATATGCCAAAAACACCCTATATAGTAGAAAAATATAAAGTAACGCCTAATAATTCAAATGTATTTAGACTTTGAAGTTAACTTTATATTAAAGTATTTGGCAATGCATCACTTAAATTATATTACAGTTCTAAACGCACTTATAGACGGAGAAGAAGTTTGAACAATGAAAATGTAGAGAAAGGACACTAAAATGAATGAATATTATATACATATGTTGTTTTCGTTAAATTACATGAAATTAAATTGAATTACAGCGTAGCAATGCTTACATTCTAAATTAATTGCCAATTTAAATGATGAATAAATTAATTTTTAAATTTTTAGTTTTATTTTAAGTTTCACTACATTTAATACGTTTCACTAGATTTAATACTATGAGCTAGATCATTAAACTCGTAAAAACCTTCTCCATATACATTTTCTGGTTTCATGCATTAGCATCGCTATTAAATTTAACAAAAGAGTTTCTCCTCTGGCGTGGTTTACATGTTGAGTTACCGTGCTCTTTTGCTTTTTCCCCTCGATGAAGCCCCTTATGAAAGAGGCAAAACGTTGAGTTCTTCGACCTGAATAATGACCCGGTCCAGTCCTGGAAATATTTTGTTACTTAATGGCAATGACCGTGAAAGCGTTCGAAATCATCGCAATAACCTCTACAGAGAAACTTCTACATTTTCCAGACTTCATTAGAAGCCATTTAAACTCCTTTGCAATTTAGCTTTTCTTTCCCGTTGCCATGACAACAAAAGCATACCTTCAATTCGTAAAGGCATCAGATTTCAACGTACTTTTCTCCAAAAATTCTTCGTCGCACTAGCCTTGCTTTACTTCCTGAACGGATTTAACAGACGAGCTATGATTTTAATACCTTTTCTAAACAATTGCTAGATCTTCATTTAGAATTACCAATACTATTGGTATACAGTGGACTGGTTTCTCTTTGATTCGATCAACTACACACAAGCCCAAAAAACCTTACAAATTACAACTGCGACTCATCTGCGTAAGTATAATTCCTTTGTCATCGATTAAGGTCTCTACAGATCAAAATTGTTCTAAGACTGTTATAAACATTTCTTCTTATGTCCTCTCCCTTAGCAAAAATTCTATACTTTCCAAAGGTTTGAATTTTTCGTTGGCCCCCAAAAGCATTCTTACGAAAGAGATTATCAGTTCGGGATCTTATCCGTTTCGAAACTGTCAGGTGTTTACGATCATCTAAACCTTCTAAAAGTAACATTAAAAAAGACGAAAGGAATGCTTTCAACACCTTACGTTCCAATTTCGATGTCTCAATTTCGTCCGCTGATAATGGTAATGCTACGGTAGTTATGGATAGAACAGGGTACACCACTAAGGTTAAGTCTTTACTGCAAGATTGTTCTTATGTCTTACGTCACTTTCGAGACCCAATTTCCAAAAATCGAACGGGAAATAACTTCTCTCGTAAAATCTTAAGATATTTTCATTGATATTCAACGGAGGCTGACTCCTCGCGTTTCAAAGCCTCCTCAGCTCTATGAGCTTCACAACATTCATAAACAAGACATTCCCGTCAGGCCCATCGTCAGTACCATAGATTCCCCTACTTACTCATTAGCAGAATACCTAACCACTATTCTCAGAAAGTTCACTGATGAGTTTCCATCCATTGTATGCTAGTAATTCAGCCCAACTGGTTGAACTTATATCCAATATAGGTAAGCGTCGAACCTGATTATTTATTTGCGAGATTCGATGTCACTTTCCTTTTTACTTCCTTTTACAAAAAAGCACATATTGGATTCCACCAAAAATTCGAAATTGAGTTTTCAACCGATCTTCACGAGTTTCCTGAACCCAAAAAACATATTTTTTTCATTGGTCTGTCTGTCTGTGTGTCTGTCTGTCTGTCTGTCTGTGAACGGAATATATCGAAAACGAAAAGAGGTATGGCGTTGAAACTTTATATATAAGTGTTGTGTACTATCTAGATCCGACAGCAACCTTTTGAAGAAAATCGTACAACCGGAAGTATGGTGTTTACTCTTGTGATTTTACTGTTTTTTTCGATTTTTTCAAAAACGGCTTTACGATTTTTTCAAACTTTTTTTATTACATTTTAAATGTGTATTAATGTGAGATAGGCGATTTTCAAGTTGAATACCTCTAAAATCTTTTGTTATTTCTTTCTTTATTAACTCCTATTTTAAATAGAACACCCGGTATATTATTAAATTTTTGAATTCAGCTTGACATTTTAGAGAAAAATTGTCTCTTCAACTAACGCTCTATTTTGTACGGTTTCTGTAGAATTTGTAATTTTTTAAAAATTTTGATAAATGCTTAAAAACTAAAAATCTAATTTTTGACTAATTATAAGATTATTGTGAAAGGAAGCTGTGTGCGTGTATTACACCAGACTTTTACTAAAGTTCCTATTCCCGATTTCATAGTCAGAGCATGGGGAGACATCTTCAAGTCTACCTTCCCTTACAGAAAAAAGCCTCTCTTCCACGTATTTCCTATTTCAGTTCTGTAATCAAATCTGGTGCGGCAATAGGTTTTTCTCTTTCATCTGTCGTTGCCAATATCTTTATGGAAGCTTTCGAAACCGTAGCCCTGGGATTTTCAGAATTGAAACCCAAGGTTTGATTCCGATAGGTTGACGATACCTTTATTATTTGGCCACATGGTAAAGACACTTTACCCACCTTCTTAAACCATCGCAATAGTCAACACCCACATATTAGCTTCACCATGGAGATAGAAACGAGCGGCTCCCTTCTTTTCTTAGATGTACAGGTTTCTCGCCAACCCAGTGGCAAACTTGATCACTCTGTATATCGCAAACCCACTCACGTTGACCGCTATCTATATGTTGATTCCCACCTTCATCGTGCACAAATCCTTTCCGTTATGAACTCGCTTTACACTGGGCCATTTCCATAAACCAAACCGATAATGTCCACATTGAATTAAACCATATTCGGAAAGCTTCCATCCCCGACCACCGAAACCTTCAAAAACAGATCCTCCCGCAGCAATAGTCTTTCTTTTCTATATCCACCAAGTCACCGATCTTCAAAAACAAAACATAAAAACCGTATTCAAACCCTCGAGCAAAATATCACAGGTTCGTCCTTCACCAGAATATAATTTAAACACTATGTCATATAAAGGCGTTTATAGATTTCCTTGCTTTTGTAATACTGTATACATTGGTGAAACAGAACGTTCAGTAAACACTTGTATCTCTGAAACCCAGCGTTGTCTCAAGTCGGGTCATACCGGTCATAAGATCTTTTTGATGAAACTTTTATTATCTGCAAATCCCCATTCTTCTTTAGCAGAAAGATTCGTGAAGCCATTAAGATTTACAAACACGTTAATAATCTTAAACGGGATGAAGGGTTTCGTCTTCCTTTTATGTAGATAGTACTAATTTCTAAGTTCCGTCCACCTACACTTAACTGCGACGACACTTGCCTATAAATGCTGCCCTTTCTCCTTCCTATCGCTTCTGGCGTGATTTACACATTGAGCCAACGTGCTCTTCTACCACCTTTTCCTTGCAAAAGCGTTTGGCTCTGGCGTAGTTTCCACGTGGAGTTACTGTGCGTTTTTGCGTTTTCCCCTGATGAAACCCCTTACGAAAGTGGGCGAAACGTTGAGTTCTTCGATCTCAATAATGACACGGTCCAATCCCAGAAGTTGTTTGCTACCTAACAAAATCTCTGTGATTATTTACAACTTTGTATTTTAAAGTCTAAGGTACTAAATTTGATGTTTTATCAAGTATTGAAGTAGAGTATGGAACAAGAATATTCACACCTGACACCTGACACCTGATGACACCTGACACCTGACACAGTTTCGGCTTTATTAACTCATAACGGACAGGTATTTGAGTGTTTATTGATAAATTGTTATTTATTCTGGAGAAAAAATATCATTTTTTTAACTATTCAACTCACTTGTCATCTGTCAAAAACTAACTAATAAAAGTTCAAGATTTGACGTCTTTGAGCCAACAAAAATGAACTACATTGACAATTTTCACTGATGAATAAATGGATGAACTGAGCTCAAAGATAGAAAAGTCAGAACGTAAGTGAAAAACAAAGATAATATTATTAATACCAGATCTGAGTGAAAATATAGAAAATTCAAATGAACAAAACTGTTTTAAAATTGAAGAAAGTAAATTATAAATAAATTAAAGACAATCAAAGTTAACCGTGTTTAAGCCAAAATGTTATGAAACAATTTAACAATAAACACTAAAATAAACTGCATGTAAACATACAGTATTCATTATTATCTAAATTGAATTTAATACTAAATTTACTTACAATAATTTGATTAAATTTACGAGTATAAATATTCAAACATACAGATTTATAATCAATAAGCGTTAATTGCCTCATATTTAAAGTATTATGCTTTTTATTTGTATATGTCCTAATTAAATTTCTGCAGTAACCCAAAGAGACTGAGAGTCCAATAATAAATTGATTTTGTTACAAATGCATGCTAGCTGAGGAGCAATAAAGGTAAGATAAAATAGATAATGTGATAAAACCCTGAGAGTAAATTATTCAATTTAATTAAATTAAAGTAAAATAATAAAGGACCATAGCAATATTTATAACATTTACTGTTTCTTTCTGTTTTAATTTTGTAATTAGTATGCTTCTCGCAGTTATGCAAAAGTGCAAAATTTAAATCTACAGTTTCAGATAGTATCCATAACTGGATCCACACTAAAATCAATACAATATAAAACCACTGTGGACTATTGATGTATGTCAGCTGATTTCCTAACGCGTATATATAACTGTTGTAAAGTGACCATTAATATTGTTGGTATTTATTTTTTATACTTTTATCTGCATAATGTCAATCAAGAAGCAGCGGCTAGTTTGCATCAAATTCAGAAAATTCAGTTATTTTCTTAGAAAAAACATTATGTAACATATCCTTTTCCTGTATTATTTTATTTATGAAAGATGCATAAATTTATTAATACATTATTTTGCATTTCCCTTTACTTACTATACTGCCATAGCTATGAATACGTAAATAAATATCAACACAGAAAGATTCACAAATTTTCAAGCCGTCAAAAAATTGTGTAGCAGTCCTGTTCTGTACAGCAATGTGAGTATTAGCTGAAGTCGGAGTAACTGAACTTATGGTCTTATAATGGATGAGTAATCCTTTTAGTCCTTCAACTTATGCAATAAAATAAATTCTGCACTTTTATAGTTCAGATCAATATCAAACTATAACGTCCATTGATATTTGTTTGAGTACAGAATTAGAGCGCTGTTGCAAGAATAACCCTATTTACGCCTAGCGAACTACGATTTCTGGATTTATTTTTATCGTTTTTTCTCCATTCATTCCTTTAAGACCTTGGAAACGCCCAATTCGTAACTTATATACAGTTCCAGCCATGATAGCTGTCAGACAAGATTGGTGGTTCTCCATATTTTCTATCGTTATCATAAATCAGCAAGCAGCACATAGAACGTAACAACACAAGATAGCTACACCCTCTGTGTGTATTGAGGATAATTAATCCCCATGTTACACATAATATTGTTTCGGTATAATTACTGAGCTTGTAGTTCTGACTAGTGACTGGTTGGTACAGTTAAAGCTAGTTTAGAACTGCCGTGTTCTGCCCATTATGGATGTGCTATAGCAAAGCTTATGTGTTATTGTGGTTGGCATCCCTGGTAAGCTTACCACACTTGAACTGCTCTTCGCAGTTACGCGTTGGTGTTAATATTCCGCATCATTTCGCATTTACCGCGATTTGTCGGTAATTTTTAACGTGATCGCACATAATTTGGTGGGAGCTATGAAATTTACATAAAAACTGCTAGGGCTGTAAATCCTTATAAAAAATTTTTATGAAGTGCCTTACTTGCGGCTAAGTGCGGCTAAGCATATGAGAGCTATGCTGTGAAAATTGCCTGTGGTAATTTGCATTATTAAATGATAACTACAAAGTTACAAATGGTGGGGTCCTCGAACAGGTCCTATAATGGCTTGGATTATATTTACGTCGAGCATGCAGCTGCAAGTGCTTGCACACTCATTAATTTTCTTACTAATAACGTAAGAAGCGTCGCAATTTAGCCGACATGAGTTGTCGATTAGCATCAGTGTCAAAGTGACGCAATAATCGTACGATTTCCATTGTTTACCGGAAAAAGTGTCACAAGAACACCTGGATATTAGATTTTATACTCCCACAGAGCATTAGCGTTTCACAAAACAAAGCACTACTAAGCAATAATAGCCATAAAGTAGTCAAGGAAACATGCGGCTTACATCTTCATTAAAAAGTGTGTTACTGCGATTAAAGCTTTAAGAATCTCTTTATGCCATGTAGAGGTTTAATGAAAAGTTAAATCAACTTCGTACGAAATATTAGCTGGGATGTAAGTACGTACTAAATGATGTTCTTGTGTTAGTAGTTTTAGTAAAACAAATGGGAATACGTAGTAATGGGCGTTTACTTTTTTGTGGCTTGCAATTTCCGGAAATGAAAATAAGCACTTAATAGATTACGTATAAAAATACGAGATCAAGATAGGTATGCACTAAAGACTAAAGGACTGTTATGTCTATTAAATATAGAAAAGAAATACCAGGTGACTATAAAATTAGTATTACTAATGGGACATTATCTTTGTTCTCTCTTGTATTACTGATACTAATTAATGGATAATTATATTTTCTTAAACTGTTTCTCGTAATATAAATTCAATGACGTTACTCACCTTTTGTTCTGAAGAATAAAGCTATTAAATTCCATACAGTCTCACAGCTGATAAAAGTATTTTTATTTAATTCCAATTTTACCTTTACCTTCATTTTACATAATTTAGTTGTTGGAAATGTATCAACAAATTTTTATGAATTCTACATTAAAAGAAACTCTTCAATGTTAATCTTTATTATTCAGGCTGACGCAAATGTTCGTTCTATTTCAATAAAAAGTACAGCAAAGTTATAATCGATAAAATATTATTATGTATTGTATTGAATGCCTTGGTTGATTTTTATACTATGCTCAATTTGCTTGTCAGTAATTTAAGGCTAGTTAAAATGAAATGTATTAGCTGATGTTTAAAATAAAATGGTGGAATGCCCCTTTCTTACTATTTTATTAAACTGCAATATTATTTAAGCTAGCTCTCGGCAAACACAAAACTGCTTATCTCAGGTTGGGTCCTGAAATTCACTATATTCACAAATTAGTAGTTCATTTTATATTATTCGTTCTTGAGTAGCTCATATACGCGATTCTGGTAGAAAAAATTTACAATCTCTTAGATGACACAGAAACTTCGCCAGTGCAACAGCAATTACATGAATGTTTAAAAAGAAATCGTGAAGTTAACCAGGAATCGTCAGGTAATGTGATTCAATTATCGCTTGCAACAAAACATCCATTTCATTGTTACAGTAATGCCGTAGATATGACGTCATCCATTCAATTGTTTCTGATGCTTGGAAATCCGCCAATTTCACACAATTAATAACGCTATGCAATTTTTGGATTATTACGGCTTAGCTGGACCCTTGGATATACGATAGGCCTCTTCAGCAAGGTCTCGCATTTTAATAAGTTTCCCGAACTCTGACCCTCGATGTATAGCTAATTCCTACTTCGTAAAGATTTCCACACTTGGCATGAATATGATCGCAAGGTGATGCCGTTGATTTTTCTCTGCTGGAAACTCTCCCCTGGCTGCAACTCTCACTCAGGATGCTCTTACAAACCCCGCTGATGTGATGCCGTGCAGACCTCTGGCTTCAGCTGCTTAATTGTGCCGGAATCAAAGTTCTAAAATTTCAGTTGTCGGCTGCCGATCTTCAGTCGCAGATGAGATTAGAAAGTTTTTAATTTTATTGTAGCGGAAAATGCTACAAACACTTCCACAGCTGGGTAATGATGCGTATAATAAAATGCAACACTTTTACACTGGTAAACATTTTTATTCTCGTAAAAACATTTATTTTAAGGGAGTACAATTAATTGTTACCGCTATAATTTTTGTTAATTAGAAATTAGTTTTGATAGCAAAATACACAAATAGAGTAAAGTTTGATTACATAAATCTTAAATTAACATTTTCTTAAATCTAAAAAAAAATCCTTTGCTTATAACTTTCATTGTTCCTTCCGTTACGCACACAAATGTTTTAAAATCACTGTTCTGTTTTTTTCACTTTGTTTTATTAATGCACTGAAAACTGAGTTAAAATTTACACACGTTGTTCGCTTTCTTTCTTTTCCGTTGTCTAATTTCGGGATTGTTCTTTGCAATTTTCTATTATCCTTTATTCCGATCTCATTTATCTTTCAGATTGCTTGCCATTCACTGACCTGTACTTTTATTAATAATTACGCTCATTTCGTCTGCACATAATAAATCTTTTGTGTCAATTAATTATGTTTGGCCTGGGCTTTAAATATGCACAAACCTATTTTATTTAATTATATTACTTTATTCAAAATCTCTGAAATATGCTTTGCTTTTGCGTGCCTTTATCCGTTTAATGACTACTTCTCGCATCTCATTACCAATGCATTTAATAGTTTTATTATTGTTTTAACTTGCAATTTCGTAAAATATCTTAACTCTGTGCTTTATTGACTTGGTTAAATATCTTGCGCTGCAAACAGAGCCAAGTTATAGGCTTAAAACCATCTCAGTATATTCCGAATCATCAATTAATGGTCAATATTATTGTATATGAAGTTAACCGTTATTAAGCGTTTCTTCCAGAAAACATTAGCTTTTCGATACTTGCATACTTTAAAACATATTTTGTTTATGAAGGTTTAAAGTGCATTTAATGAAATAATTCAAATATCAGAATCATATTTTGCCAAAATTAGTTAATTGCTAAGCCATCTCAACTGTACATGGAAAGCAACACTGTTCTCTTATGGAATTCTACGGTATCTATCTTCAATTTTATTCACGAAATAATATTTTCCTAGGTGTTTCACTTAAAAGAAAGACATGATTGAAAATTAAAATTCAAAAAAGTATTTAATTAGTCAGTGAAGGTTGCACATGAATATTATTAAAGAAAATCTGAAAAAATAATGATTTATAAGGATTAAAACCCTATTTCATATTTTTGAATTATTAGTAACAAATGTACAATAACCATTCAGAACGAATAGTAGAATCGAGCCGAAACTAAAGGGCATGAAACATTTTGATGACATACGTAGAGAAAAACTGCAACATTGTAAACAACAACGTAACGGAAATTAAAAATTGAAAGATTAAACAAAGAAGAGCCTAACAAGAAGATATGTGTGAGTCTGTACAAATAGTTGAACCAGAGATCGGTAAACTACAAGAAATTAAAGTAAAATAGACAATAACTAGATGAACAAATTGCAAAATTATTTGAATAAGGCGGGAACGGAATAATACAACGAACACATTTATCAGAGATTATATAGGACCAGGAGATTCTTTCAGCAGAGCTTAAATGAAAAATAATATAAACCGCGCCGTCAGTTGCCTATTGCTCGCCTTTCTTTTTCCGATCGTTAGAAGAGTTTTACACGTTGAGTTATCGTGCTCTTCTATCCTTTTCCTTGTAAAAGAGTTTCGCCTCTAGCGTAGTTTACACGTTGAGTTACCGTGCTCTTTTGTTTTTCTTCCTGATGAAGCCCCTTACGAAAGTGGGCGAAACGTTGAGTTCTTCGACCTCAATAATGACGCGATCCAATCCTGGAAGTCGTTTGTTGCTTAATAAATTTTCAAAAAGGGAGACATGTACAATTGCAATAATTATAAATAATCATGTCTATAAAATACATACTATGTAATATATTAAACAAAAGGCTAACAAGACATAGTGAAAATATTTGATAACCTAAAGATAGTCAATAATATCAAAAGCCAACAAAATGTTGTTTATTAAATTCAATTTGACAGATATAAATTGCCGTTTAAAATGGAGTAAATGAGTAAACAAAAAAGTCTTATAGACGTAGCCCAGCCAAAGCAATACTAGAAACCTTTGGAAATTGTACAGAAACATTTAAGTAGAAGAGGGAGATATCTGCAATCGTATTCAACATAGCCCTACAACAAATAACAAGAACATTGGAAGGAATAGGTCATACGCAAATTAAAACCCTCATTTGGAAACGATCTAGCAACAGTTAATTTCGGAAAATCAAAATTATAAATTATCTTTCTCAAACTAATAGAAGATGTGAAAAGCTTGAGATTAAGGATAAACGAACAGAAACTAAAAATCCTACAAATAAAGAAATACATAAATAATAAACATAAAAAAATTGTTGAACTTAGAAAACTATAACTGAGGAAAGGCGAAAAAATATATATGCAGGCAGTGAAATGAATACAAAAAGAAACGGTAAAGGTGAAATACAGGTGAAATAAGAACACGAATCCGCTTAAGAAATAAAACTAGAGTTAAAGTTATTTTAAAAAACCTGGACATATTCTACAAATGTATCAAAAGAGATGTGCTAAGATAAAGCAAAAAATTAAAAACAAATCTGTACAGGGGTTTACACGGAACTTCCCTTCCGCAGATTATATCAATTTGCAAATTTAAAAATATGTAGTCCCTGGGATTTGAACTCCCAGCTCCCAGACAAATGAGATTAATATTTCGAGTGCAATTTTTAGTCCACCGGTTGGGTCCGCCGCTTGCGACCGCTTGAACCTCTACGCCATGACCGTCCTCGAATATGCGTTTCTGCTGCCTTATAAAGACGCCATACTATTCTGCTTCATTTGTGATGTTCACCCTGTATCTGTTAGATCTCACTTTCGTTAAGGATAAAGCCTGAGCTATGTGCAAATGATTGTTTTTATCTTTCTCAGTTAAAGCAAAAATAAACGAATTTTTATTTTTATATTTATAACGTGCTCACCCCTCTCCGAAATTTTCTCGGTTTCTTGTCAGGTAGACATAATCTCTATGCAAAATACCGTCTTCCTGCAACAAATAGTTTTTGGGTTATACTGGCAACAGACAGCCAAACAGACAGACAGACATGCAGATAGACAGATCGATAGACGGAATTGAGAAAACCTGTTTTGCGTTATCTAGGGATCCTGAAACGTGAAGACAGATTAAGAGTTATAAAGCTAGTGATGCTGATAGTGATAAATTGCAAATATTGTTATAATAATATAAATTGAAATACATAAAATACATATTACCACAATTGCAACGAGTTTTAATTAGAATAACTGGCTCTCTCAGGGTTAATTAAAAATTATGCTTGTTTCATTAAATGCAATTATCAAAGGTATGTCGCCCTTTTATAATTTATTTATTGGCAACTAATTTCAAAATAATGTGCAGGCTAGCATTTCGAACTCAAATCAAAGGGTTGGATTATAACACCGTATAAGCTTTGATCTAGTATACCAAATGCCCACTTTCAAACGAGTGACAGATGACCTCTAAAATTGAATGTACACAGAGCTGTTCAAACACTCGAAAATTCAGCATAATTTGATCGCAAATCGAGCAAGAATTAATAAATCCATCTCAGGTAATAACAAACAATGCAATTTAACGAATTAGGTGTTTGGGATAACCTGTATTTGTTTTCTTTACGTTATAGGTGACGCCAACTCTCATCTGTTCTGGTTGCTGGCCAAATTCTTTTCCAATTCTGCACAATTTGGTGCCGCCAACCTCGTAATTGTTTTTTGGAACGTTCTCTGCGGGGCTGCCTATCTCTGGACCACGAACGATGTCTGCTCCAGCTGCTCCACGTTGCTGTGAACCTCTTTGAGCTCCCTGCCTTTTGGTATCGGCCTCGTACCTGGATCACTTTTCCAAGGGATGCTAAGCTCATAATTTCATTTTGGAGTGTTTGTTTCTGCTGCTGTCATTTTATAACCCACAAGCAAGGGCCCCTCTACACGCTGCACACTGCTATCTGCTTCCCGCAGCCTCGAAATTTGCCGAAATATAGCTACGAAGTCGAACACAAATAGCGAAGCTTCCGGATCAGTTTCCCCTGATACTGCATTTTATAACTTTATGTAATCAAGCACACATGGACTATGCATACTGGTTATTAAATAGAAAACAACAAATGGTACAAACAATTACTTTTAATGTACAAAATCAATTAACACTTAGGAGCCAATATTATCAACAGCTTCTGGCTTGGCTTCCATAATAAACAATAATAATTGAACATTTAGATATCATAACAACAAGTTAACAATTGATCTCAAGTAAGTTTATACAATGTTTTTCCTTATCTACTAAATTGTTTTTGCATAAATATCAATTCTTGAACCGCACTTTGGTTGCTTTTAGGCACTATTAGTTTATAAACACTTGTTGATAAGTTATTTAGAACTGTATTGTGGTCTTCCTACACTTTCAGGTTGCTTTGCACATGCTCTTTGCATTCTTTTGCTTCCTTACACTGCTTTCTTAACCCTTCGGCTGTGTTATCGATTGTTGGCACAATGATGTTATATAAAACAGCTAAAATTTTTTGTAACGCTTCGAAACACTTCTGTACTTAAACAAAATCACTGTCATGTCTTGACGTTACAAAATTAACTTGTAAGTAATCATAAATTAGATGCATTTGCCACACCGAACACCAATCATTAAAAAACAAACTGTTCGCAACTCTGCTGATACTGCTTCATTCAAATACTAGTCTTTGTTAATTAAATTACAGTTTTTGCCAATTATATCTTATGTAATTATCAATGTTTATCAGTGACTTATTGTTGCAATAAGTTAAATACCAATTGTGGGCCTATTTGAATTATCCTTTGGTTTTCGTACGTTTGCAATGCAACCAGAATTGCTGTAAGTAGTATACCATTACAATATTATATAAAATTAGAGATAAAGACGTTGCATTTAATGCAAGTCATCCTTATTTCTCCTTTCTTTGACTAAGAATTGATATAGTCCCCTTCCTTTATTTTCACATTTTTCGGTCAAATGTAGGTCTTATCAATTTTTTCGTGATATCATTCTTATGTCATCCTATCACCGTTTAGCTGGTCCGTTCGTATCTACTTCTTCAAACGCTGGGTTTCAAATGTAGCATTTTATTTGTACATCTGTCTTCTTCCCCTAGGAGCTGGCCTGCCCAGTTCCATTTATGTTCAGCAAATTTTCTTTGTGATATATTTTACTTTTGTTTCTTATACATTAATTTATCTTGTGTTCGTTCAGTGTTATTCCCAGAATTCGCCTTTCCATAGCTTTTCGTACTACTTTCAGTTGTTTCATTATTTTATTTATCATTGTCATTGTTTTTGTTAACTAAGTTAATAATGGTCAAATACTTGACTTTTTAAATGAACTGGCAAGTTCTTTATTTTCATATATAAGGCAGTATATTAAATGGTGCCCCTCTATTCCTTTTCCCATGTTTACGTTATAAATCAGATAGGTATATGTATAAAATTCAGCTTTACCAGTTGGTTTTTCTCCACAATTTTAATATTTAAAGGTTGTTCTATGTTTGGCATAACCCCTGTTTTTGTTTTATGCATGATTAGTCTTACTTGTTCCGGATGTTCATGTACTTGGCCCATCATCTTTTGAAGTTCTTATTATGTTTTAGCTATTATTACTATGTCCTCCGCGTACCTTAAGCATGGTAAACGGCTTCGGTTAAAGCCTGTTCCCTCGTCCAATTCCTCTACCTAGTTTTATATTTTCTGCGGTTAAGTTTAATTTTATAGAACTCGTTGCTTTTTTGTATAAGTATATCTATTCTTTACTATGGTACAGCACCGGGTGCCAATGCAGGCCTCGTGAAGTGTCTTTGAAATTAGCCATTTCTTTGATGTCAAAAGCTTTTTCATAGTCAGTCAAAACTATCACTATCCGTCGATTATAATTATGGCTCCTCTCTATCAAAAGTATTACAGCTGGCAAATGGTGTACGGCCTCAAATTCTTTTCTGTATCCTGTCTACTCTATTAGTTGATATGTCTCCAGCTTTCTTCCCAATCTATTTGCTATTAGTTTTATAAATAGTTCATATGGAATGCAAGTGTATGTAGTAGAATCACCACTGCCCTATTCCAATCCTTATGTGCATATATCCTTCTTCCTAGCACTTATTGAACAGTCCTTTTAACGTTAGCAACAGTTACTATCATCTTTTCCAGGACCGCAATCAGAATTTCGGTTACTGTTCCCGGATTTCTTCGAAGGGTGTATTCATGATTCTTTTCTGATCAACCTCTCTGATTTTCTGTACTTGTGGTGTATATAGTTCTTTATAAAAGTTTTTAGCCACTTTTAGAATTTTCTTCTTGTTCCGAAGAAGTGCAAGCCATTAATGAAGCTAATTTCCATTATACAAGTTCGCTTTCCTACAGTTAATTATTCTAATAATATTTTGTTCCCATATCCATTGCTAAAAGGGGAGGGGGGAGATTTGTTCGATTTGTTAACAAATTTACCTAATTGTAGTACCAAAGCAATAGTTAAGGGCGCCAAATTCTAGAGTTTCCCTGATTCGGCTCATAGATCCATTCATCTAAGATATACAAGATACGACGACGAAATTGGCTGCAAGGGAAAGAACGTAGTATTGGGATGATAAGAATTTCGCAAATTAAGAAAATGCCGCAAAGAAGATGAGAAGATATCGGGAAGACCATTTTCTGAGTCTCTCCCGAAAATATCCATACAGTTCACGAGATGATATTATCAGCTCGTCGTATTGGGTTGAATTGGGTATCTGAGACACTGGAGATTCCATAACGCTGCCATCATATTTGATGTCGATTTGGAAATGAACAAAATCTGTAAAATGGAGCCCTAAATGCTTGAACGTCGTTCAGAAGCGAGCAAGAATGGAAACATCGCGCTCAATCTGTGACCGTTTTGAAAAAGATGCTGATTTTTTTAGCTGTGTTTTTACCAGGAATTAAATTTGGCTACATTTACTCAGAAACGTAACATCAATTGGCAGAATGGAAGCACTTTGTTCTCCAAGATCCAAAAAGTTTCGTATTACCGTCACCCGGGGTTACTTTGATAATTGCGGGGTTAGTTTGATCACGTGTGCCTTAACTTGAATTTGAATTTCCCGCTTACTCGTTTATCGTTTCCGGGAACTAACTTTACAGACCTTATTGGACAGAGTGCCGCCAACAGATGTGCTTTTAGTGTGAAAATTGTGGCTGCGTTTATTTTTGTTATAAGGTAAGAAAGTCATGAAATTCTAAAAGCACAATTAGTAAAAGCTGCATAATTTCCATAGCTCACTAGAAACCATTGTTTTTTTATACGTTTATTATGTTTCCACCCAATTCTTATTTCTTTAGCCCTAAAATATTATTGTTCCATTCAATTGCGTGCTATATCGACTCTTGCAGGAAAGGAAATGATGCGCGGGGTAACTTTGATCATGTACCATGGTGATACTTTGATCAGCGATCAAAGTTGCGCCAGGTGTTATTATAATCATTAAGTAGGTAGAACGTTTGAAACGTAGATAGGTAACTTAATGAAGTAGGTATCTAACTAGGCAATAAGCTATTGTTCTTTATTCTTAGAAAATGTTTCGACGTTACAAAAGAATATTGGGAACAAGGAGATACAAGGATTACACGGAAGAAACAGTAGAAGTTGCTCTCAGAAAAGTAACAGAAGAGAATTGGAGTATTCGCAAGGCAGCAAATCAATATAGTGTGACTTTTGGCATATTATATAGTAAATACAAAGGTTTACATATCTGTGATGTGTGACATCCTACTTTATTTACCAAACGAGAAGAACAGCAGCTGGTACAATACGCCGTGGTATGTGGAGATTGGGGATATACGCCGACGAAATATTTACAATTTTTAGGAAAAAGTTACCTGGATAAGCAAGGAAAAATTATTTTCTGCAATTCAAAAATGGCAAAAAGGCAAGTTTTTTCGTGTTTCCGATGTAGATGAGAGCTATGTTAGATCTACAGAAATTAAAAAAAAAATGAAACAGCCAAATCATGTACACAGGGATCAATATATTTTCAGAGAGCTTGAAAATGATATGGAATGAGTTACCAATAATTATTTTAACACCATTTGTTATTTTTTAAAGTTTTATTGTAATGCTAGGTACCTACCTATAGAATAATCTTATTTTAAATCTACCTTGTATACTATGTTTATGTAAAAGAATGCAATATATTTTCTTATATTTCTATATTTCTGTTTCCTTTAAAACAGAGCAATTGCATTAACATTATTTGTTTTTTTCGGGTTTTTTTTGCAAAAATCGGTGCTTACTGGTCTTAATGTAATTTTTTTTATAACTAGGACAGTTTTGTATGGGGTTACAATTATTATTTGTTGAAAAATTATACTCCGATCAAAGTAACCCCAAATTCAGTCTAACTTTGATCAGTACATTTTAATTTTTGTATGCAAAAACCATAAAAATTTGAACAGCAGTTCTTGGGTTCCCCATTAAGCACCTTTAGTAGTGTGACATTGCATATTTTTAAAAATAAATTATCTGCTCCTTTTCAAATTATTGTAAAAAACCTTTAGCAAAACGATCAAAGTTGACGATACCTCAATTTTTTGGAATAGCCAGGGAGTCCTTACGATTGATTATCAAACTACTGAAACACCTCCAGAGATGGTTCCCTTGAACTATTATCTCTTTCTGTAAATAAAAAAAAGTTTGACAAGACGTAAATTTTCTCCTAACCAAGAGGTAATAGAACCTGTGAAGGGCTGATTTTGCAGACCAAGAAGAAACTTTTTTAAAAGGTTTAGAGGCGTTGTAGGTTTGCTGTATGTAGTGTGTTACATTAATAGGAGACTATGTTGAATAATATAATAGTTTGAGTTTCAAATTTTAGTTGTATCTGTAGAGTAGGCTAAGAATGAGTTCATGTTCTATCCAAATTCGTGGTAAAATAAATTTGATAAAAAAAATTAATACCACCATTGGAGCTAAAATTTGAGAGTTGACTAAACATAAGTAACGCTAAGTTAGGAGAAATAATTAGGTAATACCTATAATTTTTTCTTAAGCTTAACGTCTACGGTTGTGTCGTATAGGTCATATTACATTATAGTACATATTAACGGTATTTTCATCACGGCTTAACTTTAAACCGTGTTTTGGATTAATTTGTAATGAATATTACTGTTGATACGCAACACTATTTTATGAGAAATATTCAAAGTTTGCTTGCACTGGAAAAATTCGAAACTATTGCTAAGAGATTTGCTTTTAATAAAAGTGCCCTTATTTTTAATGATAAGTACTTAACACATATGCAAATGTTTCTGTACATTTTTGACACTGTTGCTCTTAAATACAGCTTCATCAGGAACGTGACGACAGCAATTTGTAGATATGTCAGAAACTAAATACCGCCGGCAACAATAACCGAAAGATTTGCTTATCAAAGCTTAAGGAAGTATTAAAAATATAAAAACAAGTTTAAACAGACACTAGAGACGTTATTAACGTTCTTGTCTCGTTTTCCCATTAATGTCTAGATAGGCTAAGCAGCGGTGACTGTCAAAGAGGCAGTAGAAGGAATTTACAATTTTATTGGTAGATATTTTCATTATTGCCTATTTTGGATTCCCGGCTGTATATGGGAAAATATTTTTTATTTATTCTTAAATAAATGCGGCTGTGTTGTCACCGCTTCGGATTTATTGTGGTAAAGGTCCATTTTATTGCATTCAATAAAATACTTCCTGAAACCTTACAAATTAAACTTTGTTACTATCGCCGATGCTTAGATTGTGCCTAGAAGTAATTTCCTCCGTCAAACCTAATTATGAAAAACCTCTTC
Organism: Agriotes lineatus; assembly: GCA_940337035.1. Classification (NCBI taxonomy): domain Eukaryota; kingdom Metazoa; phylum Arthropoda; class Insecta; order Coleoptera; family Elateridae; genus Agriotes; species Agriotes lineatus. The sequence continues at coordinate 83,543,953 of OW679198.1, forward strand.
CTAAGCACGTTGAGAATTGCACCGCAACTCCGGGCAAGAGCTTATTGTTGCTTTGGCTATTTTGTTTTGTTTATTGTTGGCTCCGGTAATAATTAAGAAGTTTCCCATAGGTGGCTCCCATGATTTGTAAATTTGAATGCAGATGAGTACATGCCCGTGTGTGATTGCCTGCAAACAAGTGATGCCCCCGCGGAGCTGAAAAATTTACGACGGATTTAGAGGCTTCCTGTGTAATCAGCGCTCTCAGGAATCTAATGCGCACGTAAAAAAGGATAACACATCCTTAAGAGCACTGACAAATATAACCGGCTAGTCAAAATGATCACACATACTAATTGCCGATTACGGAGATAATGCACACTTAAATGCGGTGGCCGCTTTTACCTTTTCGAGCCAATCGAGCCAATTGTAAATCAAAACTACATGCTCGCATTAAAAGCTGGCTGATTTATTTGTTATTGTGGTGCTGCATTCGATTTTCTTCGGCCGTAATTAATTTAAGTTAGTAAGAAAATAAACCGAAACAATACCCACCGTTCAGTACGTACAATGCAATTAAATGAAAGAATTACCACGTTCAAGGTTCGAATTAAGCTGCAAAGGGAAGAAATAAGGATCACAGACCACACTGAAGGCTGCACCACCCAATGCATTAATGACCATTCGATGTTGGTATAATTTATGTGCCCGTGTTCGGACGTGAGTGGGAAGCAAACGCACTGCACTGATTCTTATTATCTTAAGTGTTAGATATGGGATGATCTTATGCTGTAGCTCGTTCCGATAATTAGGTTTGTGAATATTCAATATATTTTTAATGATTTTCTAAAAAAGCGGGGCTGTTATCCTATCTTTATTATATTGATGGCTGGGGGAGATCTGTAATTATACCGGAATCAATGGACGGCTCCAGTTCCAAGCCCTAGAAATGTATTAACAGGATACAAAAGAATTGTTTCTCGTTCGATTAATTAGAAGAGCTGAATTAATATCTCATCATTTTCTTAGCGTATCTCTGCCTCTTCTTCTATTTATTGGGATTATTTTTTAATAGAAAGGTGTCTCCCGTTGTTGCAATTACCAAAAAAGTTCTAGAGGTGGCCTAGTGGCAAGAGTGACAGACTAGTAATCACAGCGATCAGCGGTCCCGGGTTCAAACCCCGGGGTAGGCACGAGTGTACATATAAAGACGTACAATATCAGTTCTTCTCAGGACCAACTAGGAACACCTGAAGACGGGAGTATATCAGAAACTCCCGATAAACACCCTACACAGTGGAAAAAGTCCGATAAAACATATCATTATATTTTAGCTCCGATACAAAAAAAAATCTAGTACCTACTACAAGCCACGGAATAGGAAAATCGAACACTTTTCATTATATTTAATTAATAACGAATCTGATATTCAATCAACCACCAAATATGAGCATTCCACATTTTTGTTATTTAAATGCTATACATAAATAATACTACAATGTCTCTTATCAGTTTTTGTATGTTGTGCAAGTAGTAGATGTGCCATAATTATTGTGCAACAAGACGAAATATAACAGCATCTCCATTTTAAAAACTTTTTCAATTAAGCTATTCAGTTGAATCAATCCGAAATTCAATAGTTTGGTTCGATTAACTAACAGCATACTTTTTTAGATGTATCGAAAGTAATTCGATTCGTTAGTAAAATGTGAAAAATGCTAAGGCAAAGCTAAAATTTTGCGTAAATATACACTATGTAGTGAGACTTGAATACTTTATTAATTTAAGCGGTGAATTAAACTATCTTGAAAATAATTAATCGAAAAAGTTTCAGATACAAATCTAAAAACATAATTCAATAGATAGTATTTCACACGATAAACATAGTATTCAAAAATCTGTATAGAATTTGCCTCAGAACTTCCCTCGCAAGTAGAATCTGTGGCACAACAATTTCACAAATCAAAGGAAAATAGAGGTAAAAATATCTACACGTTCGTAATAATACCGAAACAATAAAGGAAAGCACTTGGCAATGCAAATTATATAAATTTTCAAATAAAAAAGCATTACCGGCGATAGGATTCGAACTTCAGCGCTTGCGAACGAGTCAGCGAATGCAAGTTCAATGATTTGAGCAAAGTCTTCCTCTAGCAAATAGTTTTTGAATTATACTGCCAACAGGCAGCCAGACAAACAGACAGACAGACAGACAGACAGACAGACAGACAGGCAGACAGACAGACAGGCAAACAGACAGACAGACACACAGATAGACAGACAGACAGACAGACAGACAGACAGACAGACATACAGACAGACAGACACACAAGCAGACGGAATTGGGAAAACCTGTTTTTCGTCATCTAGTGACCTGAAACGTGAAGATCTGAAGAAATCTCGGGAAGTGTGTTTTTCGAGAATACAATACTTCGGCTTTTAGACGAGGGAAGTAAAAATACATCTAAAATAAACAACAAACAATTTAAAAGGGTATGAAACCGTTATTAACATTGGGGTTACTTTGATCATATTTATTACTTTAAATTTAAAAAGTCAACTTAAAAATCAACTTAAAAAACTTTCGCCCATCCCTAATACAATTAACATATTGATACAATGTATTATACAAAGAATAAAACCTAACAAAAGTAGTAATTAAAATATTATAAAGGGCGAGGCAACGCTTACGATATGTGCATATATTTTTGATGCCGTACACTGTAGCAAAAAAGTACCTATATTACGAAACTGTAATGGGACCTACTACTCTATAGTTATGTGCAGTCAATTGTTTTCTTACGGCACACTGTTTTGTCAGCACCGCCATATTGAATTCTTACAAACTCCGTAAAACGGTGTTGTATCTGAATTTGTTAATTGTTTGTTCGATGTGTTTGCTTGTTCGAAATTTTTAAATGTTTGATTTTAGAGTTTAATAGAACATGATAAAGTAGAATAGGGATGTCTAACGGACCATCATTTTATGTCGTAAGAAACATGGACAAAATGGCCAGCAAACTTCGATATGTGTATGTGTGTGTTAACTTCAAATTTTGACACAAGATGAAAAAGTAGAATAAGAAGGTCTGACAAGCCACCCTCATATCTAGTAAGAACCAACTTGCATATAAATTTAAAAAAAATTCTTAATTCAGCCTAGGAGTTCATATGGCAATGCTAGGCTTGTCACTTTCAATAGGTTTTAAATGATACTGTAACACCCCGTAGTATTTTGGCGTTCCTTGTGAACTACGCTTATAATTTCGCTTCTGCATCTCTAAAATAAATAGTCACGTTCGTATTTCTTTTCCGAAACGTCGCTGCGAGGGAATTTTATTTTCGAAATGCGCAACCATGCGATAACAGCGATCATTGAATTTTGGAATTTCAAGCGCTCGTGACCTGCAAAGGAATTTTGTCCCTCATGTTTCCGCAAAGTAGGCTGTGCATTTTGGCGATGCAATTGTTTTATGTAACCAACCGGTTGAGCACGCTTAAAGAATCGAACTGCACGCATCTCTAAGGCCCGCTTGTGATCGTAGGACCCCTTTGTTCCTGCGGTATCTTTCTTTGCTTCGGTATCATTTTGAGCGTGGGTTGGAGCTTTTCATGAAAATGCCTCGTTCCTTTTCCCCTTTCTGTGTCAAGTGCATACACGGTTATCATATACAAGTGTCATTTTCTTAAAACCATAGACACTAACAATACTCCTTCACTTGTATATTGCACGTTCTTTATACTGTTTATGTTTGTATTTTTAGCCTCCAAACCTGGTCATGTGGATTTAATATGGGAAATAGTTTTTGTATAATTTATGATACCTATTTCATATTTTTTTAAATATGCGTAATTTGAAATGGCCGGGTTTGGTGGTTATAATACAACTATTTCCCTATGACCAGGTTTGGTAGTTCTCACTCGGTATATTAATGGGTAAGCGCTTCTCGTGATATTCGTGGTTTAGAAATATTTTTTTTAGATAGAAACAAAACGTGCCATAATTTAGACCATAAAAATATTTTAAAACAAATAATTATATTTTCTTCTAGTTGGAGAGGTGATAGCAGTCGATCATTTTTTATACAACGTTACTTTTTTGTTTATTATACAGGGTGTTATGGAAGTGAGTGCAAATATTTCAATCCGTAATAGAACTCGCTAAACTGAACAACTTCTCTATTTATAATTTTTTCGAGAACCCCCTCAAAAGTGAGTTAAAATTTAAAACAATTTTACTCTTAAAATGCATACCCCGCTAGGGAATAATATTATAATTTAATGGTGTAAAACACAAAAAACATTTCTTTGATATGCAAACCAACAAAAACTGCATAGGTACTGATAAAACCTTTAGTTCCCATCTGGTCACCAACGTACTTTATCAATTGAGGTTGGTGAGTTATTGACCGCATAATTTGTGCAGGCACTTTGCAGTTTTAATATACTTCGTCGTTCACCTTTAACTTAGATTTGCTTACCAAGCGGCTCGTCAAATGTAGGGGAGATACATGATTGAAAAACTATGCGATTAAATGAACAACGATAAATAAAAAAGTTGTTCACTTTGGTGAGCTCTATCGCTGGTTAAAATATTTGCACTCATTTCCATAACACCCTGTATATGTAACATTTTAAGCGAACTGAATATTAAAAATTATTAGGACAAGGTACGTGGCCATTGGGTTTATGCGATTATTTTGAAGCAGCGTCTTTGATTATAATATAAGTTAGTTTCACTCGTACATTGGTCCTAAGAGCAGTTTTATACTATATGTCGTGAAACTCCTCTAGTAAGTTGAAAATGTCATTTTATTTTCAAATTGTTTTATGTATCAAATTTAAGATTACTTGGATAATTTTCATTCAAAATTGTGTTTGACATTAATACCAGAATCACCGCACATACTGTAACTACACGTTTTTGATAACACCTGTAAACTAGGAATAAAAATATCTAAAAATGCTTTTATCATTATAAAAAAATGTCTATTCTCAAAATTTATATAATTAGAAGTAGTTCCCTTATATTAGGTTTTAAATATTTTATCGCATTTCATATGGTAATTTACATATTAAATCGTTTAGTAATGTGATACTTAGCACCATAGCAACCATTACAGGATACCAACAACGCGACGATTAGTTTTACGTTTGATAATACTGAAATGTAATGTTGGTGACACGGTAAGTCTATGTCAAATTCGAGTTTCGCAGATTAGGTTTTGCGCCAGTTTTGTCACACACTGACACATAACCTAACCTGCTTACCTTGAGTATGGCATAGACTTACTGTGCCACCAACAATACACTTCAGTACTGCAGAATGCATAACATTAACTGGAGCTGCTTTTTTTATCGTATGGCGTGTGGTAGGAAGCCTGGTGTAAGAGTTTTTAGGTTTTCTGACGTAACCTAACGACTGTCACCAAAATAGCAACCGGTACCGACGGCTTCACGTGCTCCCCGAGACATGGCTGGCTGCGATTTTACTACCACTATAGGTCGAACACCCATCCGAGTGCCGATCCCTGCGAACGTTGCTTAACTCGCGAGACTGTTTGACCAGCTCTTGAGCATGTGGCTATGCAACCAGTACTGGAGCTGCTTATTGCGCTTTAGTACATAAAATAAAGTATAAAAATCTAATATTTCATATTTTTACATGAAATGTGATAAAAAGTGGTTTCAGTTATTTATTTAGCGTATGGCTTGTACATATACATTACAATAATAATAATAAAAAGTGAGTGTATAAAAAACAAATTATCTACAGTTCAATGTCAAGATGTCTCAGCCAATCCACTGCAGCAGGCGTCACATCTACGAAATCTTCTGGGGTACCCTGGAAGGCTCTATGTGAGCATTGAAACGTGATGTGATTTACGGTTTGGTTCAGTTCCCCGCAATCACATGCAGCGGTGGGTCGCTTGCCCCATTTGTGCAAGGAACTGCCGCATCTACCGTGACCAGTCCGGATCCTATTGAGGGCTGTCCAGGTTTTGCGTGGTAAATCGAAGCCTTGCGGTGGTTTCCCGATATCTAAAATATTATGCCAAACGGCTGGTGCTTGGTTAGTCCATTTATCTTTCCATGCGGTTGGTCCATCAAAGCCCTCCGCGTTGAGCTTTTGTGCAGTTTTTACTGCAGGAGCCCTGGATTTAAGTCTTCGGAACGTTGTCTTCAGATCCTCATGAATAGGGTGTAAACCATTGGTAACAACCTTTTTATACTCTCTGACAAGGTTACATTGTCGTCGAATGTTTGGAGGGTGGATGTTGCTTAGTGTGGGTAACCAGTATGTTGGTGTGGACCTGATGGTGCCGGATATGATTCTCATGGTTTGATTTAGCTCGGTGTCGATTTTCCTGACGTGGGCACTATTTAACCAGACAGAAGAACAGTATTCTGCAGTGGAATACACCAAGCTGAGGGCTGATGTTCTTAGTGTCGACGCTGAGGCTCCCCAGGTTGTACCGGATAGTTTTGAGATAATACTATTTCTCGTTCTTAATTTGGATGCAACATTAGACAGGTGCCTGTTATATGTTAGTGTTCTGTCGAGCGTGACTCCGAGATATTTTGGGTTGTGATTGTAAGGTAGGGAGTGACCATTTATCTGAACGTTTAGAGTTAGATTTGCCATTCTGGTGTTTAGATGAAAACAGCATGCTTCCGTTTTTGTAGCACTGGGAGTTAGGCGCCATTCCCAAAAAAATCGGTGCAATAGACTAAGATCTTGCGTGAGTACTCTCTCCAAATTGCGGGAACATTGGTGTTGATATGCTATGCAGATATCGTCGGCGTACACGAATTTCCTTGAAGTTGTTGCCGGTAGGTCCGCAATGTACAGATTAAATAGGAGAGGAGCGAGGACGGATCCCTGTGGTAGCCCATTATTTAGTATTTTGGATTTGCTAATATTGTCTCCCATAATTACTTGTATCGTGCGGTTGGAAAGTATAGCTGTAATCAGGCGAGTTATTTTCGTACATTTTAAGGTTTTTAGTAGCTTGTACGTCATCCCATCCCTCCACACCGTGTCGAAGGCAGATGTGAGATCTACGAATACAGCGCCGGTCTTTGAGCACTTCTCAAATCCTGCTTCAATATAGGTGGTCAGAGATAGCACTTGGTCGTCGCAGCTGCGGTTTGGTCTAAACCCAGCTTGTTCTTGAGGGATACGTTTGAAAATACTTGAACTTATTCTGTTATATATTAGTCTCTCTAACAGTTTGAGGCTGATACTCAGTAGTGCTATGGGTCTATAGTTTTCTGGAGCCGTGGGTGGTTTGCCTGGTTTTAGTAACGCAATTATTTTAGATCTTTTAAATTCTGGTGGGAGAGAGCCAGTGTTGAGGATAGCTGTGAAAAACTCTCTCAGCCATCTCCTGGCATTTGGGCCACAATGTGTGAGAAATTCCAGATGAATACCGTCAAAACCAGGTGCCAGTGGCCAGTGGTTTCAGTGAACTAGTATGGCTATTTATGTACTCGGTAACGCTCGTACTCAAAACAGCCATATTTATTGAGTAAAACTTCACTTTTCTAAACTTTTTGCGTAATATACCTACTTTTACTATACATTTTTTCCTAATTAAAAAGTGTAGGTTACAAGTTTAATTAATGCTAATGTTAGATGCAATTGCAATTCCCAGGACTGTAAATAGTACACTTTATCCTTCCTACCTGCTACTACTTGCTATAAAATTTCTTTGTATCGTTACTCCCCAAATCCTCCCAGCCTACTTTCTTTAAATATACCGTTTTCTGGGATCTTCTTACAGGAAGACATTGTGATTATCGTTTCGAATCGTTCACCACCTAACAGAATTCATTCTGTTTATCGTCAGCTCAAAGAAGCCGTAACAAAAAATTTAAGTATTTGGGTGCAAGTGAAATCTATTAATTTCTCTTTTAGAATTCTGAAATCGTCGTTACTGTAAGTTATCTTTTATACAATCCACACAATTAGTTATTTTACATTTATTTGCCGCTTAGTTAACAGTATAGATACTTTTAATCAAATTGTTTCCATTACTACACTAAAAGTTCTACTTAAAGAATTTTGAATTAATATGTAGAAAATAAATTCTCATGCGCATTATAATTTCAAAAATAATAATTAATATTATGCTGACAGTACATCGAATCTGTAGTTTATTCAATTATATTCCCCATTCTGTATTAATAATAGTTATAATTTACAGTGCGTCTTGAGCTAGATATATTCGAAGTCTGCGAATACCACCGTCAGAGCAATAGAAAGCAGGAAAACGTAAGAAGAAACCGTGGAATGGAAACGTACACCAATCTATTTTGAAAATTCGAGTTCCTTGATCAAAGAGGCACTCGATTAGATCAAAGAAAGCACCTTAGGTGAGTATTTCTGAGCATGAATAACCAATTCATTGTCTTGTCTGCGATACGTGCAAGAGCGGCGGACTTGAGATCTCTGCTATGTCTAAATATGGAATGACAGAGTGACACGCGTCCGGAAAGATTATTACCTGTCTCATTTCACGTCCATATCCTACCAGAAAAGTCGCCGATGACAAAAGAAAATTGCCGCTAATTGGCAGTTGCGCCGTTCATTTGCTGCGCTTTTTGCCGTTCAGATCGGAGGGAATTTCTGCAAAAATAAGCATGTCTAAAAGAAATTAGACATCTTGGAATAGATATACCCATATCAAACTCGAGCTGGAGCAAGCGGGAAACAAGGGAGCTGCTTTGCATACAGTTTATTCGTTTTATAAAAACGAGGTATTTATTCGCGACGCGACACGCTGAATATAACATGAAATACCGACAAGACTGGTGACGCAAAAATCGTATTCATATAATTTGAATTCTTTTATTTTATGCGCCACAGAGAATGATATCGCGCCTGCTTCGAATAGTTGCGCAAAATTTACATCGCGTGCGAGTTTCATCTCATTGTTCGAAATGAATGCAAAGCGACTGCTCCGAGGAACGCGGGATGTTAGATTTCTATATCTATCATAAGTATTAAACAAAGGCGGACGATTCTTGCGAAATTCCTGCGCACACTTGGAAAATACTTTTGGTTTCGTTAGATAATGGACTGAATCAGACGGCCATGGAGCAATAGAGATAGACGAACGCATGTGTTTGATTAACGAGAGATTGCTTCAAATAAAAAGCAATTTCTGTAAACACCAGAAACAAGCAGGTGGACATACAAACAGAAGCAACTGGCAATGAATAAGCGCATCCCATTTTGCGTCTGCAGCAAATAGATCACGACTGCTAGATCTCAATGCAATAAAATCAAAAATATTAAACGGAGCTTGTTCGCAGGTGGTTCGTCAAATGGGAATGCATCACCTATGCCAAGAAAAGTTTCTAACCGAATTAAATAGTAAAATATGCTATTCCACTAAATCTTGGGGATGGGTTATATAAAAAACAATATGACACTTTTATTATGTAAAATGAGATTGCTTTAGTAAAAAATACAAAATTTGTGATAATTTTTAACTGGAGCATACTGCAAAAAATATGGACGTGAATGTGAACAACAAAATCAGATATCCTAAAATTTTTTAATCTACTAACAAATGCATATAGAATTAAATGTTAACACGTAATGGATGATTGATATTGATCAATAGACCTCTCGTAACTTCAATTTTCATACCCCATAAGCTCAGCACTGAAAGAACATGTCTACCCCCAACTATCTCTCTCCATGGAATTTTTGGGTAGATAATGACTATGGGGTGTCACCTAATGAGTAAGAACCTCAGCCACTAGTTCATTGTTTATTGATCAGTCTGTCTGTGTGTTTGTGTGTGAACCGAATATCACAAAAACCAAAAGATATATGGTGTTGAAACTTCATATGAGTTTTGCGTACTATCTAGATGCGACAGTAAACTTTTGAAGAAAATCGCATAACCGGAACTATGGTGTTTACCCTTGTGATTTCTCATTTTTTTTCCATTTTCTCTAAAACAACTACCATTTTTTTTCAAACGTTACATTTGCGTGATATATTGCAATCAGAATAGTAAAAACAAAAAGAAATAAATGAAAACTGACTACAATAGCTTACAACAAAAGACAAATACTGATTTCTCGCATAAACGTTTCTTGCAACCGTCTTCAAAACGTTACTTTTAATACCAAAAGCTGCCATTGGACGTGACGTTTCTCTTACTGACACTTTTAATTATTAGGTTTAAAAGTACGTTTACGTCCAAGGAACTAAAACTACATTCTACTTGGTTGCCTATATACGCAGACACGCGATTAACTATAGACACAACATTCACAACACAACACAGTTGCGAAGCTCCGTCGCTTTAGGATGCCACATAGACTTCCCGCTCCAGCTCTAGATCTTCCACATTGTGGGCACCGGGGGAGCGGGATACCATGCAGTCTCTTATATTTATATATTGCAATGTCTACTCTATTTAAATTGACTTTTTAATATGCAAACTTTCATATATTAAGATGATAGCGCTTGAGACTCTTTCAGGGGTTTGGGTTCAATTATCTAGTTACTTTGTTCTGAGAAAATGATTTTCAAGTATTTTCCAACTATTCATTCAAATTGAATGTCACTTCTAATGTCAGCCAAATGTCAACAGTAATTCTCAAATCTCAATGACAAATGCCCAATTATACGAATTGTACATTATAACTTTATATAATACGGTAAGTTATTGTTTCTTAATTAATTGCACCTTTTAAATGCCTGTATTTGCTTTATAGTTGTTATGTTCTAAGAAATTAAACACCTTGTATATTCCACTTCGAAAATGTTCAAGTCTGTAATTGACCCATTTATGGAGCTTCTTGCAATGTAGCACTTACGTATGGATCGCCACTGTCAAGCTTCGTCCAATACTCCAAAACCAAAATCCTTGACAGCTAATAGAACAATTTATTCCAGATCTGCTCCTGTCTCTTTCACTACCTTCTGGAATGGACCCCCTCTACACAGCTCTCTGCAATGCAGCACTCACGTATGGATCACCAGTGTCAAGCTTCTTCCAATACTCCAAAACTCAAAATCGTTGACAGCAAACAGCCAACAGAACAAACCAGATCTGCTCCTGCCTCTGCTACTACCTACCTTCCGAAATGGATCCTATCGCTTCACCGACACTTCTATGGTCTTTCTACTCAGCAACACTTAGATTGATGTAAACACCTTTTTTATTTATGTTACTGGTCAAATATATTCTTCTCAATAAACTTGTTTCAATTAATTCTTCAATTATTCACTTGTAAATAACAATCCTTGTATCCATCAAGTTTTACCACTTTGCCAATTACCTTCCGTAATTAAAATTTGTTATGGTTTATATTCACAATTGGACGATTTTTAATTTTTTTTTAAAGATTTCTTGCATATCAAAACATATAACTCCAAAATTTCACCCCCCCCCACTACCCCCAATATTTTTTAAAATGAAAAAAATCGAAAAGGCAGTGGGTAGGACAACGTCTGTCGGGTCCGCTAGTTAGTTACTAAATATTTAACGTGAAACGTGAATCACGCCTTTGAAATTTTCACTCTTGTTCACGGTACGATTTTCAAATATTACTCACGCTCACGACGGGACCCGTCGTGACCCAGCGTGACCCTACCCTTATTTCACGTAAATTTTACTACTGTCTCTTTATAATCGTCCCCGTTTAATTTTTTTCATATTAAAGACCCAATCTTTGAGTATATTTCTAAGATTGTCAATGCTCACTCTTTCCTCCTCAACATTGTAGTTCCTTTGCTTGCACAAATTACTTAACTGAGACAAATAGACGCCTTTGATTTAATTGTATTTAACAGGGTGGTTTTCTCGACAAAATTATAAATTTCTTGAAGAGAAACTTCAGCAAATATTGTATTATTTTCCATTTATCTAGCAAATCTGCACAACACATTAAAAAACAAGATTGTTTTGGGTTTCACCTTTGGCTGCTCACATAACAATCATTATAGGCCTACTGACTTTGTTCGCTTCAAAACTGAATATTCCTAAAAAGTATTCTCAGTAGTAAGATCCCAAGACCATCAAATTGCTGATAAGTTCGCTGCACCCTCTCAGGTAATTTTCAAAAACTCATCAAAAGCAATTTGACATGGTGGAAGTACATTTTGGTCGACCATTTCCCAAATACCATTTCAACACCAGAAATCAATAAACGATTTGTTTAGTAATGATAAAAATGAGGTGTTGCTTCAATTCTCTAAAACTTAAAAGATACAGGAAAATTTTCGCAGGGCTGTTATCAAAAATTGCCACATTTTCTTGAAGAGGAGATGTTTGGTATTTAGCTTTTAATCATATTAGTTTAGTTTATTTCATTAGTAATTCTTAATACAAGTAAATAGCTGTACATAAATTTAGTGTAGTTTGTAATTCTACCTAGCGGTAAGTTTACCCACTATTGGTGGAACGTCAAGTTATGGGGCTTACTGTCCCCTCTCCTGCCACCCCTAAATCTTGGGTCGGTGGCCCACATAGCAGGAGATGAATTTAAGACGAGTTGGTGAACGGTCGGTCAACTGATCCCGTTTTTTTGTTATTTTTGTGTAATCGCTCGTGTTTATCGTTTTGTGCTCCTGGAGTCACGGGTCAATCGACGTGCCACCCCACATGAGCCATCCTGTATGTCCCTCCAAGGTAAGTCCCTATACGAATTTCTACCTTGCGTGGGTATTATCGAGTTTTATGCTCTCCGTTTAGGTAGAATTAATTTAGATATTAATTGCCCTGGAGACAGATACATTTCTGGTCCTTCGAGCCGGATCTAATCAATTGAGATTATCCGTTTTTTGTTGTAGTAGAAACGCGTGAAATTTGTCGAATTTTCCAAATTTTGATATCGTTTATTTTCCAAATTCAAAGCTCCAGCGCAGGTACAGCTATTAGGAGTTATTATTGATTTAACTTTATTGATTCGTGTATATTGCGTATGTCGTTACGTTTCGCCGTCCCACATATTAATTTTATGCCTAATTTGGTCCGCATTTTTGCATCCATTGCGGCTCGTTCTCGGAATTTCCTAGTTTGGTTGCGCCGGGCATATGGTCAACAAGTGACCATCGTAGAACGGTTGGGTTTTATTGCTTTGCTTTTATTGCTGTGCTACTGCAGGCGGCTGTCGATCCTCAAAGTTTTGGATTTTGAATATAGCCCTTTGTCGCAGACTTCCGCCGCCGCATCCAATAAATCATGGCGAATCAGCTTAAAATGAATTGGCACTCCGCAGTACTTTAATTAATCAATTATTGGAAATTCGTGACCTAGCTTCTTCATCTCAGGAAGAAACCGCGTTACGTCCGCTATTCAAACGGCGACTTGACAGGGCAAAGTCGATTTACGATGAATTTCAACCCTTGCATCGCGCAATTATTCAAAATATATCCACCCAAGCTAATCCGGACCTAGCATCCGAAGAGGCCATTAGGAAACAATTTGATGATGCCTTTAATAGTATTGAAGCTATTTATTTTTCTTTGTTTCCTGATAATGAATCGTCCCGAGTTTTAGCAATCTTAATGACAATTCTTCGAATCGTAGCTTCAATCATTCTAATAACGTCCGTTTGCCGAAACTGGAACTCCCGATTTATTCCGGCGAGTATAGTCAATGGACCGGTTTTATCGAATTATTTCGAAGTGCAATACATACTAGATCTGATTTGTCTGACATTCAAAAACTGCAATACCTTTTGAGTTGTTTACAAAATGAGCCATTAAATCTTATTAAGTCGTTGCCTTTGTCAGGAGATAATTATAAAATCGCATACGACACACTCGTCGGCCGCTACGATGATAAGCGTAGATTGGCTAATCACTATTGGGCATCAATTAATAATTTTTCAAAATTGAAAGCAGAATCCGCGAAAGACCTGCGAAAACTCTTTGACCACGTTAAAGAGAATCGTTTGGCCCTTAAAGCTCTAAACATTGCTAATTCGTTAGAGGACTTTATGTGGTTTAGCATCCTTTTAGATAAGCTTGATACAGATACGCGAAAATTATTTGAATCGGAGATTAGGTCTAAGGCATCGGACATTCCAACGCTAAAACAATTAGAAGATTTTATTGAAAGTCAATGTCGCGTCCTGGAAAGTGTTGATAACTCAGCCAACAAAGGGTTCAAACACCTGTTTGCAAAGCCGTCTACTAAATCGGCGTTCTTAGTAAATAAATCCTCGCAGAATAAATTAACTTCAGGTAGCGAAATCACTTCGAAATGCCTAATTTGTCAGCTGGCACATACCGTTTATGCGTGCCCTGTGTTTGCGTCAAAAACGCCACACGAGCGATTTGAAATGGTCAAGTCGCATCGTCTTTGTTTGAATTGTTTGCGCTCTAATCACATTAGTAGTCATTGTCCATCTAAGTCCGTATGTAGAAACTGTCGCAATAAACACCACACGATGCTCCATTTTCCGGCAAGATCCCAAAGTTCGGCAAATTGTGAGGTCGGTGTACCTGTTCAACATTCTGAGGTAGAAACGAGCTTAACCGTTTGTGCGGGCATATTGTCGTGCGAAACAGTCTTACTTTCTACGGCTATTGTCGAAATTCAAGACGCGTTCGGTAATTTTCAGAAGTTACGCTGTCTTATTGACAATTGTTCACAGGGTAGCTTTATCACGCAAAAGGGTTTAAGGCGCTTGGATTAACACTTACACCATTTAAAACCGTTATTCAGGGTATTGGTTCAGAAACCTCTGAAAAGGCCTTGCTTTCTGCAGGCTTTGCAACATGTTGTCTTCGTCCTTGTTACAGCAATAAGCCGGTGCCTGTATTTAGCATAAAGGCCCATGTAATCCCTCAAATCGCCGGAAATATACCTGCCAGTTCTATCGACCCTTCTAAATGGAATCATATTTCTGGCTTAGTATTAGCTGATCCCGAATTTTATCGGGCCCGCCAAGTAGACTTATTGTTAGGTGCCGATATATATGCACACGTGATTAAACCTGACGCAATTTTGAGTACGTCCCAAAATGAACCAGCAGCTCTTAACACGGTCTTCGGTTGGGTTGTTAATGGATGCGTTGGTCCCGCGTCGAACGCAGTTGCTAAAGCTTATCTGACATCGGTCGAAATTCCAACTCTCGATGACACATTGAAAGCGTTTTGGCGAACAGAAGAACCCCCGCAGATATCTATGGTCGACGCGCGGATGCCATTTGCGAGTCGTTATATTCATCTACGGTATCCCGTAATAGTACTGGTCGATATGTCGTTTCGTTGCCGTTCAAGGTGCAAAATCCAAAATTTCCCAATTCGCGCGATATCGCCTTAAGGCGGCTGCAATTGCTCGAAAATCGCCTTATGCACAATCCTTCTTTGAGAAGGGAATACGTCAACTTTATGGACGAATACATTAATACAGGGCATATGGTCTTCGCATCGGCAGATCCTCGTCTCGATAAATGTTATTACATTCCACACCATTGCGTGACGAATTCAAAATTCCGTGTAGTTTTTGATGCCAGTTCGAGAGCTTCAAATGGCTTATCGCTAAATGACACATTGTATTCTGGGCCAAAGTTGCAGCAAGACATAGTCTCTGTGTTATTAAACTTTCGCGCTCATAATGTAGTAATAACTAGCGACATTAAGCACATGTTTCGCAAATAATCGTCTCTACTACAGACTGTGATTTCCAACGTATTCTATGGCGCTCTTCCATAGATCAGCCTATAAAAGAATATATCTTGAATAGGGTCGCATATGGAGTTACTTCATCGCCGTTTCTTGCAATTAGAACTCTTATTCAATTAGCTGATGACGAGCAACACCGGTTTCCCCAAGCATCTTCTGTAATTCGAAGAGATATCTATGTCGACGATATTGCCACTGGATGTTCCTCCGTGGCTGAGGCCTTAATCCTACAGGATCAACTAATAAAATTGTTGCGTTGTGGCGGATTTGAATTAAGGAAATGGGCTAGTAATTCTCCAGCGTTAACCAACCACCTAGACCCCACGTATCTGGTAGAGAATATGGTATCTTTCGATTCCGGTGAACCTTGCTCCCCTTTGAAGATCCTTGGCTTACAATGGTCGCCATCAAGTGACAGTTTTAGATTCAAGGTTGAACCTATTGATCGTCCCTGTTCCAAAAGGCACATCCTATCGGAAGTCGCAAGGGTCTTCGATCCCATCGGTTTCTTAGCGCCGTTAACGTTCTTTTCGAAGCGGCTTATACAACACTTATGGTGTCTAGGATTAGGATGGGATGAATTGCCTCCCTCGGAAATAATTGATCGTTGGGAATTATATAAGTCGCAATTAGTGGACATAGCTCATATCAAAATTCATCGCCAATTAATTCCTGCGAATTATGTCAACTGTGAGTTGCACGGGTTTTCTGACAGTTCAGAGGCCGGTTTCTCCGCGATAGTGTACCTTCGATTTGTAATCGGTCCGAATGAATCAGTAGTGAGGTTTATGATGGCAAAAACCAAAGCTGCCCCCTTACAACGGCGACCAATTCCTCAACTGGAATTATGTGGGGCGCAATTGCTAGCCAAGCTAATTTCCTTTATTTGCTCGTCCTACTCGTCGTTTGTTAGCTTCGCCGCAATTTATGCGTGGACTGATTCTACGATAGTTTTATCATGGCTTCGTTCGTCTCCACATCGGTGGAAAACATTTGTTAGCAATCGCGTTAGCTATATTCAAGAACGCGTGCCAGCATCTTCTTGGCGCCACGTTCCTTCCGCTGATAATCCCGCGGATTGCGCATCCAGGGACTTCTTCCTCGGGAATTGCTGAACCACCCCTTATGGTGGAGCGGCCCTTCTTGGCTTTCAAAAAATTCTGACGAATGGCCTACCCTAAACGATCAAAACTCCTTGGACATGGAATCAGTTTTACGCGAAGAACGCAAACTTGTGTTGATGGCAACAACCGTGAACGATGAGCCATTTAATCCATTTAATTGCGATCAATTATTGTCTCGATTTTCATCGTTACGGAAAATAAAAAGGATCATTTCCTATTGCATGCGGTTCGTGCACAACTGCCGCAACGCTACTACACGGCGATTCGGGTCCATCACTGTGGGTGAACAACAAAGGGCCCTAAATCTATTAATTAAGCATGTTCAGCACATATCGTTTCGTGATGATATTCGAAGATTGAATTCAAATCAGCAATGCTCCAAGCCAATTCGAACACTCGCTCCATTTCTTGATTGCGAAGGAATTGTCAGGGTGGGCGGTCGTTTAGCTCATGCTAATATTTCCTATGGCAGTAAACACCCTTTTCTATTGCCCTCCAGTAACCATCACCGATCTCGGATAGAAAAATGCATGGCCTTTTTGGTGGGCGGAATGTTTGGTATTTAGCTTTTAATCATATTAGTTTAGTTTATCTCATTAGTAATTCTTAATACAAGTAAATAGCTGTACATAAATTTAGTGTAGTTTGTAATTCTACCTAGCTGTAAGTTTACCCACTATTGGTAGAACGTCAAGTTATGGGCTTACTGTCCCCCCTCTCCTGCCACCCCTAAATCTTGGGTCGGTGGCCCACATAGCAGGAGATGAATTTAAGACGAGTTGGTGAACGGTCGGTCAACTGATCCCGTTTTTTTGTTGTTTTTGTGTAATCGCTCGTGTTTATCGTTTTGTGCTCCTGGAGTCACTGGTCAATCGACGTGCCACCCCACATGAGCCATCCTGTATGTCCCTCCAAGGTAAGTCCCTGTACGAATTTCTACCTTGCGTGGGTATTATCGAGTCTTATGCTCTCCGTTTAGGTAGAATTAATTTAGATATTTATTGCCCTGGAGACAGATACAGGAGATATTGTTACTTAATTCTCATCTCAGTGGTCAAAATTTAAAAAATCTAGTGTTTTTGATTGGTTGAAATTTCATGAGGGGAACAATAATAGAAATTCGTATGTATGAAATCTGGCCTCCTCCCTTTCAGATACCTTCTTTCCTATAAGTTTTGAGTAGATACTAACTATGAGGTATCACTTATGAATAAGAGGGAATTGTTGTCTGCGAAGATGTTAAAAATGGGTAAGAGCAATTTTTTAGATTTTTTTTCTTTTAATTTTAGTGCGAATATTTGGGCCCCCTCACTTTCACAGCAAATGATGCATTTCAGTGAAATCACAGTCTTGTACCATGGTTTTTAAGCTTTCTAGAACACATCCGTAAATTTTCATGGAAAGTCCTCCCCGATATTTTTGAGTAGTTAATAACTATGGATAATCACCTATGAATAAGAAGAAAACGCTCAAAATCGCTACTGCCAATTTTTAGGAAAAATAATTTTTATTTTTGTTTTCGACATTTTTTGGGTATTTGGGTCAGCTGACAACGAACTCTGTAGCGCAGTGAGACCAGAGTCTCTTGCCATCGTTCCAAAGCGTTATAGAACATTCTTGTAAATTTTCATCTGTAACTTTCACCACTATTTGTGGAACACACTTAAGGTACATACACGAAAATGAATTTCGTGGTTCCGATAGCCTTCGCTTCGCTCGGTCAACCAGTGCTGAGCACAATATATATTAAGGCAAAATTACCTAGAAACAAAGTCAAATGGCTCTGACGTCACGAATCCGTGACGTCGCCTAGAGTAGGTTTGTAATAGTCGTGATGTTGATTGCAATTATTATCGAAATAATTGACCTTTTTTTAATTCCCAAGTCACCTAACGCTTTCCTGTTGTGCTGTGCTCTAAGTTATTTTAGTATCAGTTTTGAACAAATAACCACGTACTAAATACCCGTTCCAACTGGTGGAATAAACGCAATATCGCCATATAGCGCACTTTCCTAGCGTTTCAAAGCAATTTACGGTAAATAGACATAAGTTTAATCAAATATTTAAACCGGAAGAGCTAGTTGTATCCACATACCACCGTAGTAGCTTAGTTTTGTATAATTATGTTCTATTTCATGAAATGCTTGAGCATTTTGAAGAACAATTTTTAAATGTTTATAAGAAACTAAATGTTTTCTCACAGCTGGTTTTAAAATACATTACAGGAGAGAGATATTTAGTTCATTTTATTATTTGCCAATATAACAAGGAAAGAATAAATAATTATATATAATAAATAATTCTTCACTCAATACGTCCATTCAAAATTATTGTGGTAAAATTAATAATAACTGATTGAGCAAAAGAAATAACAGTTGAAGTCTAAGTAATTTAACAAACAAGTAAATCAAATTTTGAATTTTATATTTATTACACTGCTTATACTAAGATTTAATGTTATTCAAAGTCACTTTTTTGCTTTACTACTTCGCCACTGGTAACACCGGTTTCCCAGAAAAAAAAACTTTATTTTTAAAGTTATAAAAACACTCTGAACCTATGCAAACGTCACGCCGTAGACTTGAGGCCTTGACTCTAGGTGGTGTGGTTATGAACATAGTTTTAATGTTGGAAGGTTGGGGGTTAAAAGTAGAGGTAACATTTATTTTAATCCATTTTCTCCACTTTGTGGTCAAAATAGTTGTACATTTAGTTTAACAAGGACTTCAGATGATACATTCGACCTCTTTATTATCACAGTAGTCTCTAATGTTTCGGAGAGATAAATTCTGTTTTCGTCCTGGTCAGCACTTTCCTTTCGATATTCTCTGAGATGATTAACTTTAGGGCATCAGCGTCCCCGTAGAATGTGACGTTGCAGATAGGTAATTTTATGGTGCGTAATGATTTCTGATAGTTTTATTTTTGCAGGAGTTTTTCGCAAAAGGCTTCATTAGAGACCTGGACAGTCCGTGAAATCTTCAGTAGGCTTCTTAAAATTTACATCTGTAAAACCTCTATACGGTTTAAGGATGTTATTTTCAGAGATTACGCTTCAAAGCTATGGAGAACTCACGTTGGCATAAAAAAGTGGTAAATTTCATCAAGGCATTTCTTGCCATGTTGTGCGAATTTTCACATCTTCATGATCGATCAAATTGTAAGCAAAATGATAAATTAATTATCACAAAATTGTTAATGAAGAAGAAAGATAAAAGTTCTTCCCCAAAAGAAGGTAGAGAATGCCGAACAGCAAGTGGCAAGGCTAGAAATGAAAAAAAAATAGTGCGGGACATGCCCGATTAAAAATAAGAATGGCGTTATCTAGAAAGTCTCCAAAAGAGAGTTTTGGGTGTTCGACAACATTTTCTTAGAATCCTAAGTTGCTATCTTTAGTGTACATTAAAACAAGAATTGTTTTATTCACTCAATTTGTTTTGTATTAACATATATTTTTAGTTTGGCCGGTTGCTTTACTGTAGTTAACTTATTATTATAATAAACTTTTGAAAAGCTTATGAGCAATTACGAAGGTTGTTCTGATATTTGCTATTATCATGGACGAAGTTCTCAGTGAAATCACT
Source organism: Agriotes lineatus (assembly GCA_940337035.1). Classification (NCBI taxonomy): domain Eukaryota; kingdom Metazoa; phylum Arthropoda; class Insecta; order Coleoptera; family Elateridae; genus Agriotes; species Agriotes lineatus. The sequence goes on from OW679198.1 coordinate 83,564,308, forward strand.
TGCATTACCTTGATAGATTTTTGTGTCAGCTTGTTCTTGGTGACATAATTTTAACAAACAAAAGATTCAAGTTTTAGGATTCTGTAATTTTTTTTAAATTTAGAAATTTGGAGTAAAACTGGTCATTTAGTCAGCATGCAGTTGCAACATGGCCCCCTGTTATTTCTTCTTGCAAGTAAAAACACACATGCAAGTAAAACTATTCGGACACAAAGGTTCCCCTACCCAGTTAATTATAAAACACTGTATTACAATCCATAATTATAAAATCAACTTCAATTGTAGATTTTTTCTGCATTATATGATGTTTACATTCCGTTTTAAATTAATAATTACTAGCTATTGAGCTCACCACATAGGTAAAGTACAATAAAGCTCAGGGCGTTTTTGGGCTGCCGAAATATCTCTTTCCGAAACCCAATCATCTGCAACACCGTTAGCGGCGTACTAGGCGATGCGGTTACCATCACGCCTTTGACGACTGCCTTACCTTCCCTACTTCCACAACCGTGGTTTCGGTACCCAATTTTAAAGCGACGGTCTGGACCACCCGCCAGTTTGCCAGATGTGGGGATTGAACCCCGTATAGTAGCACCGCACCGACCTTCTTAGGTGGTCTTATTTAATTTAAATAATTGTGTGTTTTTTTAAAATTTAATTGTAACAAAGTTATAGACGACATTTTAACGGTTGAAGAGCGTTTAAAATTATGTAACAAATAGGTAATAATATCTCTAAACTTTTCTAGTAATACTGAAATAGTAAGAGAACACACTTAGTAATGCAAATTACATTAATTCGCATGAAAACCCATCGCAATCGGTGGGATTTGAACTAACGTTCCCAGTCCGAATCCAATTGCTCGTCAGACTGGTTACGTGCTCGACTAAATTCCGCTGCTTGACGTAAAGTTGAAATAATATCCATTGAGATACTGCTATCTTTTTCTATTACATGGTGTTATTGTGAAATAAAAATCATCAAAAATATTCTGTTGATATTGATTTTAAACACAACAAATTTCAAAAAGTTACAGTCAAAGTCAAAACATCATATAAGTTCTGACTCTTGTAATTTAGTTTATGCCAGTGAGTTTATACTTTCTAAACACCAGTCATTGCCAATCATTAATTTGTGTATTTTGGTTGCTGTTGTTGCTCTTGTTGTTTTTTCGGTTCATGTAATAAGTTGTTGACCCTTGCATGGGTCTTAGTGTTCAAGATGCTTAACGTCACTTTTAAGTTTGTCCGACATAGTACACGACAAGCTTTTTTATATAATTCTAGCAATATTTAGCTATTCACAATGGGTATTATTTCAACTATTCTTGTTTATCGTTGCATTATAAATAACACGGTGACGACTGGAATACACATGCTGTGTATTTTTATATTAAAAATTGTTCACAGAGCAACAAAATTCCACACTCTTTTTAGGTCGAAGTAATTATTATTATACAGTGTCCTATAAACTAACAATGTTTTTGATATTACGAAATGTTTACTGTTTTTTAAGAGTCAAAAAGAATAATAGACGTTATGGCTATACTCTGTGTTAAAAGTAAGAATGCACGGCATAAAGATCTAGTGAACAGTAACAGATAACAATTGTTACTTAAAAGAATATATACAGCACCTTGGAAACTATTACTGTGGACAAATGAATTACCAAATTATGCTCGATTTGGACTGTTGAAAAATTTTAGTTAAATATACCAATTGCATTTCTTTTCTCTTATTTAACCCAAGTTTCTCATCACCCTTAACTGAGAGAAGAACCAATTAATGCTTCCATATTAGAGAGAATCACATCACTCTAATGACTGTCCAGCAGTATCTACTCCAGGGCATTCACATTTTTCCTTTGCCACGTTCTCAGATTAAACAACATGGAGAAGCTCATGGTTTAAGGCAAACCTGAAGGAAAGCGGTATGATACGACTGAAAAACTTCTTGGAATACATAAAAAACACGACAAGAGCAACAATGTATCTGGAGAGATGGAGAGGGTTAGTAAGAAGAGCTCTGGATACTCTAGAAAATTAATAACCTTAAACACTACAGTGAGATGGTATTACGCCCACAACTTGGCTCTGTTTGCAGTGCAGGATAATTGATCGATTAAATAAGCACAGAGGTGGGATGTTTTATGCAATTGCGATGTTAAAACTAAAGTAAAATATTAAATGCATTGACAATGAGATGCGAGAGACAGTAAAGTAGCCGAGAAAGGAACGCAAAGGCAAAGCTTATTTTCACAGGGTTCGAAATTGACTTTTAAATAAATTAAAATAATAAAAGAATAGGTTTGTGCATAATGTAAAGCCAGACCGACGGGAAATTAATAGACACAAAAGGTATGTTATGTGCATTTTAAAAGGAGCGTAATTTTCAATAAAGCCAAGCATAGTGAAAATTGTAAGGAAACTGAAAGGTGAATTAAGCAAGATGAAAGATAACAGAACATTGCAAAGAGCAATTCGAGAAGCAGGCAACAGGAAAGGAAGCAAACAAAGGAAAATGGTGGAACTCTAATATGCCAGTGCGTTAATAATTAATAAAAATAATGTAAAGCAGTGCAGTGACCAAATAAAAACAAACGTTTGTGTGTGTGACGCGATAGAACCATTTTAGTTATAAGAAAAAGACAAAAATCTAGATTTTAAGAAAAATGTTAATTCTAATTTGTGTACTCAAATTTATTTTCTTTTATGTCCATTAATTATTAAACCTGATTTCCTTTAACATAAGCATAACACCGTATCCTAGAAATTGATTACCATTAAAGGAGCATTTTACCAGAAAAAAGTAGTGCCTTTTATTGTGTGCATCTCCGTGTACGACTGGTAGCGTTTGTGGCAATTTTCGCCACACAAAATTAAAAATTCTTCGAGCCTATCTAAGAGGACATTGGGAGCGAGCACTTCAAAATTTCGAGGCCCATCTACGACCAAATAAGGCAGTGGAAACCAGAGGGCAGCAGCCCAGGGCATAGTACGAGTCTGCAAGAACGTCCTAACCACCTTCTGCAGCCAGACGAGCATCTCCAGACGAGAAAAAACAACGGGCGTTTTAGAGCAGCTCCGTTCCAGCTTGGCCAGATTTTCAGAGGTAGGAAATTAGCCTAAAAGTTAAGTGTCAGAGTTGGGGGAAAGCAGTTAAATACGAGACCAAACCTTGTCGAGGAAGATTAGCTCGTTTCCAAGGCTCCAGCTACGCCGTAATTTGCGTAATAAGCAAGGCGTCCTCAAATTTTGCAAGTTTAGCGAGAATCCCAAAACACCAGAGACAAGTGCACGTTTTGGCGTCTCTTCTACGTCACGAAATAAGCGAGGCCGGGTTTTTTACGTCATCACTGAAACAAAACAGTATTAATTGTTTGCCAAGCGCGAAAATTTGAATAATTACCTTATGTTTTCTCATATTTTCACGAGTTTAAAGAATCCCTGTTGCACTGGGCGAACATTTTGTGTAACTTGACACATTGTGAATATGACCTAACGTTGCGTATTTAAACTACTGATTTAGAATTCCTGGCTATAGTAAAATTCAGATAAAAAATATAGCCAACTTCGGAACCTAACCTGAGAAAGAGCTTATGTTTTCCCATTGAGCAGGCGTGGTAAATAATAGAAAGAGGGGCATGCAACCATTTATTTGAGTAATTGAGTGTTACATTTCATTTTTAACCAGCCTAAATTTACCCACAGATAAAACTTTGAGCAGAGCATAAAATGTAACTTATTAAATATTACATTTATTGGCATCCGAAACATAGAGCTTAGAGAGTTTCCTTTGCAACATAGCTTCAGAGATGTTAAGTTGATGATCGTATGCTGCAGGCTCTTACTTTCGATGCACTGTATAATAATTAAGAAAACCACAGGAAATTCAATTTTGTGTTGGCCTTAGCTTTGAAATGTAGGCTTTCCTATTTTTATCTGTGTATTTACACAGGCACTGGCTTTTCAATCAATCAATAAGAAAAAAATAGATTGATCTGAAAATTATTCTCTGCTGCGTCGTTTTTCAATCTGTGACTGTGGGGAGTCGACGAGTCGCTACTGACATAGTTATGAGTGCTTCATTGGCAGCGGCCGGCGCAGACAGTAAGACAAAGTGAGGTTGTCTAGTGGCGAAGTGTCGTCGTCGAGGCATATTAAAAGTAACCGCGCCAAGCTCGAATTCAATCGAAATATCGCACGCATTTGTTAGAAGTGACGGGCAGCGTCGGGACGACTGCACCTGACACCTCGAAGCGGGCATTGTCCCGTCACTCCTAGCAATTCATGTTTACAATTTCAGAGTTGTCCGCTTCCCGTGATGGAGCGTACGATGGGAATTTATAGAGCTCCATGTCCGTCACTATCGGTAGCTATTCCCTGTCGAATCAAATGCACTATCTCCAAGGATCACTGAACTATAACTGATCAGCGGTGCTTTTCAGTTTGGCCCCGATAGCTGCATTCTTGCATCCTGTACAGTTTCAGGAATTTTCACTGGCAACTTCCTTTAAAACATACCGTATCGTCGTCGTTGTCAGTTCTACTAGGTGTACTTGGGTCTAAAAAGTAACTACGGTAAAGCATGATGGAACTTATTCAACTTATGATCGAAAAAGTAAAAAACAGCTTAGCGACAAGCAAAGGTGATATGATTTGTTGCAGCGTTAATGGCAGGATCGAACCACGTTCTACGGTACCATACTACATAGATCCTATACTGTGACTACAAAATATAACACGAAAGTTACTACACAAGAGACAAAGTGATAAGAAGGTGATCCGTCATGCTTTTAGCGAAGATGCCTTGATATGAAGCAATAAAACTAGCCTTCTCCACGAACATTTATTTTAAAATTATGGGTGGTGACATGTTTCGAAACCAAACTGGTTTCATCCTCAGGCCATAATGATCATCTACAGAGGCATATGGTTAACGATGATGTACATAATAAAGAAAATCACTTACTAATATAGGTAATCGAAGCACATGTTAAAATGAGGTTAAGATTTTTAAAATGTTGAAGACGAGATAGAAATTGTATTAAAAAACACACCACGTCGGAGAAGTAACTAATTAACCAGCAAACTACGTTATAAAGATCGTTGTACTGGTTAATACATCAAAATTAGAAAAATAAGGGAGTGTCTGTCATTGATGATGACAGGACCCAGAATAAAATTAAATACAAAAGTAACTAGCCTAAAAGTCTAAAAATCCGTAGACTCAATGACAATGAGATTACCAGAGAGGGTCAAATAATAATTGGACAAAATGAAAACCAAGTAAGGGACGAAATCAGAAAAAAATGGCAAAACAAACTAGTTAGTATTCAAGAAAATGTAGGTAATTGGTATTAAAATCTGTGACTTTATTATTGAACATAATTACAAAAATGTCAACAAAATACTTTTATTAGTTATTTATATGGAATTTTTTTTAATCTTTATTAGGATCAAAGCTGTGGTTAGACTCCAAAATGTGATTAGCAACAGCAGATTTATTAGGATGGTCGATTGTAAAATTTCCGTTTCTGATACAAGCGGCATGTTCTTTGATGCGTTTTCTGAAAGTACGTCCAGTTTGATCAATACAAAAAAAAAGTCGCACGACGAGCAGTGAAGACGGTAGACACAAGATCGTTCTTGTAAAGGAGTAGGATCTTTATTGAAGACTACTAATTTCTGAAGGGAATTGGTAATAGAAAAGGAAATTTGAAAATTAGATTTAGTTAAAATGTTTTTTTATGGACACAGAAATTGTACCATAATAAGAAATTGAATAAAAAATATTATTTTCAGAATTATTGATAGGGGTTAAATTTGTTGAAAGTTTTATTAGGAGTTTATGATAAATAGGTAAAATTAGTTGAAGAGGAGCCAGCGTGGCTCGGTGGTTAGAGCATTGAACTGCGGCGCGGAAGTCTGGAGTTCAAATCCCAGGTTGTCTAATGCGTGATGCTCACCACATCGCCACGTGTCATGAATTTGACACGCGACAGCCGGGTGTGAGAGCGAGGACACGGAAGGTCTGACCTTCCGCCTTGCAGGCCAAGCTCCTTCATGGGGTGTTAGTGCCTCACCATTATTATTAGTTGAAGAAAATAACCGTTTTTAATAGCAATAAATTTTATGATGTTAAATTCAATATTGAAATTTCTCTGTTGACATAGGAATGGAAAGTAAACGTCTAAATAAAAATGGAAAATGAGCAAGTTTACGGGACAAGGAATGAAAGGAAGAGTAAGGAATAGTATGGTCAGTACAACTGGGTTTCCTACACATACTAAAATTTAAAGATTTAATGAAGGAACTATTGTTTTTTCTGATCAAAATATTAAGAAAAGGTAAAGAGTTGTTGTGTTCAGTTCCAAAGGTGAATTTAATATGGTGATGTACTGAGTTAAGCCAGGTGATATGATCATTAATATTGGGGTTATTAGAATTGAAAATTACCAGGATGTCATCCACGTACCTACCCCAGTAAATAATGTTCTGGGTGAAGGGGGCTTCCAACTTTTAAAAATCTTAACCTCATTTTAACATGTGCTTCGATTACCTATATTAGTAAGTGATTTTCTTTATTATGTACATCATCGTTAACCATATGTTTCTGTAGATGATCGTTATGGCCTGAGAACGAAACCAGTTTTATTTCGAAACATGTCGCCACCCATAATTTTAAAATAAACGTTCGTGGAGAAGGCTATTTAGTTTTATTGCTTCATATAGAGACAAAGTGGTAAGATATAAATAAATAATACGCAACATATTTAATGAAATGACTGGCAATAAGAGTAGACGTAGAAGATACTCTTATAACTGGATACACGACAGAAAATAGAATATAGAAAAAAATACATCAAACTTTTTAAAGACAACAGACGTAAAGAAACTAATATAACAGCCGAACGAGAGTTCCATATAATGAAAGAAGAAGTAAAAAAATATTCAACGATGATAAAACCCCTGGTTTGGATAAAATTTGAGATGAGTGGTCCAAAAATTTAGATAATGGAAATTTCAGAAATATAAAAGCTTTTAACCATTTAATAAATATTCGAAAGCTGTTGAGACCAGTACGATTGTCCGTTCTGAAGAAATGCATTCTCCAATGTAGCGGAAAAAAATGGCCCACCAGGCCGCCGGGAAATTGCAGAACGAAAGGTCATCAAATTCAACACGTGGACACGCACAAAAGCAAACACCCCCAACACTACTTCACTCTAAGCTGCCCCTCATGAACTCCCCGAAAAACCACGCCACGCGGTACCAGACAGACGCGCTAGCTTGCAACGTGCAGGGGAAACCGGTTAGTAGCATAATCTGTGGAGCTGTGGCCAATCACGGGGCGAATTTTCTAAAACAAGGCTGTGTTCGGAATCTTAAAAAATCTAAATAAACCTGTGTTCGAAATCTTTAAAATTCCAAATAAACCAAGGCAAATAATTATGAACGATTAGATTAAAATGGTCGTTACAGTTGCTTCAAATTGTGAACCACCAACTACCTGAACACCATTTGATGAACTAGCACACGTAGAAATATGACTGGAAAGCCTATATACAGCGAAGTTATAATTATTAAATAGAAAATACTCCAAAAAGTCGAATTTAAAAATGGCTTGACAACCGCTATAAGGGGAAAAATAGTCCACGATAGAACAGAGGTAAGATTAAATACAGCCTATAGAAGGCTTTCTACTTAGCCCGCGATGCTTTGGGTACGTGCGAAACCGGCAAGCGTAGCAAATCCGCCGAAAAAGATGTGGAAACGAACGCCCATAAATTATAGTTCAAGAATTCAAATCCACCGAAAGGCGCGGGCAACCATCATCCAAAAATCAACTGCATGCCCATAAAATCACTAAAACTTTTACTGACACTTACACCGGCTTCATGCTGTTCAAGGAAGCAAAGCGGAAAAGAACGCCGAGGAATCAAACGCGACCTTTTACTTCCTGCTCTGCAAGCCAAAAGTAGGCGTGGTACAAGCGTGCGAAATATGAACTGATTACCATAGACCTTGAAATCGAATAGATGCACAACTGAGGCGTAATAATAAGGACAAAATACTGCAGACATCGAAATCAATTAAATGAGCAATTGAATCGTAACAAGACCTAATGCAACGCACGGAAACAACAAAAATTGTACACGCAGTAACGACTCAAAAACTAACAGGTGAAAGAGACTGGGGGATACCACATAAACGATGGAGAGATAGCTGGACATTCGTGCACTAGTACAATAAGCTGACAATACGATTAACTTGAATTCGAATTAGTTTTCATGCTTCTACTGTTACATAGCGAGACTTTTTCTTAAATTTGTAGAATATCACATTGTAAAGCTATACTAATACACAAAATAACTATTCGTTACAAATGACAGTGAACAATGTCCAATCCAATCTAGACTACTTAAGTTTTGAAAACTAACAACCTGGTGATACTTGATCAATTTTAAACAGATATTTTAAGCTCCGCAAGGACTTTTCTGTCAAATGATAGAAGGGCAAGTATTATATTTTTGTGAATACAATAACACATGCAACTATTTTTTAGATACTGCGAGAATAGTAAACAAAAATTAGTTTGTTATATTTTATTTTCTGATTTATGTTTTTTACAATATACTTTACACAGGAGAGTATGTGAGATACCTGTATGGAAGGTAACATTGAAGGAGGTCATTTATTGCATGCGAAAAGCTAATTACTGGCGGCAATCATAGCTAACAGTAAGTCAATTTTCTAAAATGGTTTCATAAGGATTCATACGCGACTATCTGCGCAACACACTTACCACAAAGCACCGAAGGAGTTGCTGCTTTGCTTCGGGAATACGCTTATTTTGTAACTGCAATCTACTCGTCAAAACATACTCAAATATTGACGGTAGTTTACATACGCAAAATTATATTCCAAAAATATTACAGACACAACGATAAGTAACTCATGCGAAGTAATATTAACAATAGACACTTAGCTGGCTACCGGCGGATAAGGTTGAAAATTCCAGGTAGCCAAGGTGTCCGAGCTCTAGACAAAATGTTAACCGTACCGGGTCCGGCGCTTGTCACCAGGTTGGAGAGAAAACCTGTGAGACTCGTAGAATGAACAACGGGCGTCGGTCGGCCTTGGATAACGAATTTCCAGACTGCATAGGAATGCGGAAACGATATGAGATAATTACACCAGGGGATCAATAATTTCTTAAATCTGGCTGGAAAATCGACAAGAAATCTCCACAATAATTCGAGACGGCAATAGAAATTCCCAGATTTGATAGCCTGCGTTTTGTGAAGTCAACTAGATCAGACATTTTTTTGTAATCTAACATGTGAGAAAACGAAAATGAAATCAAGCTTGGCTTTGAAATATTTGTTTTATGAATAATATGTTGGTGAGACTGTAAGTCTATGTCAAATTCGAGGTTAGCAGGTTAGGTTTTGCGTCAGATTTGACACAGATTGACGGAAAACCTAACCTGATAACCTCGAATTTGACATAGATTTACAGTCTCATCAACATATTATTCATAAAACAAATATTTCAAAGCCAAGCTTGATTTTATTTTCGTTTGCTCACATGTTACTTGAGTGGCACTGTAAAGCATCAACAAACTGGTATCTTTGGGAACAATTCACACACCACACGCAAACATTGCTTCATAGCATCTGGATAACATTAAAACAAGTTAGATCACCTCATACCCGCCAGAGCTCACTATGCTCGTAACACCTCTACGTAAAGGCGAATACAAGACCGAAAAGCTCCGCTCGGAGGAACGAGGGAACTGTGACACTTTTTTGAATCATTTGAATCATACTACTTGATTTCATTTATTTTAGTGAAAAAAATTGAAATTCTATACATCTTCTAATTTTTACTCCATTTCAACAAATTTGTACCTTTACTACCATTTGTCATGCCGGAAAAATCTCTATTAGTAATATAATCTACTTTACGTCTACATACGTCAAACGTTACGTGTTTTGAAAAACCATCCACCACATTACTCCTTTTAAATTTGCAATTTGCAAATATTCCAAATGGGTACATTATTTTCTAAACTGCTTCGTTCGTAATCGGAAATCTAAATCTCAAACTAGGAGTAAAAATTCAAAACTCTGTACTAGGATCGAATTTTATTTGTACCACAGCATATACCAATCAGGCCATAATTATCTATAACAATATAATAACATAAAAAATAAAATAGAATGCTTGAGTAAGAAAGAGATGACCATAAAATATATTATTTTAGTAGGATTTTAGTTGAAATATGCCATAATTAAATTGGGCGTCAAGCCTACTCCACGATTTGCTTCTATGTTTATCTCTTTCTTACACAAACAATGCATTCTACGTTCTTGTTCATGTTATCTCACTGCTGTTATATATACTTTTGACCTCATCGGTATAACAGAATATAACGTTTCATAATTTTATATGAGTTGTGGCTATTAAATAACGAAACTTATTAAGCTATAACGCCAATACTAAAATATCTATATATAGTAGGAAGGACTCGAAGGGATAGAGTAAGGAATGTAGTAACAAGAGTAGAGCTAGACATAGAGCCACTTGTGCAAACAGTGCAAAAAAAGATGGTATGGACATGTGGTACGAATGGGCCAGGAGCGGATACCAAGAAAAACTATGGAATTAAGAAGAGAAGGGAAGAGAAGAAGGAGTAGACCCAGACTAACATGGATGGATACGATCAAGAATATGGTACAAAGAAGAGGGAAAAGTATAGAGGGAGCAAAGAGGTTGGTGAGGAATAGGAGGGAATTCCTGAAGTGGACAGAGGACCCGACACCTTAGGGTATAAGGTATAGGCAAAGAAGAAGAAGATTAAGCTATAACATTTTTTCTTCTTCAATTATTTTGAGTTTCGCTTTAAATGTACTCTCCCACTAACATATGGCTCCATTTGTAGTTTTCAGTGTTCAAAACAGTGTAAATCGTTTTCCTTCAGTAACCCGTTGAGCACACATGATGCTTTCTTAAATAAGTAAAAGTCGACTGGAGCTAAATCTGGCAAAATATGGAGGATGTTCGAGCAAGGTAATACCTTGTTAGCCAAAAATGCTTCCGAAGGACCACTGAAAAGTCAGATGAGTTGTGTACCACGTCGCACAAACTATTATGTTCAAATTTTCGTGGTTATAGATATTTTGTTGGCCATCAACCCCGTTTAACTTTTCACAACGTTCCGTCAGTGTCTTTTTACTTTACCAAATGTTTAACAATTCTTTCCACGTCTGTTACGAACGGCTCGTGTACCGCAATGAGTAAAAGTACTTAGCTGTAGCTTTTTATACATATTAGACGTTCAAAATGACAAACTTTGCATTTTAACGTGTCTAGAGATGCGGGTGCTGTGGAAGCCCAGTCTCGTTATTTAATAGCTACACCTCGTATATGTGTTTCTTATATGCAGATTAGTGGTATCATCTATGAAGGTATATCTATGGACCTGTTGCACTTTTTAAATTTTTTTTTAACTTAAAGTATATTTCCTTCAAAAGCTTTTAAAGAAAATGAAACAAAATATGAGGAGTGTTAAATATAAATAATGTATTTTCAAGACGTCTACAAGCTCCCCTTCTTAGCCGCATATGCTTTTTGCTCTAATAACTGCAGCGAAATAAAGATGCATTGACAAGAAACAAATTACCACCTATTACACAGAAATTCCCAACAAATCATTTCGCGCACAAAAAGTAGCCGTAAGCATAAAAGCGCATATCGCTTAGCAGTAATATAATTTGTTTTAAAGTTATTTTAATTACAAAATTGCGCGACGATATTAATCGCATCAGGCATACGGAGGAGGACAAGCTCGGTAATCAGTGTCAATCAATATCTACGGACATTGACGTCTATGGGCTGGTAATAGTGACGTGCATCACGGAGGCTTTGAAATGGGGTTATTCTTATTCGCCCCAGGCCGGATTGAAAATGTATTGAAATTTTAAATGTGTATGAAGGGCATTTGTAAATTCTACACTACATGCAGGATGCTTACCGACACTTTTAATTGGTTCACTTTTTATGCTACCAGATGGAGTTATCAAAAATCTTCGAATGAAGTGAGCTCAAAGTCCACAAAGTCAATTCTGCAATAAATCAATTTTGTTAGTTTGCTAAAATAACTACAAGTGTAAGATAGAAAGCTACATTGTAGATCAACCTTTAATATTAGAATAAAGATTTTAAAGTGGAATTTATAAGCATACGTCCTGTCAGTACTCTCTAAAATGCTATCAATATTCCGAACGTCATTCCAGCATGGATGTCATTTAGCATTGATTTCAATGTTTGATTCACGGTTTTAGATTGTAATGTATATTTGAAAGGTTCTATTACCTTGTAGATTTGTATTATAAGATAGAACCCGTTTAATACTTATCTTACTAATTTATCGCAACATAAGAAATTCTCAATTTTAAAGAGTACTTCGATACTTAACACCGACTCGGCGCAAAAAATAGTTAAAATAGATAATTTCGACAAATGAATCAACATATAAGAAAACAAGAGTGAATTAGATCAGGTAAATAATGTAAAAATATTTGATTTAACTAATTTTTCAATCCAATTACTGGTATTGATGTGCTATATTAAAGACGATAAAACGTCACTGATCAATAACTTCTGTGGCTTAAAGTTTTGTCTAAGACAATCTCTCCAGATCTTCTATTAACATGGTAGCAGTATCTACCATCTACTCCTATGGTTAAAATTTAGTTTAATAATAACAATTATAGAATTAGGGCTAATTCACCGCACGAGGAGAAATCTGAAATATAAATCCTAAAAAGAGCAGGTAAGCTTGAGGGCAGCTTAATTGCCGAAAAAGATCATCATCATTAGGTATTGCACAGAACCCATCGCGAAGAACAATAATGATACTAGTGATTAAATAGTGGGGTGTCTTAGATAAATGACTGACAGCTCTCAGATCCGCTAGAGTTCCCAGTGGTGTATTTATATAATGATAGAGCTGAGGAAACACGAGCAAAGTCGGTGGCAAGCGGGGTCATAACCTGATCCCTGATCCGCGCACAATAGCCGGGTCGGGGTAGTGCGCCCAATTACCGGCCGATCGTCCGCCACCCTCGCTTGATCCACTGACAATGTTGCATTGTGAAACTTATACACTTAGAGCACTTGACAGGACTTTCGACATAATTCTAAGAGTTAGCGAAATCTTAGCCGAATTATTCTAAGCTACGTACAACACTAACGGCTTCAAAGTTTAGGATAGGCTCACTTAATTCGAACGACCCTTAGCCGGGTCACATTTTACTACTGACAAGGACAACTGAGTGCTCCAAATTTTATGAAATAATCAGCAGAAGTTTGATTTGATTATCTTCCCTAGCAAGAAAGTAGCACATCGACATCAGCTCGCACAGTATGCCACACATTGACACGACCTTAGCTTACTAAGGAAACATTTGTTCTTGTTTCTTCTTTATTACTTAATTTAAAAATACACCAATGGAAGCAATTTGATCTCTGTTTTAAGAATTAAAAAAGTTAAATGTAACTGATTCCATTACTCTGCATACTAGATTTTATATTTATCGGTATTTATACACAGAAGGATTCAGATAATATGGTCAATACAATGATCTGAGTTAAAACGAGAAGAGGTGCGAATCATTTAAGTTAGGAAAAATATTTAGATCATTGATACTGAAGTGTCAGAAATTAAATGTGATTAAATACAATATGGGGCGAATGCTTTTAGAATAAAAAAATACAACCAGTGGCGGCTCGTGCAGGTTGTTGATGGTAGGGTCAACCACCGAACGTAAAATGCATTTTCCACTCCCTCGCAGACAACGACAGATTCCGACAGTTAAATATTTCACATATGGACTGGCAAAAGTTAGCATAATTGCAAAAGTTTACCAAACTTCGCAGGCTCTTTCATTTTTCGTTGAAATGTAAAATTCGGCCAAAAAATTGAGTCTCCAATGTTTGAGGTGCATACATGGAGGCGTGATTGACGTATATTATTTCAAGATGTGCTAAAATTTACCAGTAAATTATGAGTATAATAAAATAGCGTACTTATAAAATTATTTTGCTAAAATCCCAACGTCTTTACTGTCGGAATTGCACAAGACATCTTCATCAATCCCGTGCGTTCCAAAGTTGTATAAGCTACGAAATCAGTTACACGCGTTATCTGCAGACGGCGAGAACAGACTGCTCTAGTGCCTTCGTTGCAGTGGCTCTCATTGAATATTAAAATATTTCCATCTTTTGACTTACTTCTTGCCGTTCAGCCCCCGCGACGATCTATAAACTGTCGGAAAGCTTTGTGCCGCTTCGATCTAGCTCCCATTCGTACGGAATAAAAATTACTCGTGCTTTGTTTACGCTTTAAAATTAGACCAATGATGAAAAGTCAGTACAAAAATGACGGACTTTGATATTATGGTACAGCCATTGCTCTTTGGCTTGTTATGGCGAGCCGCCATTGTATACAGCATCAAAATATTAGCATATAGAAGCAAGTGGATGGCAGTGTAAAAATCAATATATGATTATAATTATTCAATAAATAGGTTTCTTCAAATATTTAGTTGCAGATACATTGGAGTCACTTATATGGATACTCTTCTTATTTTTTTTCGCTTTTGGCTAGAAAATATGTTTATTTCCTGCCCTTATTCTACTAACGAGTAAAACCAGTTCTGAGCCTACCTCTTGCAGAGTCCACTAGGAGAAGTCGTACTTCTTTCCAAATGTTTTCTAGTCTCTATCCATAAGGACGTCTTTATATTTTTGCTTCTACCGTTCTTATTTTCTGCATTGTCTTTTTCTTGTTGTTCTCTGCGCCTCCTACTTATGTTGAAATAAGTTTTATAGCTATTTTATTAATTTTTTGGCCTCCTGACATGTAAACAACAGTGGAGGTCCACCGTAACTACGATTTTACAGTTTTTCAGTGTTTATCTGCATCCCGGTGTGGTAAACTGATTAGAAAATGTTTAGCTGTCAGAGACTTAAACAAAAAAGTTGCTTTGTAATACTAAAGCGTATTTGCAGAAACGATAGTTACGTAGTTCCTCGTTCAGTTCAGTTGCGGGGAACTAAAAAAATTGATACTTACGATTTTGATTTTTGACATTTCAAAGTGTCAACAACAAATTTTATTGAAAGCAGCGTACTTGATGGCAACGATGGTTTTAATATTCGAAAGCAAAATCTCGAATTTATAGATAAATACATGTCTTCCAAAAACTGTTGATACAATACTCGGTTGATTTACTGTATTGCTCATATTATATTTTAAACTCCAGATACTGTATCACCGGCACTCTGCTATTTTATGGATTTTTTATTTGCTTCTTGCTTGGGCATTGTGTTTACTATTTTCTATGAGTACTAGGTCATTCGAATAGAACATATTACATTTATATTCTTTATTCCTAGTCCGTACCGCCAGCGTAGCCGAGCGGTTAGGGAGCTCGGCTGCGGTGCCACGGTACGGGGTTCAATTCCCACATCTGGCAACTAGCGGGCGGCCCACCCAGTCGCTTTAAAAATTGGATACCGAAACCACAGTTGTGGAGGAAAGGAAAGTAAGGCAGTTGTCGAAGGCATGATGTTAACCACATTTGGGTCCCGGGTGGGGTAGCTTGAACAAACTTCCACGTTCGATCAGTAGAGTTAATAACGATCTTTCTGGTCAGAACTTCGATGGGAGTTCCATAGCTGCTTCTCTCCGCGCCTCGTGATACGGCTGTCATGGAAGTAGTTGTTCCCGGATGTCATAATAACATCATGACAGTCGTTAGTGGGGTTGGAAGTTTCCATAAAATGTACAGCGACGCCTATAATTGGCCTAACGGCTGTTGCCTGAGTACCAAAAAATAAAATAAAATAAATCACCCAGTACGCCGTTAACGGTGTGTCATAATGACTGGGTTTCGGAATGAGACATTTCGGCGACCCTGAATGGTCGTGTCCCAAGCCATATTCCTACGTGTGGAATGAAGTACCCTGAACTTTACTTTTTTATTCCTAGTTCGTACCCCCAATTTTTTTCTCACACTTCATATTACCTGATACTTATTAATTACATTAATTAATTTTTCTCCATGCCAATCTAGTAAGCTACAGTTACTTTGACATATCCATTGCAGGTAATTAGATTTTACTGTTTGTTTACTGGTTGTCATGACATTAGGGAAGTAAGGTAAAACCTACACCCCAAGGGAAGTAAGTGAAAAGAAACGCAATTACATGTGATTGTTTATATTGACAGAAACAACTGAAAAACAATTGCTACTAGTCAACTCAACACTAGGTGACTATTTGCTTTGTTTGTAACAGATTAATTTGCTATCAATTAACGTGGAATTATTAAGGGAAAATTATTAAAATTTTTGTAGGGCATGGAGAAAAATATTATAAGCATGCTCAGGAAGTAACTATCTACAACCAGTCTCGAACTTTGCCAGCCCGAGCGAGCGAGGGCTGACAAACTCGTTCTCGACTGGTAAAAGCTACTTACTTCCCTTGATGCTTAAATAAGTATTACTGGTATCGATGTAGTTAAATCATTATCTAATACGCAGATTTACAGAGAGGTAAAATAACAAATTAGTGAAGAGGAAACAGTATCAGGATACATAAAATATGATATTTGAGACAATAGAGAAACGGAGATATCAATGTAAAATCTCGCATTAGACCAATATTAATTAATTTATAGAACAAGTAAGAGCCCTAAAATTGAAAAATAAAAAAAGAAACTGTTACACAGATAGAAATTAGAGTAGTAAGAAAACACAGAAAAGATTAAAATATATGTATAAATCATAATAGAATCAACTGGACACAACTCTTTAGAAAAGCATGATTTGGGCAAGTTTGCAGAATAAACAACTGAACATTTTCAGAAATCGGCAAGGGTGTATCTCGATTACGGAGACGACTAGGAAAGTGTAGGAGGAGTTGGAACTCAGGAGACCCAGGATGATCACAAAAATAAAAAGAGCGTTCTTACTGGAAAGATACATTAGAATAGCTTGCTTTCTTTCGTTAGCTCTTATGTAAAAACACGATAAAGGATCTTTATAATATTCAGCAATTAAAAAAAAAGCAATTTAAGTTAATTCGTTACTTATTATAAGTTCAGGAAAACAAATTGAGTTTTAAAAATGGAAATTGCGGTTGTGAATGCTTTTACATGGAAAACAAGGTGGTATATATTGACTTGACACTGACTCTGATGCCAAATTTTGTACTTGGCCATTCCAGGACACACTAAGATTTAAAAAGATTAAAATATATTTGATGTCAAAAACTATTTTGTCAAGGCGGTTCACATCAGTTGCAAAAATGCCTTTAAAATGTTGCGTACCAAGCTTCAAGTCAAACTACGCTTCGTGGGTTGCTTCATATATTAGCCCATTCAAATTTACATCGAATGAAGCAGTGGCAGAGGAGGACTGGTGAATTGGAAAGACGAGTAATGTTTGTGAAAAGCACTTTGAAAAAGCTGATATATAAAGAGTGGTAAGATTAAGAGACTTGTTTCAATTGCAATACCACTAGCTTCCAAGTAAGATTGCCATTTTGAAGAAATTACTGTTTTAGATTAAGTCAAAATTAGTAGCGATTTGCCTGTAATGGAGAAGTATGTATCCATTAGGAATTGTTTTTAAATCGAATATTATGGGTAAGTAATGTACTACGATATAAATAGCAACAATTTTAAAGATTTTTTTTTTCAACTGGCATGTATCAAAATAACAGGGCAGTACACTGACAGATTTTCCATTTAGTGACCAAAACTAGTAATTTTTTGTTAAAGCTCGGCTAAGCAATGTTGCCAGATTTTGGTATGTTGCTTACTTTGTAGGTTCAGTGTCATGGCTTGGAACAATATAGACCACTTTGAAGAAAACCGATTTATGCACAAAGCAAAAGATGGTCCAATTAGCTCAGTAAGAAGAAGGAGTAGGATTAGTAAGCTGGAAGAAAAGGCTCGCGGCGGTACGAAGACAAATCTGTATAATTTATGTTAGGCGCCACGTGATTCGTCTACCGGAGATCGAAGGGGGTTCCCTCCAAGAAGACTCCCCTCGGGTCTGGCAATGGCTCTTAGCTCCCAGATATAGCTTGCGTCGTAATTTCTGAAATGTTTACCTTACTTCAAGAATTCACCAAGCTGCATTACACTTCATAGAGAAGTTACTTCCTCTTCTTCTAGTTCCTCTTTTGTAAGAGTTTGGAAATCATCACGACTATTTTTACTTTATTGGCAGCAGCTCTAAACAACTCGTTTGAAATACAGCTGTACCACCTTCTTAGATTGCGCAAACACGCCTATCGTTCCTTTAATCTTCCCTTGCATTATTAGCCTCAGCAACAAATATTTTTCTCCTCTCATAGTATGGCCTAGGTATTCTAACTTTGTATTCCTAATTTTTTATTATTTAAATTTCTTTCCCATTTTCAGTAGTATCTCTTTAATAGTCACTCTTCCTATCCATGCTGTTTCTCACGCTGCATTTCAAAAGCTTTGATGTGTTTATTGTTTGTCTGTTTCAAAGTCTATGCTTCCACGCCATATAACAACGTGGAGAAAACACAGCATCGTAACATACGCATTCTAAGATTTAAGCTGATCTCTCGGCAGCATAAAAACCTTTGCATTTTAATAAAATGCTGTTTCTCTATTTCAATTTTTGCTTTACTTCCTTTGTTTCGTTCGTTGATTTTGGTAATCCATGCCTCTAGATATGTGTGATGTTACTCTTTCAATTTTTATGTTAGAAATTAATAAATTGACGTCAGTGATTTCTTCTTTGGTACCACCAATAATTTCGTCGTTTTTAGATTTAGACGGAGACCGTAGTTACTGCTGTGGATATTTATGTTTCTAATAAGTTACACAGCATGTAATTTGAGAACTATATTAAGATAACGTACACAGAAACATATCTACCGTCGATCACAGCAGAAGACTGGGAACGTAACAAGATTTTTGCTTGTAGGATAAGTAAACCGTAACAGGTACAATTCAACGAGAGAAACAATATTGATTGCTTGACTATCAGCAAGCAACATATATTCAAAACGTAGGTCCGCATAATGTGGTGATGAACGCAGGATTAAAATAAGTCACCCCTCGGCTGAGCAAAGATCGCCACCTATGCTTGTTGAAAGAAGAACGAACAACTCTAGTTTCAGGATTGACTACGGGAAAATCAGCGTCGATCTACAAGAAATATAACGAAAGGGCGGCGTCGGGTCAGAGCGGCGCTATAAAAGATGGTGTGACGGAACGACAGAAGTGCTTGTACTGTTCGAGCAGGGGAAGAAATAAAATTCCACTGCACAACAACGAGACAGAAAACGGAATTTCAGACTTTTGGGCTGTGCATTGGAAATATAACATGCTAAAATGTGCCTGTAAAGTTTCCAAAGCGGCTGTTGCAGTACAGGAAGCGGTGACGCTAACATGAACGGAGCGGAGCGTTTTTCTAGCTTGGCTGTGGGGCACTGCTTAAAAACACTTTCTGCATGGTGTATACATTTTATTTCTTTTGCGAAGTTAAATAAAGTACATATAGGACGTAGTAGTCTTAAAATGTTCGAAACCGGAACTTTTCCGGAAATATCAGCTTTCGTGTCTTCTGATTCAGAGAAAAGTGGTTTTCGAAATTATGTCTGTCAGTTTGTCTGTGTTCTCTCTACCCCCCCCCCCCCCGGTTTAACAGATGGGCCTGAAAATTGATACCTGCGCTTTCAACATAAATTCGGATATCCTAGTGATTTTTGGTTAAAACTGGCTAACCGTTAAATGGTGATTTATTCTTGTTTTTTTTTCGTTTTTCGGAAATTTTTTATAATTGTTTAAGTCAGTGTCATGTAATACATACTTGTCTATAACTTTTCTGAAAAAAGTTTTTTTGGAAGAGTAATTTTTGAAAAGAATTGCAAAATTAAATATTTACAAGCAATAAAAGAAAGTGACCACACCTATTTTTTTAAATATCTTTGAATAAATCAGTATAAAAGTATACTAACAAATATTTTAAATTGTTACACTTATTAATCGTGTTACTTTCAAGATAACTATTTCTGACCATTAAGAGAAATCAAATATTCTTGTATATTATTTGTATAATGTGGTCTATAAAGTTTGGAACAAAGATGATTTTTTAATTGATTGTTTCATGAATAAATTTTTATAAATTTTAATATTTATAAGGTTTTAAGAAATGTTTATATGTCTCGGAAGTGAATTATAATTTTCAGCAATAATTATTTAATTATTTTGAATCCATCAGAAATAGGTGAAGTAAGTTCGTTTCTCAAAAAATTCATTTGCGAGAATTTTTATCTTAGGTTTTCTTCACTAATTGGGAAATGTTTTAAAATTTATAATGTATGCTTAATGTTAATTTAACATCTTATTTAGTATTATTCAATGTTTAAATATTTTTTTTTCACAAGGTTCTGCTTTACTTAAAAGGGTTTAGACTTGGGACGTTTCGAAATTATTTTATATTGA
Organism: Agriotes lineatus; assembly: GCA_940337035.1. Classification (NCBI taxonomy): domain Eukaryota; kingdom Metazoa; phylum Arthropoda; class Insecta; order Coleoptera; family Elateridae; genus Agriotes; species Agriotes lineatus. The sequence continues at coordinate 83,584,875 of OW679198.1, forward strand.
GCTCTGTACACTGGAAATTCTCGTAGAAGTGAAAGTTATTTATTTCAGTTTTTAGGCATAGGTGCAACTTTATAATGTACAATGTACATAATAATATTTTAATTTAGCTATTATGATTTTTTGTGCTTAAATTATCTAATTTTATTAATACACACTGTAAATATAAATTCCCCAAATTTAAAATTTTAGCGAAAAAAATTATTGTACAACCCGTTGTGTGTAATTAATATTTAAACACCCCATCAGCTAGTTTATTGTTTTGGTGTTTTTGCCGTTTTAATTAAATTTGTTTATTTTAATACAGTGGTAAATGAACATACGCATGCAAACTAGAACTTTAATCCATATTCACAAAGCAGGGCCATTTAATTTATGCAAGATAAAAAGTATGTTGGCTATATTATATGCGATTCTCGTGTGATTGAGTCGGCCTATAGGCTGCAATTATCTCCAATTATAACCGATTCGAAACGATAATATATACAAGATAAGAGCTCGTCACTTTTGACTATAAATATAATTTATTTTTGATGGGTATCACTTGTCAGCTACGAATGGTTAATTTGTATATCAACTGAAACATTATAATCGTTTAATAACACTCTTTCAAGTCAAGGGTTACCTATTATTTCTTCAAGAATATCTTTTATAACGACGTATTTTATTACAGATTAGCTATTTTCACCGTGGGATTTTATTTTAGTCATTTCATAATTGCTATAAATATAAATCCAGACAGGTCACAATTAGGTTTGACAAAAAAATGATACGCAACTTTGACAGTGACGAGAAATTAAGTTAGAAAGTTTCGCTGCGCCTTATTTCAAAACTGTGTAGTGTATATAATAAACATTAACTGGTAATAATTAGGGGCAATTTGTAATAATTATACAGGGTGGGTCACGAAACGTGTAGCCCCTGCTTTTGCATTTTGCGTTATAATACAAAAACCAATATAAATACATACAGTAAATATTGTTTAGTTTGATATTTACCAACCAAGATCGGTTTTTAATATAAAAATATAAAAATATAATAATCTACTCTGTTTTTATATGGGTTGCAGTAGGAAATCTTCAGGAGCTACAAGTTTGGTGGCCCACCCGGTATATTTTTTACTCAACAACGAAGCAATGGAAAACTGTAATAAATATTGCACTCGTGATTTTAATTTTATTCTGTTTGAAATGACAGGAAAACGTGTTTTATAGCTGAAATAATGCAAAAACGCTAAGTTTGATGGAACTTGGCATATTTATGTGATTTCATATGCCGAATTAATGGGTGTTGGAAAAATACTAATATAAATTTCAAAAGGGGTAGTGTGTGCCAGGGCCATCATACCTTTTTGTAGCAGAGGTATTCGTCAAGATAAATGTTCGAAAAATATCTGTTTTTCTACATAAAATGCTACTATTGTTTAGATTCGCTCAACAGTAGTTTTGGAGATAATCGACCTATATACCTGCACTGTAACTAACAAAAACATAATTACATTTTTAATTCGTTTAAAATGGACATTTGAATTTTAGAATATTATTTTCCTGTCTTTTGGATGCAGATCAAACAGCAGGTAAAACAGAAGCATTACACTAATGTTAATCTCCATTATGTTTTCGTACAAGTGCTCTGGGTATATACTCTATACTGTTGGTTTACTACCCACAGCAATTCTGATTGCCAAAGTTACAGATTGAATAAGGTCAACATGAGCACAGAACTGAATATTTTATTTATTGCAAGATAATCAGTATTTTACATTCATAAGTGCACTTGATGTGAGCAGCAGTAACTAATAATTTGAGGAATAAAAGTTAGCATGAGATAAGGCAGATTTCAGAAGGGTTACGTTCAGAGTTTCAGATATGATAAATGTTCGGAGGGGCCAATGCAATTTAATTTGTAAATGACAGATTGGATCTGAGTAACGTAAAACATAATGTGAATAAAATGATACAGAATGGTTTGTTAAGTACAGAAATTGTATGAGCGTTATGTATTAAAAGTTTATAACCAGCAAACGGCAAGTTAAAGGTAAACGAAAAAACAGTGCTAGCAGAGCAATAATTGCAATAGAGCAATGGAAAACTGTAAGGTAACCGATCGAAAGACAATTACTAAGATGCTAAAGGAATTCAAGTGTATCAGTTCATTGTATACCAAAGTGAAAATTAGTAGTAGAGCAAAGTGTAGTGACATTTATTCCAAGAAAAAGACAGTTTTAGTAGTTACGCAAAGACATGACATCAATACTGTAGTCCATAAGTTGAAACATGTAGTCAAACCTAATTTCTTTTAAATATATGAAAATCTAGTTGCTAAGTTATGAAACAGTCAATTGTCAAAGAAAAAGAAATCAAACAAGCTTAAATTTTACATGTTGGGGGCAATTGAGCTCCACATTCCACTGTATTAAACTGTGAATAAAAAGTATTTTGTAATACCAGTTTTGTGTAAAGTTATTCACCAAGTTGCCGCTTATCTGTGGATGTAATTTTCCAAATGCAGGAGTTCTCAAGATAGAGCAATTAAGCTAGCAAGTTTCCACCTGATGCGGCGTTGAGTGCAAGCCGACATCGGAAGGCAGATTTTTTTGGTGCTACGTATAGAGGAAAGCTTTAGCAACCCGTGGGTAGAAAAATTAGGATTAGCAATCCGTGTCCAAGCGAGTACTTGCCGTGGCGCCCTTCCAGTGTGTCAACCAACAACGGAGCACCTCTTCAAAAAGGTAGGATTCCATAAAAACACAATGTGTTTTCAGAATCTCAGGTCCATCCAGCTTCGAATAATTTAGATAACGTCCCTAGAAAGTGCTAGTTGACGCGGAATTTGCAGTTTTTGCCGGAAAATGAACAAAAAGCAATCGCGCGTGGGTTTACATCACACTAGAAACAAAATGAAGTTAGCCGTTGCTACGTCACAGAATTAGTATTTACCGGATGCATCCTTGCTATTTTGGTGTTTAAAATGAAGTTTTTCGCTATTTTTACCGTTCTAAATTTAGAGGTTATTTAATCTGTCAGTTGAGAACGGTGCATTTGCCCTAATAATCGAGAGTACGATTTGTTTCATGTTCACCGGAGCTAAGCCCTAATTTATTACAGATAAATAAAATAAGGAAAGAAGAATGAGCCATTTAATTGTTGGTAATAAATAGTACATTCTTTTTCCCTGAGTTTGACAGGCAATTTTGTAATTGAAACTAGTACAATTCATAAAGTGTAGTATTCCTTGCCCTAATGATAAATTTGCTATTTTATTAAAGCGAGGCTACTATTACAATACATTGACTTTTTTATAATTATTTTGTACTGTTCTTGTATTATTTTCCTTATAATTTTAATTTTCATTTACATAATTTTTAAAATAAATTATAACATCAGTCATTTTTTGATATGGTTGTGTGCTAAGGCGTATAATAGTATATACATCAATAATTAAATTATATTAAAAGATATGGATATATACCTTGATACGAATTCTAGCTCAATAATAATACAGGTTTATTAACATGATATTATTTGGAATATGGTCGATAAATAAAGAATGATCAAAAATTAATCTCATCTAGTATGGCTATGAAAAAACAAATTGCTGCCTTTAAAACTGGGCCCGATATATTTTATTTTTAGGTTATATTTAAGGTGAAGTGTGTATTCTACCGGCGCAGGTTGATTTGTTGGACAATTACATTACTTTTACGTGCAAATTCGTTTATTTCAATATAATATTGTATTTAGATGGATAAAAAGAATATTTAATAATAAAATTTGACAGTTTGAATTAAATATAAGTTAGTATGTAAGCCAATTTTAAAGGCGTTGGTTTGCACTTCACTGCCATACTAGATGGGATTAATTTTTGATCATACTATATAACTAACAATGGAAATCTTGATTAGCGTTGGACTAAAAGTATACAGTTCCTTTTCATTGAAAATTGACAATGAGTCTATTTAATCTCTGTTCATTCAGTAAAGGTATGTACAACAGCTGGATGACATATAACTAAAGAACATGTATAAAGCATCAGAAAAGTAAGAGAGGAAGCAGTTTCGGCATAGGCACTTCCTAAAAGTTCCACCTTCAAACTACTCATCAAAATCAAAATATGAAGGGCACCAGTTCGCAAACAGCTCTCATGGCTTCGTAAACAGCTGAAAACATATTAAATTTTCACCGATCACAATAAATAGCCAATGATCTACACGCTGTATTTCACTCAAAATCAAGAAGAAAGATGAAAACATGAAAAAATTAATTAAGTAATATGCAATTGAATAATATTGAATAATTTACCAATTAAAATATTAGTAGAATGAAAAAAGTGCTGCTAATTGGCCCATACCAAGTAATAGAGTGTCATCATAGAATGTGAAGTAATGTGAAGTTAGTTACTTGGTTTTATCCATAGCGGCGTAGTGTGCATCTGACTGTCACATTTTGGGGTTAGGGTCGTATTACTAGCTTTTTCAGATTATGGTAAGAAATGGTGCTTCTTCCTCAACTAGCTTCATGGGTCACAATGCAGTGACCATCCCTCTTCTAGTTTTGCGATAGCAAAGCCTTTCTCGGCCTCTCTTAGAACGTGAATCGGCATTGTAGGTTTTGAAGGCAGAATGTCAGTTGTACAACTGACAATTGAGTGACTTCAGTCCACTGGATGAAGTTGATGAAGTTGCCGTGAATTAGTTGGGATGCATTAGAAAACTACATAATTGCTGCCAGCTGATACCAGAGAGTATTTTGAAAAGGTGAGACTAGTGTTGTATATAGAAGGCTAAAAAGATATGGCTAGAAAGGAAAGATTAATGATAAAAAATCAAACTACGTAATTCCTAATTAATATTATATTTAAAATGTAAAACAATTATAATTACATGTCCCAACTTGAGTGTTTAAAAAATTAGTAACTGATCTATTATTGAAATTTATTTAATACGACATAACTGGTGCACTGAGTATAATCAGAATAATTTTTAATATGAACAGTAGTGACTCTTGCCGTTCTACTTTTAACCGTCATAAAATTATGATTTTTCCGTCTATTTATATTGAGATGGTATTAGGCCCACAACTTGGCTCTGTTTGCAGTGGAGGATGATTGACCGATTCAATAAACACAGAGTTGGGATGTTTTATGCAATTGCAATGTTAAACTAAAGTAAGTAAAATATTAAATGCATTGACAATGAGATGCGAGAAACAGTAAAGTAGTCGAGAAAGGAACGCAAAGGCAAAGCTTATTTTTACAGGGTTCGAAATTGACTTTTAAATAAATTAAAATAATAAAAAAATAGGTTTGTGCATAATGTAAAGCCAGACCGAAGGAAATTAATAGACACAAAAGGTTTGTATTGTGCATTTTAAAAAGAGCGTAGTTTTCAATAAAGCCAAGCATCGTGAAAATTGTAAGGAAACTGAAAGCTGAATTAAGCAAGATGAGAGATAACAGAACATTGCAAAGAGCAATTCGAGAAGCAGGCAACAGGAAAGGAAGCAAACGAATGAAAAATGGTGGAACTCTAATATGCCAGTGCGTTAATAATTAATAAAAATAGTGCAAAGCAGTGCAGTGACCAAATAATAAAAAACGTTTGAGTGTGTGACGCAATATAAAAATTTTAATTATAAGAAAAAGACAATAATCTAGGTTTTAAGAAAAATGTTAATTCTAATTTACGCACTCAAATTTATTTCTTTTTATGTCCATTAATGATCAAACCTGATTTCCATTAACATACGCATAACACCATATAACAACCAGAGGCGATATGTTTAAAACAGGGGAACAAATGAATTAAAAATTATTACATGTTTGTCAGTTTTGTGCTCCACATTCAAATACATTTTTTGACTATTTAACGAGTTATTTACAATCTAAAAACTGTTGCATTTTATTACCCAAATGCCCAAATGCCTGTACAAGTGTTTGCATCAGTTTCCGCAGCATAAAAATATAAAACCTCCAACCCATCTACGACGAGGGAACGGCAGCAGAGCAGTTAAAAATTACGAAGTAGCTCTACAAGCAAATAAAGTGGCAGTGGAAACCAGAGGACAGCAGCTCAGGGCAGAGTACGAGTCTGCAAGAACTTCCCAACCACCTTCTGCAGCCAGACGATCATCTCCAGCCTAGAAAAATCAACGGACGTTCCAGAGCAGCTCCGTTCCAGCTCGGCCAGATTTTCTGCGGTAGGAAATTAGCCTAAGAGTTAAGTGTCAGACTTGGGAAAAAGCAGCTAAATACGAGACCAAACCTTGCCGAGGAAGGTTACCTCGTTTCCAAGGCTCCAGCTACACCGTAATTTGCGTAATAAGCAAGGCGTCATCAAATTTTGCAAGTGCACGTTTTGGCGTCTCTCCTACGTCACGAAATAGGGGAGGCCGGGTTTTTTTCTACGTCATCACTGAAACAAAACAGTATTAACTGTTTTCCAAGCGCGAAAATTTGAATAATTACCTTATGTTTTCTCATACAGGGTGTCCTTAAAATAATTGGACACCGATTAGTCATAGATTTCTTACGTCATAATAAATCGATTAAACCTAATATACCTTAGTACAAAGTTCATTCTGTTATAGGGCATTGAAGTTCAATTTTTTATTTTTTTGTTAATTTCTACAAATGTAGAGATATCGATTTGAAGGTTAGTACACTTGCTTAGTATTATGTATTGCACTAATAGGAAAAATTTCATAAACTAGACTTGACTGTAAGAGTCAATTTACCGATCTCTCAAAACTTTCTTTAGCTCTAACTTCGTTATCTGTAAGATTTTTAAAAATTTTAGGTTATTATTTGAAAGAAAATTAAAATAAACAAAAATAATGTACTTTTAGTAGATAAGCGTAAGAGCAACCGTTTATCTTAAAATGCCTATCGAAGGTTTTTGGTTGTCACTAAGACGTGGAATTATCAAGTAGCCATGATCACAAAAACAATGGTCATATAGTAAAAAACAATGATAAACCAATTAATGACATTAGTGACATAAGAATTTGTTGTTTTATGTTTAAGAAAATGCCGCTACATAACGAATTCTCCAATGCTGAAAGGTTCGTTATGTCGCAGCATTTTCGTAAGCACAAAAGACAAAAAACTGATGTCAATAACGTCATTAATTAATTTCTTGTTCTGATTTACTAGATTACAATCATTACCCATTGTTTTTGTGATCGTAGCTCCTTGATAATTGGAGGTCATAATGACAACCAAAAACCTTTGATATGCATTTTAAGGTAAACGGTTGCTCTTACGCTTATGAACTAAGAGTATATTCTTTTTGGGCATTTTATTCTCTTTCAGACAATAACTTAAAATTTTAGAAAATGTTACAGATTACGAAGTTAGAGCTAAAAAAAGTTTACAAAGATGGGTAAAGTACCCCTTAAAGTCAAGTCTAGTTTATGAAAATTTTCCTATTAGTGCACTACATAATAGTAAGCATGTATGCCAAAATTCAGATCGATATCTCTACATTTGTTGAAAACAAAAGAATAAAAAGTAAAAAATTGAACTTCGAGGCCCTATAACTTCTTACTGAATGGACTTTGTACTAAGGTATATTAGGTTTAATCGATTTACTATGACTTAAGGGATCTATGACTAATCGGTGTCCAATTATTTTAGGGACACCCTGTATTTTCACGAGTTTAAACGTTCAAAGAATCGCTGTTGCACTGGGCGAACATTTTGTGTAACTTAACAGATTCGAATATTTGACCTAAAGTTGTGTATTTAAACTACTGATTTAGAATTGCTGGCTATAGTAAAATTCAGATCAAAAATATAGCCAACTTCGGAACCTAACCTGAGAAGGAGCTTATGTTTTCCCATTGAGCTAGCGTAATAAATATTTGCAATTGAATAAAATAGAAAAGAGGCATACAACCATATATTTGAGTAATTGAGTGTTACATTTCAAATTTAACCAGCCTAAATTTACTCACAGATAAAACTTGAGCAGAACATAAAATATTAACTTATTAAATATTACATTTATTGGCATCCGAAATGCAAAGCTTAGAGAGCTTCCTTTGCAATATATACAGACTATTATTGCTAATTGAGATTATAATATTAGTAAACAAGTTGCAAACCTCCACAGTTATCCAACTAGACATGCAGGTCAGCTAATTTTGGAGCAACACAGAACCATAAAATATGAAAAGTCTCCTCTCTATGAAGGGAAACCATAATTCAATAAATTACCTGCACACAAGAGATATGAGCCTCATAAAACTTAAGAAGTGCACAAAATCGTTGTTATTAACCAAATACTACTATATAGTATTCAAGAGTATACAAATGACCAATTCGGTGATCTGCAAGTAGCTGTGGAGTTTTATACATGATCAAACATGTGTGCTGTGACCTTTACATGTTTTGTAGAGTTTCATTAACTGATTTTATTATTTATTATTTATATGATTTATATCCTAGTCTTTGACGTAGTCAATGTTTATTCTTTGTAAACCAAAAGGCTTTAAATAAATAAATAAATACATACATACATATATTATTAATATATAATTAACAATAACTATCTTAGGTTAACTAAATCTGACATTTGAAGGAGCAAAGATTTCAACGAGCTTATGTGGAAAATAATTTTGATACCAAATAACTGTAATGTAAAGATATTCATGTACTTTCAAAGAAGATCATTGCATTGTATTATAAATAATAAAAGATGCCCTGAATTCAAGTAAAAATAGTTATCATTAGAAAGTGATATGATCAGCTAAGCACCTCTTTTCATATACTTGGGTTTTAATACCATTTTGAAATCCTCAGATCCTCTGCATCTTTCTTCGTTTGTTGTACTTTATACAAAAATGCCCGTATACATATTTTAAGAATGATGCGTGAGATATTTGAAGCCATATCGTGCCGCACTTAAGTCCTCAAAAATAAAGAGAAAAACTTGTTAAGAAAATCCAATTACCGACCAACAGAAACTATGACGGATTTGTGGATTAGGCAGCCCCATGGACATATAATTCCGGGTGCGGGAAACAATCCGGAGCATTGTATGATCAAAAGTGCAACAGTGTTATCTCTGAAACCAGCAACTCCTGTCGTAAGGCGGATCAAGCGGGCTGGCTTAGCAGAGTTTCGGATTGTTAGCGAGCCGCGGTCTTCTTGACCGGATTATGTTCGGCTCAAAACTCGAGACAGCCAAAAATTTGTATGCCACAACAAAACGTCTGCCTAGCTGGCAGATTACACTTCGGACAGGTACCTCGAGTTGCTTTGTGAAGCCGCAGAAATGGCGAGCCGCAGAATCATATCGAACGCGTTTACAAACAGTCCTTAAACGGGGATTAAATATGATCCCATTGTTAGGCGGCGCGTTTACCAAATTCAAAAACTGGCCGCCTTCGACACCTCGAGCTATTTGTTTGCGGTCGGGGCCCGAAATATTTCTCCGGCCCGATGACTCCGTTGTCGCTGGATCTGTGCGACCTAATCCTTTCGGTGTATTGCGCAATTTGATAATCCTGCAGCTCGAACACGAACTTCCTTCCAATTAAATACTCCACTAAGTATTGCCATTCGGTCATTAATTGTATCAAACAGATTAATGAAGTTCTTAAACCGATGCTCCTAGTTTGAGTACCGAAGATTACAACTTGAAGACCGTCCATTGGACACATTCCCGCAAATCCCAAATAGATTAATTTATTGATAACGAGTAAGAATACGCAAGCTGCCTCGGTTTCCTTATTCCCTTCACGTTAAAACAGAGTAGTACATACTAAGAGAAAGTATTAAAGTAAGTAATTAAAGTTGTATTTCCGTATGTTAGAATACTTATTAAAATTACAGTGCTCACTTTTCACTTCTCCATATATTTTTTCCATAAAACATCAAAACGCTTTTATAGAAATGTAATATAAATTTTGATCTATGTACTTATAGTGCAGATTATAACATATAATTTTAAAATCAGTATCTACAGAATATATTAATAGCTCATTGTTGAAGAAAATATAAAATTATTAGAGGAAAGTGGGGATAATGTGACCTCATAGTGTTTTATTGTATGCGGTTTTCTAACTTAAACAGTTTTTCTTGTTTTTTCATACGGATATACACATCAATTTCTGAGATAAAACATCGTTAAAATATGAAAGGTCTGCTTTGTCTAAATATTTTTTTCCAAGTAAATTTTGGTTGAATCTACCCCTTACAGAGGTGCAACAAGTGAGTGGGGTACTTTCAACCAGGTTAAACTAACCGAAAATTATGGATTATATTGAAAATATTATTTGAAAAACAAGTGTAATATTAGTATACCGGCAGCATATAAAATAAAAAATTATTAATGTACATTCCAGCTTTTAATAGCTATTTATGCAACAAGTGCTAAAGTCTTAAGGCTGAGTTTCATAATTTTCATGTCTCGTGCATAAACGACTTTTAGCACGCGTTGCATACAATATTTTATCTACGACCTTAACTTTCCCGTTATTAATCCATAAATATACAAATGTTTGCATCTACGACACTTCTAATTTATATCATAATAAATAGTAGGCCATGCGCGGGCGAATGTTTGCGAAGCCAGTGCTGTCGAGGTCAGTTACGAAATGTAATTATTAATACTCCACATCTGAGTGTATTCATTACATAACGCTTTAATTATTTCAAAAACACGTTACATGTAACGCAAGAAGCAACTAGAATAACTTTACAACTTCACCTCCAGTTCGAAATTGTGGTTTTATAACCTCACAGCTGATTTCTTTAACCACGGTAAACTATAAAACGTCACTTTCAGTGAAACAAGCTAGCGCTGAAAGGCCTACTTTTAGTAGTGGTCGTAGATAAAATAAATTTTAAACTTGTACATACAAAGAGATGCATTTTGCGGTTTTGGTAATGAATAAACAATCTCGTCTCTGCCGAGAGTAGAAATATAATCCAGATCTGAAACAGCGAAAGGGTTTGAGTAATTTTTATGCCTCAGAAAGCGAGAATATATTTTTTTAATTTAGCTGACATAATTATACTTTACTGAAGCTTTTGTGGAAAATTTTGCCCAAACAATGTCGTCTCTTTTGATTGAGAAGTCGTCGTCTAATAGTAATGGAAATTCATCAACGGATAAATCATCATCAGAGTCAATTAATGCGACAGATCAATTTTCGGACGAATCACTGTCGCTTTCTATAAAAGCATTTTTTCAAGTACTTTTGGTTCAGTTCATTTAGACTCTTTTTCGTCAAACAATTTTTGTTCTGTTAATTTGGACATCTTCAGAGATATTCGTTCAGAATTGGTGTAGAAGTATAAACTCCCGATTTTGATTCCTACGCTTCGTTTTAATTATATGTTGATTTTTTTGGTATAGTTTAATATCTTCTAGTAGGTATTGGTTTTCGCTTTTCACTTGTTTCTGCCATTCTGTAAAAACTCTATAACTCAAATTTGCTTATGAGATAGACCATATTGTAAACCAGACGATCTTTTAATATATTTAACTAACTCATCTTCTGTGTAGCGTATTCACCAAATTTGAATAGGTGCTTTAATGTTTGCGGAAAATCTAGAAAAAGAAAATAAAATAAAATAATTATCAAGGCCCGTATCTTCAATAAAAACTCTGATGTTATTATGTGTCGTAGAGTCGTCCCTAATTTAGTTGTATAAAAATATGTTGAAATTGGCTCCAATTTCTAAACGCAATGTTAATGTTTTTTTAAGTTGTTCTAAAAAAATATTAATGTATTTTGTATATTATATTATTAGATAGCAAATTCTCAGCATTATTTATACTGTATATCACTTTCAGTGCTGTATTTAGAGTCATGCTTTTTTATTAAATTGATATGGTACATCACCAGTTTTGTTAACTTAATTTTCAAGAAATATTTAGAGAAGTATACAAAACAACATTAGACTAAGGAAATTGGTGAATAATAGTCATACAATGGAAACCAAATATACACTTTATACATTTACATTACTTTGATGTTGATCAGTTATGTTGGTAGAGTTATTTACATAATTTCTTCTCGTTTTAACAGAATATTTAAAATTATATTTCGGCTTAGATCGCATTGTCTTTCCTTTAATAAATTTAATTTTTTAAAGGCTCCGACTGAAGTTATCTCTTAAATTGTTGATGTACCTTAAGAGTGGACATTTATATGGTTATAAAACACATAACATGGTGTCCCAATGAACAATTTTTGTTTTATAAATGTTCTCTAAATATTACCGTCACCAACTTATAATACCTTTGGTAATATACATTGTTGCTGACAACCTCTCTGTTACCACTATATACGTCTTAAAGAGCTTAAATGGCGGTTCTATATGGGTTACCGTGACCACTGTTTGGTACCCTTATATAACTCTAAGTTTTATAAGAACAAGTGTTAGAGATGTAACAGCTACCATTATATAACCTCTTATAGGCTCCTTATAGGCCTTATAGGCCTTTTAGTCAAGGGACGGCAACGTTTCCGCAACCTTTATAAACATTCTCTATAATGGTAACAAGAACGTTTAGGCAACCTTATCAGTGTATTGGACATCCCGCTTGCTCATGCGCCTAGCAATATCCTCTATACTTCTCTTTATGTGTAGTTAAGTAAATTATTAAGTAGGTATAACTTTGTGTTCCAACATGAAGTCTTCTTTTCCTGCAATTCCTTCTACTATATGCAAAAATATATTTACTGATAAAGGGATTGTAGGACAGTTATCATGGCTAAAATTTTACGGCAATTCCTTCTGGACTGTATAATTTGCATTTGTACGTATAGAAACTTAAAGCGCCACCAATATAACAAATATTTTAGATTTTCAGTAAAAAACATAAATTTTGCATGTTTCTGAAATTTATCACTTCTTCATAAAAATGCATACAGAATAATTCACCAAGTCGAGTCTTGAAGAAAAATACATTATTATGCTGTGGATATTGCATATTGAATATGTTATTCTACATTTTTCTAAACAATACCAATATGGTGTCCAAAAATGCACCAAAAATATGGCTGAGTTTAATTAAAAGAGCCAAGGGAACATTATAAAACCAATATGTAACTTCTGGTGTGCTTATAAATACACCGAAACCTTTATATAAATTTGGGTAACATTACGGCGTTAAAGTGTTGTTACATAACTTTTTAGAGTGTCTAAAGTTACCCGAAGTGTTATTATATAACTTATGGTAACGTTCATTACCACTGGTGATGATAATCTCCTAAAGTAAGAGCCGTCACTACAAGGCTCATTATATAACTTCCAAGTTTATGAAAGTTTGCAAGGATCATAACCTCAAATATTATTCCGCGCCATAACCTATAAATTAGATATTGATGGTACAGAATGCAAGATCTAACACAAATTTCGTTTAATTTTTGGGCGAAAAGTACTACTGGATTTTACTTTTTTCAACTTAGTTTTTCCATTTTCCACTAAACACCAAAGTACACAAATGTCTATACTCGTATATTCTGGCTATGAATGCCAATCAACTGTGTAAATTTGTTAACGGAGTGTCTCTAAACGTTACTAATGGTTTTGTAAGAGGAACCGTGGTTACAAACTCACAAAAACAACATATATATTGAAGTTTTATTGCAGTGTTTTTGAACACAAATAATGCCCAAGTTTTATAAAGGTAACTGCTATTACTATGGGGACAGTAAGATTTATATTTAACACAGCAGACACCTATATGGGAACTGAACACTATTGGTTTTATAAATTGGTAACTACAACTATTATAAAATCTTCTTATATAACCTATAGTAACCGTTACTATAAGTGATTTAAGTTGGTGATGGAAACGTTTCTGTTGCCACTTTATAAAACCTAAAGCTCTTGGGCCTTTTAGTAACTTTACATACCCACTATAAAACTTCGCAACCATTTAGTAACCTTATAAACCTCCAATATAAACTCACAACCTTAATAACACCCTTATAAAACGTAGCAGTTACTTGTAGTGATGAAAATTGTTCATTGGGGTTACATGCAATTTAAAAGGAGTAAGTGGAATGTAAAGATGTACAGGGTGGGAAAAATTCGATGTTTTTATAGGGAATCTCGATAGCTATAGAAAATATAGAAAAATGGACCGCCATTCTCGATCTCTTTTTTCGAGAGGAGCTTAATGGTGTCAAATTAAAACTGGCTATCATCTTTTGTTTTCGAATTATAAACAAAAGTTCGAGTTTTTTACTTTGCGTTTTGTGTCTATATCTCGCTTATTTATAAAAATACAGGAAATGAATGTTTACGTTCTCCAAGCACTTTTTTATACGTGGTGTAGTCAGCTTCTCAAAAAAGTATTGAAATTCTGGTTATACCATAAAGTTGTATTTTTTATAAGGAACCCATAGTTGTCTGGATATTCATGAGAAAGAGAATTTTTCCTATTCCAGTAATACACATGATAATATATAATATAATATACAGTGTCCGTCATAAATTTAAGAACATGGATTTTTTATTATCCATTTATCAGAAAGTTTTATTCCTGATAACAGTCCCTGTATCTCCTCAAACTAAAAATGCACTTACCAAAATTTAAATATCTCCTTTCTATACGGGGGAGGTTCAAAAATATCGTGTGTTAAAAAAAACTCATTCGCAGCATGCCATAATCAAGTTGAAGTTTGTCATAACTTGCTACATACCCATTGAAGCATATGAACTACCATAAGTCAGAGATAACTAAATTGCATCTTAATTTAGAACTATTTTTCTAAAAATATACAAAACATTTAATAAAAATCGTGTCATTGACGGTTATGACTAATACACGTTGTTGTGTAAATGCCATACAAGTAAACTTAATGCAGTGTAAATTTTTGCCTGTCACAGTGACAGATGTTTTCATAAACAAAATGCCACCTGACATTCGCCTACAGACTTAAGTTAAGACATGACTAGATTTTTTATATTTCCTTCCAAGGCCTGCCCTAAATGATTTTTTTTTGGAACACACGATAATAAAATGATTCAAAAACCCATATTTTTAAAATAAACGGAAAATGTTAATTGAAGAAGTTGTTTAAAATTGGAAGTAGTTGTCAAATATGAAGCCATACCCACCTGCTCTGAAAAGCAATTTTCACTAGCGTTTTTTTACCACCCTGTATATGCAAATGAAATACTACAAAGTTAATTTATCAACGGATACGATACCTAGAGGTGTACTGCCGAACTTAAGTTTCTCACTTAGCAACCAGGTATTACGTGATTCGAAATTACTACTAAAAAATCTTATTCTTGTATAAAAAAATAGGTATCTTAGAAAAATATAATAACAAACGATGCGAACATCAATAACAATTCAAATCAATTATAAGTTTTAATAGAAAATTTAGAACAAATATTTACAGTTAACCTTTTTTGTATTTTGAAAAATGAGGATACTTTATTCTTGAGCCATTTTCATATTTCGAAGCTCCCCCGTATACGAAAGGAAGTATTGGATTCACCCCAAAAATTCGAAATTGAATTTTCAACAGATCTTCACGTTTTAGAGTCCCCTGAACCCAAAAAACATGTTTTTGTTCATTGGTATGTCTGTCTGTGTGTGTGTCTGTCTGTCTGTATGTCTCTGTGTGTGTGTCTGTGAACAGAATATCTCAAAAACGAAGAGAAGTATGACGTTGAAACTTCATATATAAGTTTTGTGTACTGTGTAGATGAGACAGCATGCTTTTGAAGAAAATCGCTTATCGGAAGTAGGTGTTTACTCTTGTGATTTTTCAGTTCTTTTCGATTTTTAAACAAACGCATCTAACGATTTTTTTTCAAACTTTACATTTTTATTACATTTTTGATGTGTATTGATGTGAGATAGGTGATTTTCCAGTTGAATACTTACTACTAAAATGGGTTTATTTTGTTTTTTTCGATTTTTTATTAACACCTATTTTAAATAGAACACCCGGTATATTATTACATTTTTGAATTCAGGTTAAAATTTTAGAGAAAATGTGTCTCTTCAACTAACGCTCTATTTCGTACCGTTTTTGTAGAATTTGTAATTTTTTTACAAATGCTTAAAAATAAAAAATCACTTTTTTGGCTAATTATAAGATCACTGTAAAAGAAAGTTGTGTGGGTGTATCACACCAGATGTTTAATTTTAGTAACTACAGAAGCTTTTATTAAGAATAAAATTATCTGATAAATGGATAATGATCAATTTATTTGCCATGTGTCCAAATGTATGACGGACACTGTACGAGGTGAGTAAATTAAGTAATCAGACTGAATTTTTCAACATTTTTATTCGAATAGAATTACAATTCAATATTCTCTCCCGCAAAATAACTTCCTTGGGAAGTCACACAGCGCCGGAGACGGTTGTTCCAATCCTTATAGCAGTGTTGGAACTCGGATACTGGAATAGCCTTCAGTTAGTAGGTTACAGCCTTTTGAATGTTTTCATATGTCTCAAAATGACGTCCTTTGAGGTAATTTTTTAACCTCGGAAAGAGGAAAAAGTCACAAGGACTCAAGTCGGCGGGCAAGGAGGCAGAAATGTTTTTACTGATCAAAAACTCGTTTATTAAAATTGCTGTGTGACATAGGCCATCCTCAATTCATCGGTCAAAATATAATGAACGGTGATATGAGTCAAATTCAACTCTTCCCCGATCATGCTGACTGTGAACCGACGATATGCATGCACAATATCCTGGATTCAGTCGACATTTTCATCGGTTCTTGAATATGAAGGCCTCCCGCTGCGTGGTTCATCTTCAATCCACTCTCTTCCTTCTGAAAATCCCTTAAACTACCGAAAAACCCGGGTCCTTGACAAAACACCGTCTCCGTAGGTCTGCTGAAGTTTTTCAAAAGTTTTCGTTGCACTGTGCTCAAGTCTGTAGCAAAACCTGATAGCACGCGGTTGCTCAAAATTGGTGTCACTCATTTCAGAACGTACCAGGAAAAACTGTTTTACGAAAACATTCGCTACGGACAACCAGATGACTCGAGCGAGTCCAAACTCGTACTGAAGGCGTATCACATGTTCACTTACCGCTGATTCAAGTCCAGCGTGGCCAGTGTTGCCAGATCGAACGATACGTTACCAGTCTCATCAATTAATTTACATACCTCGTAGAATCGTATAAGCAACAATCAAACGTGGTTAATTCTGTCAATCAAAAAGTGGTATACAACATAAACAGTGCCAGCCTAAGAAAAAAAATCGCAACCATTTATAGTCACCCGCTATAACAACGCAAAGAGAGATACTGTTTTATCACGTATACTCGAAATGGCACAAGCCTTCAACTAGAAAACGATGAAATATTAAAAACTACTTTGAAAATTGTGAATTTTTGCTATAAAGTAGTGAAAATAAACGATTCCATATATTATATATCACTGAAGTAGGAAACATATCTTCTTTCTCATAATGCCACAGCCAACTATAGGTTCCACATAAAAAAATACAATTTTATGTTATAACTCGAATTTAATAACTTTTCTGAAAAACTGACTACGCAATTAGATTCTTATAAAAAAAGTGCCTGAAAAACGTAAAAATAACTTTTCTATATTGCTCGAAAAAAGAGATCGACGATGGGGGGGTCTATTTTTCTATATCTCCTATAGTTATTGAGATTCCCTGTGAAGACATCGAATTTGCTCACCATGTAATTATTTACAATGGGATCCCGGGTGGTGTAGCTTGAACAAGCGTCCACGTTCGATCAGTAGAGTTAAGCAACTCTCTTTCTGGTCAGAATTTGGATGAGAGTTCACGGCTGCTTCGCTCGGCGCCTCGTGGTACGGCTGCCACGGAAATAGTTGGTCCCAGATGTTATAATAACATCATGACAGTCGTTAGTGGGGTTGGAAGTCCTCATAAATGTACACCGACGCCTATACTTGGCCTAACGGCTGTTGCTGAGTACGGAATAAATAAATAAATAAATATAAATAATTCATTGTATAAATATACTATGTTTGTCCGGTAAGTATCAGACCAGCACTAATATCTCCCAACTAGTTTCTCTAGTTCTAATGAAAATTGAAGCTGTAGTAGAGGGGTCTGGTTGTTTGCCAAGCCACGTGACGTGGTTCTATTTAGTCAACTGTGACCTGTGACCGTCACATATTAGGATTCTTCACAATTGCTAAGCCTGCAGGGCAGTGAATTTATATGAAATCCAAACATTTAAACATTTGTGTGTAGGCGATGAATTGTGTCTACTGTTATGACCCTGAGACAACAAAATGTCCTCTCAGTCGAAAACATCAGAAAAGAAAGGCAAAAGGAAGAGCGTTCAAGTTGGAGCAATGTTAAGACAATGCTCACTGTTTTCTTTGATCGTGAATGCCAGGCGGTGAACAAGAAACACTACCTGCGAGTTTTGAGGTTGAGAGATGCAGTGAAGAACAAGCAACCCCATCTTTTGGAAAAGCAATGATTGCAAGCTTCATCAAGACAGCTCACCTGTTCCCTCATCCCATCTCTTCCTGAATGTTTTGGCCAACCACCTTATTAGTCGCGTCCTCAGCCTTGACATGGCTCCCTACGATTAGCTGTTAACAAAATTGAAATCGCCCTTGAAGGAAAGAGCTTTGAAGATGTGGAGCTGATCAAGAACATTATAACGTAGCTAAAGCATATACCAAAAGTTAAGAATAAAAATGATAAATTGTAACTTCTCAAGACGAGTACTATGAAGGAGACCGATGCACCGTTGTTCTAAGGTAGTTATTTATTTTTCTATAGCATGCAGTCGGCAGATCGATTGAATATTATCCATATTAGAATAATAGTACACAATTTGGTTGTGCAATCACCTGTATAAGAAACGCCTGGCTTATAAATATACCAGGTAAAGGAATTACTTCAGACATTTTTGTTTCGTTTAGAAATTTATTTTAGTTTTAATATGATGTGTTTAAATAAACGTTTTACTTTCTCTCATACATAAAAGGCTCACATAAATGTTTGATGATGACGAAATTTATACGAAAAGGTCTGATTTTCATTTGCAGTTTTGTTCTACTCAACGGAATCTGAGAAACTCTAATAAATAAGCATTGTTTATTAAAGAAGAACTTATGAAAGTTACGGTGTAACGTTTCGCCCAGCGCGAACGCGATTTAGAGATTAAAATTAATTTGTGCGTTCTCCCTGGCGTAATTCACGTTATAAATCGGAGCGCTACATCTTTAGTCCGCGTGGAAGACGATAAGGACCGTCATCGCGGTCAGACGCAGGGATTCCTCCGCGCACTTAGAGCAAGAATCCCTCTTCCGAGTACGCTGGCCCGGGCTATATAAAGCAGATCCGAACTATTTTAAAACAGAATTTCCTGAGAATCTCCTGAGAATTTTTTAGAATTTTACCTGTTCCTTCTCTTTCACCTAGTTTTGCTAGGAGTGTTCCGAATTGTGCGCTATCCAGCAAGAAGCCGGTCTAACCTGTAAACCACCCCCTTTGTTCCGGCTTGCTAGGAGGGTTCCGAATTGTGCACTATCCAGCAAGAAGCCTGTCTAACCTGTAAACCACCCCCTTTGTTAGTTCTTGCTAGGGGGGTTCCGAATTGTGCGCTATCCAGCAAGAAGCCTGTCTAACCTGTAAACCACCCCCTTTGTTCCTTCTTGTTAGGAGGGTTACGAATTGTGCGCTATCCAGTAAGAAGATCCCGTTGAAACTGCCACAGATCTTATCGATGAAACTATCTCGAGTATTTCCCCAGGCTTCGCGAACACTTTAGAACCGAGAAGCTAATTCGTTGTAGCCCAAACGCCGTACTAATTTACTAATAACGACCTGGGGGACGTAACACGAGAGCGGCCCGAAGTTCACCTAAGAAAGTCTACCCTGTAGGTGCCCGCAACGAAAGTACGGCATCCAGGCGAGGCTACGTTATTAATTTCGCCAATCCTATTTTCGGGGCCTTTCACGTCTCATTTCAACGCCAAGCCGGGGCACAAAGTTTAGATTTTCCCGGCAAATCGCCGACCACGAGATCTGAGTCTAACTTTAATTGCAATACAGCTTACCTGGGGTTTCAAGATCCTGGAGGAGAAAAACTGGTACCCTCGGCCCGGCTGCCCACGAGGTCACCATATTTCACACATCTGCAGACCACGATAACGCCGATAAATACGAAGTATGCACGTTATCTAATATTATTTTGCCCTCATTTTTTCACGTTTAAAAGTTCAGATTCGAGATTCGTATTTACATGCCGCTGTCAATGGCGGTTCAACTAATCATCTGACGTTGTAGTTTTCAAGATAGTCGATCCGCCTACGAGTCAAGGGACCTACTCGCTACATAATCTGGTCCGCAAGTAGCTGACACGGCCCGAATCCCAGCGAGCGAGACCCACTACCAGAAGAGAACGATTCGAGTTATAAACATTATTGTAATTTGTTTGCTGATTTTGAATACAATTTAATTTGATATGTATACAGTTAAAACTTATTATATGCTTAGAAAAGTTATTCTCTTCTTTTCTTAGGTAACAAGCTTGAAACTAATAAGTGATGCTTATTTTGGCCTTTTCTGAGCTACCAAGGGGCCGGTTTCACCCTGGCATTTTGTAGCAAACATTTTATATAGACTAAATTAATTTAAAATAACCAGACAAGCTACAACTTAGTAAAATAGTATATTTTGTATACATAGAATACTATTTGGCATTTTCATGTATTTACAATATAAGGGACAACTTTTTAGTATCCCAGTCAAGAAACTCATATCAAAAACTATGTATAACAAATTATTTGAGTCCTTTTAGGTGTGGAATGTTAGCTCGGTTCAAAGTAGTCCACTTAATTTTTGGTGTATTAAAATTAAAACCTTACCATCAACCAGCAACTAAGCTTTCTTGACTTCGAACAATTCGAAACTTCATTAGCCGACGATACTAAACCATCCAAAGAATGTCAGTTGTGGCTGTTATTTTAAGTGTTTTAATTGATATTGCCGACCATCCGAGCTATTATTTTAAGTATAGTATTCGGAACACATGTTTTCGAGTGAATACTGAAAGATATATGCTTTTCATGTTCTAATAATCTAAACACTTTAATTTTACTATTATTGTTAGCCTTAATCACAAATCAAATTATTAGATTTATATTCAAGTTTGCATTTATTTAGTATACACTAATTACGCTATTATACGATAAATACCATCTCAGAAACAAAAAGCGTTTTCTTCAAAGTAGGGGATACTCTGAAATTTCCATTGGCTGGGGCATTTAATTTATTCAAAGGTTGAATGTGAAGCGGCAAAAGTAGCATAGACGTTGTTCCAGCTTGTTATTATTTTTCCTTTTGTAATAAGTGAGCTAAAAGATCTTTTCGACGCCAGAGGCAAGAAGCAGTGTTGATTTCTAATTAACACAGCTAATGGAGTTAGAGTGGCGTTACGTCATTTTCATTAGCCATGCTGTTGATCATCTTTGACTCGGAACTAATTAAGTAATTAGCTTCTAGATTATTTGTACAAGTAAGCTTCGATTTGAGCAGTTCTATATTAGGCTATTTATATTATTGCAGCGTTAAGAAGCTCTTTCAGGGCGTTGTTTCTTGATTTTTCAGGCTCGCTTTCGGCGTGCACGTGGATTTACATAATTAAAGAATCGAATTCGAAACTACACACTTTTGTAGTTCTAGCTGCAGCCAAGGTAAAATAGAGTGGCCCCAAATTACAAGCCGATGCTCGGGGGCTTATCTTAATTTAATGCAGTTAATTAATACTCAAATTACCCAACATCCAACTAATTATGAAAGAATATTCTCAAAAATGCCCTCTTTAATTACCTCCATCGGTCTTTAGCCCTTCAAATCTCAGTTGCAAGGGGTTGAGAAAAAGGTAAGCTCGAAGCTCCCCTTTTGACATTCGACGTTTACAAGACACGATCTGATGCTTTAATAATTAAATCTGAAGGGTTAAAATCTTTTTCTCAAAATAACAAAGTTGTACTAGATAAGCCTTGTAATTATAAAGTAGTCTGGACCGACCCCAATTGTTCGATTAAAAACAACAATTTGACTTGTTACTGAAATTAAAGAAGTTTTTCTTGTTTGTGTATGAAGACTTTAACTTTTTAGACTGGGACAATAAATTAAAGTGGGGATTGTCAATCTTGTCGAAATTAAGTAACTATTCATGGGTCGAAATTGAAAGATAATTGGGAAACACTCCGGTAAAGTTAAGTTTCGAATGAATTTCGACTACAGAGCAGCAGAGCGTAATTACAGTTCCCAATTTTTATCTGTGCAGGCGATATGCATATTCAGATTTAGAAAACAAAGAAACAAATTACATACTTTAAAATCGGCGAGATATGTAATTATAAATCAATTAGCAAGCGCTATAATTTACCTTCGTGGAACGAGGAATCCTCCGAATACAGCCCGGGGAGTTTTTCAACTGGAGAAATTTTATCTCCGGTTTCTTTGTTGCCGTTGGTGAAATCATGATCTGTTTAAAATTCAAATGTAAATAATCAGGGTTCTTAATGAATTGCTCTTGTTATTTTAATTTTGATGTAAGAAGCATTTTAATTAAACAAGTATAGTGTTTGTAAATATGTAATCCGACACCTCGTTAGGAAAGGCTCAGTTTTGCTTCTTAATTTTTACTAATTGTATAATTAATTCTTAAAAAATTTGCATAAACAGAGCTCTTTGTTGCAAAATGCGGAAATTTCGTTAACGTAGCATGAATGTTGCAGTTTTGTTAGAATAATCACAAAAGAGATTTAAATTTGTACATTTATTCTCACAAGTGTGGAAGTAGAATAATTTTATCTCTAAAGGCTGTTTCGTATATAATTATGTTGTAAAAACCATCTTACATCGTTATACTACTGGCAATTGACAAATCTGTAAATGTCGTATATATAGCTTTAATATCATTAATATATTTACTTTTTGAAGACTGCTACTATGTTTATATATTCAGTATTCTTGTTTTATAGGTACAATGTTCGATATTTTCAAATTAAATTTTTCTTCGCTGATGCGGTGCTACTTTTGAACTTGTGTGGTAAAAAAAATTGTTATGTGACTGCTATATAGTTCAATTATTCTAGTATTTAGAAAATACATAAGAATGCAGGTCAAAATCTATATATGCCAATGTCGAGCAAGATAGTCCATGGATGCTGTTAAATCACTATTATAGTTTTCAAAATAATTTAAAAGCAAATATAATAAGGACCTTAAAGTTTTACTATTTGTAAACAGTAGACGCCTATTGTATAAAACCAATATTCGCAATTAGTATTCTAGATCGTAAGCCATTTAACTATTAATTTTTGACGCATGTGAATTGATGTACTTAAAAAGAGGACACCAACTATAAAATTCTTTTAAATAAAATGTTTTAAGCACATTTGCAGCGCCATTTAATTATTTTGCAATTTTAAAGGGTTACGTAGTAATTCCTATATTTTCAAAAATAAATGGGAAAAGCTTTAATATAATAAGCACCGAAAATTTACTACATAATACAACGTATTTATAGTTATATACGTTGATGTATTACTGTAATTGCGCAGAGTAAGCTTTATACAATAGGTAAAATCAGATAATATCCGCCACTACATTGATTTAAACGTATGCGTGAAGATTAAAATCTTTTAAAATAGGGGGTTACTGAAAATCCTTGACAATATGGTAAGAGAAAAAGGCCAAACTAAATTTATAAAAATGGAAAAAACTTAAGGGTGTGGAAGCAAATAGTAAGTAGTGGAAAACACCGAAAGCGAATAATCTAATTACAATATACTATAAAGTGAACTGAACAGAGAGATATAATACAGTGTTTGAAGAAAAACTATGAGGTATCAGCCTGTAGCAAGCTTCGCAAACAACTCACTCAATTCTCATTACCCTACAGAATGTCGATATCCGTGACCTTGTACATCCTTGTCTGAGAAGTCTGAAAAAGCAAGCAATTAGAAGTTTACTAAATTACCCTCATTACATCGGCAGTCCCGTTAACGTTACTATTGTTGTTTCTACCGATTTGTAGTTAAATGAGTTCTAAATATTAAATTATTCTCGATAATTTATTGGTATTTTATTTATTCTGGTGCAAGTGAAGCAACCATCAACAGGTCCAGGGAACTAAACGACTGCTTTATAACAAAAATGTGTTGTACGTGATGCTACGACTGATTTTCGTTGCTTAGATCAATAGGTCCAATCCCGTAAAATATTTTCAAAGCTTCGTACCCAGTCTCCATTCGTGATCCTTATACCAAGCAAAATAGAGATTTTTTTTTTATTTATAGAAATAATAAATTAACTGGTTTACGCATCATAGAATTGTAAATTTATATTTTAAAGTATTAGAGCAGGACTTCCATCTAATACAATAATTAACAAAAGTACTAATTATATAACTGCATAACTAGTTATTAATTCATTATACAATATTAACAACAAGCTTATTCATACTTCCGCTACATACGTCGCACAACTTTTTGTCGCAGTTTAGTGTAAATACCAAAAGATTGTCCAACATTTTGTGACCGTGTTCGATACCTTACCATAAGATTTAGCCAAATATGCTTCCTACAGTGGTAAGTAAAAAAGTTTAAATTTGATAAGAGCTCACGGAATAGATTGAGCGAAGTAGTAAAACTCTAACTGAAATAAGCTTCATCAGCCACCCACTGTCATAAAGGCGTTTGTGCTATTTAGACGTGTTTGTCGACGCCATTCTCGACCGCGTTGTAAATAAGTGGTCACGTAAAGATGTTCCAGCACTAGAACATTCGCATTATTTACTTGCAAATTTACAATGAAATCAAGCAACAGGGTCCCAAACGTATATTACGTGTAACCAAACTATGGTCAAAATTACGGCTACAGTAATTTTGGTTACACGACGAATTAAACGACTCTCAAGAAGTTCGCTCAGGAAAGAAAAATAGATACTATAAAAGTAGCCCAGAACTGCAGGAAAGAAGAATGAAACCTAAGCCGGCCCTACGCTTAAAAAATAGGTAGCAAGTATTATCCTCAAACATCCAGCATACCAAGAAAGCAGAACAAAACGTCACCGAAGATGAGAAAGCGCTGTGAATAAAAATGCAGAAGTACCGCCACCGTTCGTTCTCCACCAAGTCACAAGCTTCCCACCTCTATTAATGCTAATTGAGGGTATTATTACAAATAATCTAATATCTTTACCAAACTATGTTTGGTTCTAAAATCAAATTACAAATGAGCACTGCTAAAAACTAAAAAAAGGCATGGACATTGCTTGAAGAAAGCAACATTGATAGACACACATTAATTTAGCATAAAGAGGAAACGAAGTTATAGAGTGGTGATTAAGACGGCTTCACTATACTACTGGCATATTTGACCTAAAAGCAGCGTTGAAAGAATAAGGTTATATACCAAAAAATATCACAGTATGTAGGAATAGAGAAACAAAAATCTGTGAAAGGCTTTACTCACAACATCCCTCGCAAGTGGAAGTTGTGACACTAAACAATTTTGAAAATTCAAGGAAATCAGGGGTAAAAATAGCTTAACGTTCGTAATAATACTGAAACAATAAACGGAAACATTTGGTAATCTGAAATACATAAATTTCCAAATAAAACAATATTACCGGCGTGATTCGAAATTCAGCGCATGCGAATGCGATTTTAACACTCGACCTACGCGGTCATGCGGGGCCAACCGGATCTCTGCCATGCAGCTCAATTAAACACAACGCACTTAATCGTTGCCCCTTATTGTCTCTTACAAAATTTATCCTGTATCTGTTGAATCCCATTTTCGTCAAGGATAAAGCTTGAGCTATGTGCAAATTATAACTTATATTTATTTCTCAGTTAAAGTTAAAGTAGACACCATCTTATCTTTTAAGGTTCTTGAGCTTACTCTGTACATATTTGACCGATTTTCTCGCTTTTATGCCAGACAGATATATAATCCGCATGCAAAATATCGTCTTCCTTCAACAAATAGTTTTTGAGTTATACCGGCAATAGGCAGACCCTGTAACGTGAAGATCTGAAGAAATCTCAGAAGGTAATTTGGTCGCGATTAAAATACTTCCTTCGTCTTCTAGACGAAGGAAGTAAAAAGATATCAAAACTTATTCTTCGTAGATTGTGAACTACAAAACAATAATAAAAAGATTTGTAAAGTTCAATATCTTCCAAATGCTAAAATATTGATATAACTCTCCCCATATAAAAAAGCATTGGTTTAATGCAAACGATGTCAATGCTATGGACATAAGCGTAATTTCTGCACGCGACCCTGTAGATGTGTGAAATGTGGAGCAAGGTCATGACACCAAAAATTGCAAAATGAGTGAAGGTACCGTGCCACCTAGTGCACTATGCATGGGAAACCACCCAGAAAACTTTATGGGTTGCTCTGTTTATAAAGAAATAATGAATCGACGCACACCAAATAATTAGGGCATTCGTGAGGTGAGACAGCAACCAACGCTACAACAAAATGTTGCGATGGCAACCGACTTTCCCCCACTGAGGTAGAACATTGGACAGCAGATGCAAACCGAAGCTATAAGAAGAATAGTATTTTTGCTGCAAGCCCCAGTTACTCAGGGAAGTACCTAGGCGCAGATATGCGCCTCCAAGCATGCTCTTTATGCAAAATAGATTTGCATACCAAAATAAAATAATAATCGATCTTATGACCGCAAGAAATGAGATTAACCATTGAAATGTTACCCAGGGAAATTACTCACCTGAGAGAACCCACCATCAATAGGAACAATGGATCAGCTTAAAATAGTTATATGGCATCCAAATGGTCTGATGCAGCATCGTCAAGAAGTAGAAACATTTATAATTATGACTCACGTCGACATATTACTTATTTCCGAAGCCCACTTTACCGAGCGCATATACTTTAATCCCCGTAGTTACAGGATTTGTGATACTAACTACCCACACGGTAACTCTAGAGAAAGTACTGCTGTAATTATTAGGAAAAACATAAAACATTAAGAGCATAGCAAGTACGATATAGAACAAAACAGTGCTGAAGCCTTTGGTTTGAATCTGACACAATTCGTTAAAAACCCCTAATCATACAAATATTTAACAACCGCTAAATACGTATTTCGACAGCTAATCTGTCATTTTTAGTACCCTTGAAGACTCTCCACGACAAAGTTGGTCGAAGGTATGCTCTTCACCAAATCACCAGTGGTAATTTTTTTACTTCCTTTTAGGATAAAGGAAGTATTGGATTCACCCCAGAAATTCGAATTTGAGTTTTAAACAGATCTTCACGTTCAGAGATTCCCTAAACCCAAAAAACATGTTTTGTTCATTGGTCTGTGTGTCGGTGTGTGTCTGTCTGTCTATGTCTATGTGAACAGAATATCTCAAAAACGAAAAGAGGTATGGCGTTAAAACTGCATATATAAGTTTTTTGTATTATCTAGATGCGACAGCAAGCTTTTGAAGAAAACTGCATAACCGGAAGTATGGTGTTTACTCTTGTGATTTTTCAGTTTTTTTCGAATTTTTCAAAAACGGCTCTAACGACTTTTTTAGCACTTTACATTTTTATTACGTTTTTAATATGTATTGATGTGAGATAGGTAGAAGACCTAAAAATTAGGTTAAAGTCGGCCCAGCTGTTTCAACTATAATCGTATACTAACTATACTCCCACGCATTCGTCCATTACAAATGTTTTTGTAAGCGATATGTTCGTCTTCAGGCTCATAGTTAGATATTATAAAAAACTTTTAACTTTGAGTTATATGAGAAAATTAAAAGTAATTTTCTGTTGCACTAAATTCTTAATGTTTTGACAGCCATACATTTTAATAGCCTTAACATTGATAAATAAAATGTCCATATTAAACTATATTATAGAAATGTTACCCAACCTACTACTTAATAATATGGGAAGAGTTAAATTAATATTATTCATTTATTATCTACTTGCTCTTATAGCCTGAGGTTCAATTTCAGGTAATAAAATTATGGATGGGAACTTATGTATATGCATCGGTATGTAAATAGCGCCATTAATCCTCAAGAAGTCCAGATGTTAACAGTTTAATTAACAATCAAACAAACTTCCTTTCAGCCCACACATAAATCTTATTTATGACAGAGCAACTTAGGGCAGCTTTCTGCAACA
Source organism: Agriotes lineatus (assembly GCA_940337035.1). Classification (NCBI taxonomy): domain Eukaryota; kingdom Metazoa; phylum Arthropoda; class Insecta; order Coleoptera; family Elateridae; genus Agriotes; species Agriotes lineatus. The sequence continues at coordinate 83,613,016 of OW679198.1, forward strand.
TTTTGCTTATATACAAGGAAATAGTACCTCAGCTATCGCCCTAACGTGCGGTTTCGCCGGTATGAAGGGAAGTATAAGAAAGATTTAATTGCACGCATCATTCCTTAGATTGCAGGCGAGGGCCAAAGACCTGACTAAGACATCTTCATCCTCAGAAGGCTTTCAGATGAGATCGACAGATTCTGGTAATGCCCTCGGGCCCAGGGGAATCCGGTAATTGTTGACTTATAGGCCTGTCGGTCACTCCGTCTTCGTTATATTACCATGTTACACGTAACTGCTGATCTAATGTAGATGTTAGATAGCAAAGGACCGGAAAGGCTTCGAATTGTTACATTTTCTTGAATAACGCCTGTGCCCCTTATTCCTTAATTAGACACAAAAGCTGTAAAAGTGTAAATTAATGGGTCGGATGGTAAAGTCATTTGTTCGAGCCAAAACGCGTCGGAGATTTCGTTGGGATTTTTATTATTAAAGCGGGAGCGAGCCTGTATTTAAATGCGTTGCAGTTCCAAAAAGCTCGTCAGTCAAATGCCTATATTCGACCACTTCTCTGCGATTCAGGATAAATAGCCGGAGAGCAACGCGAGCGTCGGTTTCGTGTTTGCAGGAAGTAAAACAAAAATCCCAATGAGCATCTGTTTGATCGAAACATTCACCATGTAACAAATCGGGACTCATACATCGGCAATTTCTTTAAGGTTCCCGTGGGACGCGCTGGCCCGAGCTGGACATCAGCGTATTCTCTTTATGTCCTTAGGAAATTATACCTTATGTGCTAGCCCTGATGCCGACTGCTCACGTAACTTGCACTATACAGTCTGATTTCATGTTGTCATCTTGGAGTTCCGACGTTGCGCCTGAATTCATTTTGAAACTTTCTAAGTATTAAAGGGTGGCCTCATTCAATTAACGTTAAAAATTTAATTTCATCCACATAAAAATGTTTTAAAATGCCAATTTTTGTTATTAGGACTTGTAAAAATGTTCCCCCACCTCTCTTGGTAACGTAGGCGAGATTTTAGTTTGTAGTTTAACATGTTCATCAAATAACTTACTGCATATAGTTACACATTGTACTCGTATTATATGTAAAAGTCAATATTTTATGTGGCTCAATGTTTGTGTAAATTGTGACTGCACTTTACATATAAAAAAAAGTTCAAAACAATTTTGTGGTTCTGAGAATACTTACTCTTATCCGCATCTTCCAGTCTTCAGCATATTCTCGCACTGGTCCCTATTCATACTGAATATTAGAAAGGTAAATAAAATTAGGCTTATCGTTTGCCCTAACTTTAGAGAAAAATATCCATGGAGCAATATGAAAGAGAGGCAAATAAGGACACCAAATAGATTCGTATTTTTCTTCTTTCGACAGTTGATGTTCACTTCCGAACCTCTTTAGTTTTCTTCTATCTCATTCGTTCTATGCCAATCAAAAGTGAATGCAATATTGTGATCTCATCCACAGTTCACTAAAAATGACAACACTGAAGAAATGGAATTTTATAATAACAGAATTTAATTAATTGTAACTTTTGAAGGAAATGCCGTACCTAATTACAAAAATATAAGACAAGAACAGTTAATTTAGAAGTTCTTCAACTAGAAATAATGACAAATAAGCGATGGTCCAAGGGTAATAGAGAAAAAAATATAGATTGGCAATGGGTCAAAAGCATCACTTTGAAGCAAAAGAATCCATATTTATGAATAAAAGATGGCATGAACATTACAGTGAAAATACTGAGGAAGAACTGCAAGAAAGAACAGGAAAAGGGACAGAATTAGAACAATTTGAAGAAGCACACCTCTCTAAATTAGAAGATGTTAGGAAATCCATCAATAAAATAAAAAACAACAAAAGCCCAGAATCAGATGAGATTCGGTCTGAGTTAATAAAGTATGGAGGAAAGGCTCTGGAGGGGAAGATCTAAGATTTAGTTGTAGAAATATGGACAACACGTAAAATGCCCAGAGAATGGGGAGAATAATAGTCCCAAATTTTAAAAAAGGTGATAGGCTTGGATGTATAAATTATAGACCTATATTGTTGCTAAACGTTACATACAAATTACTGGCGATGCTAATTAATGAAAGGCTAAAAGAACTATCAGAACTAAGAATAGGTGAATATCAGGCTGGGTTTAGAAAAAGATCAGTGACAGACCAAATTTTCACACTGAAAATCATTCAGGAGAAAACAAAAAGAAAGGGGACACAGATACATGCTATTTTTATTCATTACAGACATGTATATGATACCATAAACAGGCTATAACTGCAAGAAGCATTCACAGAATTCCGAATTTCTGATTGGCTGATACAACTAGTGAGACTGACGTTATAGATTGCAGAAAATAAGGTACAAATGGAGGGTGAAACATTAGAAAGTTTTAGGATGGAAAAGGACTCAGGCAAGGAGATCCACTCTCTTCTACTCTTTTCAATTTAGCATTGGAGGTGATCGTTAGAAGAAGTGGAATTCAATCAGAAAAAAGTATATTAAATAATTCCCATCAAGTAATAGCATATGCTGATGATCTGACAACACTGACAAGAACACAAAAAGAGCTTCAAGATGTATTCTTATGCATTGAAACTGAAGCAAGAGAATTTGGTTTGGAAATAAGTGAAAAAATCTAAATACATGGTTTTCAACACAAAGGATACAACTAACTCTATGTCAACGATAACAGGTAATCAAGACAATGAAAAATATATGTTTGAAATGGTCCGAAATTTTGCTTTCTTGTGTGGGTGCTAACTGTCGCTGTCCAGAATAAAATAGCAAGATGGGAAATGAAAATACCGAGGAGTAAAACTGTAAGACACATGGAGGAGAAGGACAAACGAGGAAATCTACGCGCTCCACTTAGATCCACAAATAATTAATATTATCAAGCAAGGCAGTTTACGGTGGAGGATGCATGTGGCAAGAATGGCTCACAACAGGATACGCAAGAAAGAGGGTTGAACCGGAAGGAAAAAATAGAAGAGGCAAACCAACAATATGGGCTGAAGATGTTAAGAAAGAGCTAGCAGCCCTGGGTATTGCAAATAACTGGAAGCAACCAGTTGTCAACAGGAAATAATCTAGGAAGGGCCTTTTGATCTGTGCACATAAGATGAAGGGTGAAACCCTACGATCAACTTGAAAATGAGGGAAATCTCAAGATGGCAACGATACGTCTCTAGTCCCGGCAAAGACCATCAGCTTCTTGGCCAACCCCAAATCTACACTCCTGAAGAACTACGCATAGCTATATCTGAAATTAGGCAAGCAATGGTGAAATCCAATTTGGTTTCCGCAGTGGCTTCGGTATCCTAGAGGTTTGGTTCTCAGTGCAGGTCTTTATTCAATGATAGGGACGATAAATATGATGTACAACCACATGTTTAGAGGACTGCACCGAGATCTTTGATAGATATCAGCACAGGAAAATGGTAGGCACATTGAAAGTAACTGGCATTGATGGAGAAGATATTCGTCTAACCACAAACCTTTATTAGTCACAGAAAAACTACAGTTCGAATGGACGACCATCTTTTTGAACCCGTTGAGAATAAAAGGAGAGTGACGGAAGGGTAAGTGAAGTCTTCACTTTTGTTCAATCATTAGCCAGAACACAACCTTCCGTGAAGTTCTAGAAGACATTGAGCTAACGGCAAATTGATAAACAATATTCACCCTACACAGTACTTTTGGGAGATGACCTGCACAAAAGCTTGTTAATAAAGCATTCGATGCGAGTGAGAGAAGGTATGGTCTGGAAGTAAACGCAAATAAAAAGACGAAATACATGATCATCAGCAAAATTCAGTTGAACCGGCAGTGTTGCTGGCTAAAGTACAAGATGATGTAGCCAAGCTATAACTATTCAGATATGCTTAATGATCTTTATTTATTTATTAATATATACCTAAGAAGCCGCGTAGCGCAGTTGGGTAAGCGCTAGGTTTGTATTAAGCAAGTCCTCGGTTCGAATCCCGCGGGGGCCTGAATTTTTTTAGTCTTGGCGATTTGAATCGGGCTCGGTGAGACTATTTACAGTTGTGCATCAAATTAACTGTGCTCTACTCAGATCCACATACCTAAGTGATAGAGTAACAAGGTCAACGCATCACCATGACACATACTTCACACAATGGTTGCTGCGTAAGCACCAAAATTATTATTTAACCTACGAAATTCATTGTAATAAATTGCAGTTATTCGTTTCCATGGAAACTGGCCAATTTGGTAGAAAAATTTGGAACTAAGCCTTTAATTTAGTATAGTTGAATTACTATCTGTTATTCAGCAAAATTGTAAACATTGCCTCGTTGGTTTGTGTGTTATATAAAAACAATAGAGAGTCGCAAACCAAGTGAGTGTCTTACTTCAATTACCAGCGATGGAAATACTGCAGCACTGAAGTGAATTACTAGATAAAGGCCAAGCTAAGCTGTATTTAAGTGTTCAAGCAGCAGTAGTTGACGGAGATTCCTCAAAGTCAGTAGAAAACAGAGATGCCAACATAAATGTTTCGATCCCACGACTTTGTTCAGTGGCGTCGGCAAGTTCGGTGCCGTCTCACGGTGACTGAAAGTTATTTTATGGTTGCACTATTATATCTACTTTTGTAATTTTAATCTCTGCCAATAGTTTTATTTATACAATGTTGAAGAGCTACATCTAGTGTTTAACCCAATATCACATGTTATTTGCATACCCGGGAGTAAAGCCACGTTTCTCAATTAATGAAACTGAAATTAGTATCCATAGTGTTCGTTAAATCCTAGTAATCTCTGAGATAAGTTTATATTATTGCAGCACCGTTACTTGAATTAAGCTGACGGTGGTTGTCTATTTAAAAAGTTGCGTTTATGGATTAGAAAGTGTGTAAACCGTGTTTACACAATTATAAAATCCAAGTTAATTTAAATTTATGGTTTAATAGCACTATATTACATGTAAGCACAAAAAAACATTATATACAGGACAAATATAGTAATACTAATTATCACATAGTAAGATCACAGTGCCCCAAAAAAAACGAAAATGGTGGATATCTACAGTGTGCCTATCTCAAGCTGTTTACGGGCATTTACTAACAAGATATGGTAACTATTACTTGAGATAGATGACTGCAGCCACAGTGCGGAGAGTCAGAAAAATTCCGATTTGTACTTTAAGACAAATTATCTATCGTGTAGGGTACGAATGCGGTTAAACGTTCACCATGGTGTTCTTCTTATGGTGATGCCTGGTAGCTTCTGCGTGAGATCGAGTATCCAATCTTCCTCAACTGGAAATCCATGGGCTTAGATGATATTTTACAGGTAGTAATTGGGTAGATTTCAGAGTTTCCAGGTGGCGCCTCTGACGTAACTTAACGACTGTCGCTGAAATGACAACGGGGACCGACGGCTTAACGTGCTCTTCGAGGCGCGGCTGTCTGCGATTTTACTACCAGTATAGGTCGGACGCCGACCGCCGCGAAAGTTGCTTAACTTGAACAGTCCATGGTGTATTTATTGAATAGCAGCGGCGCCAATACAGAGCCCTGGGGCAGACCATGCAGCTTTCTAGCTTTGTTGGTAATTCCCGATAGTGTTACTTTAACAATAGGTTTTTCAGCACGGTGTTCATGAGTGGCAGTAACCGTTTACCGGGTAATTTGTTTGATCAGATATGTTAACGCTTTTGAATAAGAGATTATATTTAATAAAAAGAGTGAATTGTGAATTACACCACATTGCTAGGTAATTATCCATTACATTACCATCATGCATAATTTTTAATATGGATATCATTTCTAGTTCAAGGGTAAACCTTCATACTCTATATGTAGAACGCGGAATTTTACGCACACAAATATTCTCTAAAATATAATTGACATTAAAAAGTAGTAAAACATTGTGAATTTATTCAAACGTTTAAAAAGTCATATTCGAACGCTATGCTCGACGGAAGAATATGTCCTGAAGCCTGCCTTGTCAGAGCGTGCTGTGGCTAGTACCAAAGGGTAGCTTCGTTATCTAACATTTCATCTCTCCCAAAAATATTTTCTCAAGACATACGGTATTTATACGTGATGATATGTTGGTATGGAAAGCTTTAAAAAAGTTGGAAAATATAAAAGTATCTATTCTTGAATAAAAATATCCCAGCAGGAAGAATGCAACTTTGAAATATTTTGAAGACCGATAAAACATTTCAGTTTTCCTAAAAACTATTATTATTTAGAATTGTCTTTACCACCACAACTTTTGTAAATTATTGGTAGAAGAAATATCATATATTTTTTTCTAACATTTCCTGGAAAGAATACCCAAGCATATCTAGAAAATGTAAAATATTTCTACAGTTTCTGTCAGCAAAAAATTACAGCATTATTTCTCTTTTGCACGGTTATTGACAACTACAGAGCTCAGATTTACTCCGACAAGCTTAGATTTTTAAAATTACGAGTCTCTGGTGCGAATTCCACGACAGCATGTAAGCCCGGAGTCCGGACTTTCGCCACCGCCTGAGATTCAGTGCCCGTCATAATCTGATCCTCTGGGGACCAGCTCACTATAAATATTTTATGGATTTACGTTGTTCAGTGCATTATACTTATCGTGTTTGCTATTTGATCTGCTGCGATGGCTTTGACAGTTGCCCTATCACTTCTCCGGCTTTTGTATCGCCATATAACTCTATCGGATTTTTACTGTGTGCGGATTTTCCCAGAACCATATTGATTTATGCTATGGAACGGGATATTGTTTACTTATTCAACTTTCAATTGTATTGAATCGGTGCTGGAAGAACGGTTTGGGCATTAAATTAATAATTTGTCACTTTTTATGTAAATTATGTATTAACACTACGTTTATGAAGTACAATCGCATTTTTTAATAATAAATCCATTTTAAAGTATTTTAGAGAATTAGAAATACCTAACTGTAAATGCAGCATTACTTTTACACATCAATTTGTTTTCAACGTAAATAATTTAAAATTGTATTATATACTAAATATAAATAATTATTAAATTTGACTTTAAGTGGTGTCATACAGTTAATTACAAAACCAAATTCACATTTCCATTGAAACACTAAGAAAGCTGAATAATATTTACACTTAAACAAATTAACAAATTAAATCGACACGCTGAAAGCTTCTAGCTGCAATAACATAAATCAGATCTCACCTTGCTGTCGTGTAAGTTGGAATACTGTAAGTTGTTAGGCTCGGTGACGAAGAATGACTTACTTTAAGACATAGCTTTTTCCTGTTTTATTTTTAGTTCATTACAAGCCGTGTAGGAACTAGAAGTAACAATTTCAGAAAATGAAAAATATTTCTCACGTACTTTTCTAGTTGATTACTGGCCACAAAAATATCTAATGAAGAACTTTTGTTTACTTATTTCAAGTTTGACTGGATTGGGGCTCCAGACTAATTACTGCTCCACTGTATCAGGCTATACAAAGCAGTAATCTACTGCAGTTTTCATCCCGACAGCCAATAGATTGAAATAAAACACCCGACATAATAGACTTCTGCATCATAAAAGGCAATATTAAAAAAATACCTGGAAATCAAGTGTTACCTAGACCTCTCTTCAAATCATACACCACTTCTAGTTATTCTAGATTGCCAGATTAGAAGAAGAGGTAAACAAGAATACTTGTTTAACCTTGTTAAACCTTAATTAATCTCGTCAAGACTAAACATTAGATAAATCTCGTTTTTTAAATTATGAAGCAGTTCATGTGGTAATCAGCACAAGAATGTGCTGCAATTGTAAGGCACCATTCTGTTCGACGCACTAGGTCACCGATAACGTTACACAACACTATTCAGCAGAGATTTGTTAAATATTCATTTATGTTGGCCTTTAAAAATTCTTCTGTTTTGGTACGCCCGCGTCCGTGCATCGTGGCAGCATCTACGTATGTTGGACAGTTTTTTAGTGTGTTTCTCTATAGGTTTCTATCCATTGCGCTGTGTGTGAATTCGTGCACTGAGGAACCAGCAATATATCGGGAAAGAGAATTACCTTTCGGTGTTTTGCCTTCTACCGTACCTTGAACGATAAGCTTTTTAAGAGTATCATCACCTCGTCGCAGGATGTGACCAAAGTATTTTAATATCAACCTATTTATGGGTGTAATTAATCTTTCATTAACTTCGGCTGGCATTGTGATATTTGTACCCCTTTCCATCCATGACGTCTTTAACATTATCTGCCAACAAAGGATCTATAACGTATCAGGCGACGTCGTTCCATTGGCTTGATGGTCCAGTTCTCTGAGGCATATGTTATAATGGGAAATATCTTTAACAACTAAATCGTCAAATATTATTAGGATAGCAGGTGTTTGTTAATAGTTATTTGCGCCAACTATGTAAAAATCTAGTATATAAAAGGAATAAGTTTTAATTAATAAATCAGTATTAATTTTTACGATTGTACTTATTCACCATCTATAAGGGTATGCTTTCCAATCAGTCTGAGGCTAAAGACGGACATCACTTTCTACACTTCAACAAGAGATCACTTTCGAAGTCATAATTACTCGTCCGTCAGGCTGGAGACCATCTATATTAAACTCCAATAAAAATAGTACCGTATGATCGAAAACTTTTAACCTCTAGAGGGCTGTGGATTTTTTAAAAATTGAATTTATGTTGGCAGTGATGAGCATTTTTATGTATTTAAAAAAAATATTTGTAAAAATGGCATTCCTGATATAACCTTAAACTGACAGATATAAAAAATTCCACAGCCCTCCAGACTTATAGGGGATAAAAATTTTCAATCATACTGTATCTGATACTTAAAGGCCAAATCAGTACAATACTGATTGGAAGGATTTTCGAATACTTAAATAAAATTTTGCTGTTTTTCCCTATTTCAGTTCTATTTACCCTAGAATGTATTGTAAGTAGTTAAGAAGTCGTCAGTAACAAAAATATTACTTGAAGACGACAACATTTAACATGTATGAAGAAAAACTTGAAAAAATATCTACTTAGCAATGAGAGAAACAATTAATGTTCTTCAGCGTTTAATTTCAAATAGTAACAAGTCTGACATACTTTCTTTCGTCATTATTTATTAGCGATGTGTCGATCCGGTCGGATTCGATACAAAGGATCGAATCCGGGGCAGGATCGATTTGGATCGAGTCCAAGTTTCGGTCCGGAATCGTTCCGAGGAACGAAAAGGTCGCGAGGCTTCAATCCTCGCGGACATTCATTCCTTTGGCATTCCGTTATTCAATCCATTTCAATACAGAATACTATACAATGCGTTGATGGGGAACAGCAAATGATGATGGTGTTCGTTTTAAAGACTCGACGTCGACAGGCGACACATGATACGGCCGAACTTGCATGCTTTTTTATCAGTTATCAGTGATTTATGGCTTTTGGCGGCTTTGTATGTGCCCCATTGATGGCTGAGACATATAAACATACTGAATTACCGACTGCGTGACCACTCACCAAAACAAAGATACTCGCGTTGTTCGTTCCGGGTCCGGAATGACCGAGGACCCCGGGTGTCTGAAATGCACATTCAATTTCGATGTCGATCCGAGGATCGAGTCCGATGGACTCGATCCACTTGCGGAATGGGATTGGAATGAACGAGTCCGCAAAAGTATCGAAACTTCCCATCACTATTATTTATGTCTTGGAGCCTTTAGCATCTAAAAATGAGTTCTATGAAATTGGAAAATTGAAGTGTAATCCTTGAGCCAATGGTTTTGGTGCAAGGAGACGATGGTTCGTCGTATTTGACAATTAAATTGTGCTTCTAAAGGTTCAGTTGAGGACGAAAATCCATAGGTGATGGTCTTAGAAGTGGAACCCCTGCAGCAGCAACAAATGTTAAAGTGTGCAAGAAAGTTGAAGCCCTGATTCTTGAGGATCGTCACAATCACTACGACATTGGACATATTAAAACCTAATAGCGATTTGAAAATACTACACGAAAAATGGAGCAAGATTTAAGTTGCCAAGGCAGCAAATTTGTTAAAAAATATTAACATTTTTGGTTGTTTGTTTATCAATTGGCAAATGTACTGTTAGTAGCTGGTGATGAGACGTGGGTACGTCACTGGGATCCCGAGGCTTGGAACGCGTGGCTTGAGATTCTTTTAAAGCAGTGATAAAAAACGAGACAGGAGAAACTCTGAAAACTATTAAAAAATTATCAATGAACTTCTGAGGAGTTATTAATCATTAGGCTGTAACAGAATTAAAATACAATTCTTACATTCCCACCTGGACTTCTATCCTCCCAAACTTGGTAGTGTTAGTGTTAGTTCCACCATTGGAAAACGTTACCAGAGCAAGTGAAAAACCCAATACAAAAGAAACGTGCAGAGGAAACCGTATTTAAAATGTTTAAAACACCCCACAACAGTACTAAATTATTAGTACCTCACGCCTTTAATTTATTTTTTGTTAAGTCGGTTGTTTGTCTCTCAAACCTGGCGTGTTGAGAGCGATTTGTTTGTGTTGTTATTATTACAACTTAAAATCACATTAAAGTTGTACATTGTGATATGGTCTTACAATGTCAAAGCATTTTAAATAAAATATAAATAATATGCAGCTTAATTATAATGCAAATAAAAACGATATTGAATAGAATAGTACGGTTTTATCATTAAAAATTCGATTTTATACAATGGTATCGACAGTTTTTCAGCAAATTTGACTGCCCATTACTGTAACGAAGATCAGTCAGAAAGAATCATAGTTACTACTTCAATTGGATGTGAAATTGTAAACGATACCAGCTAATTGTCCATTCGTTGATTGCAAATATAACTCAAATTGGTTGATGACAATAATTTTGAACTAAGTTGTTATATTAGTCAGCTTTTATCTGCAAAAATAAATATTATTAGATAGGTTTGTTTTTACATACTTGTATAAAAGGGTTATTGTTACACAATAATGCATAATAATTGGAGATAAGGCATAATTTGAAAACAAATTAACCTAAAATATGACATGTTTAGCTAAAAAGTCACAACGGTTAAAAAGTATGTAATTTTTTGATATTTTTTATTTCCAAGGTTCAGGGAAAAAATAACAATAACAATTGTGTGTGCTAAATTTTTAATTAAAAATGACACCAGTGTGTAATGCAGCATGCTGTGTGGATAATTAATTTAATTTAAAAATATTATCCAGATATCTAATGGGTATCATGTGATAATAGTTGTGTGTAGATAACAAGCTAGGGGTAGTAATGGGCAACCAGTGTCGTTGTTTACATGAAGTAAAAAAATATCTTGAAAATAATAATCGACGTTAAAATAATCACGTTAAAGGGCTAGATTTCCTTTAATTGTGAAAAGTAATAATTGTATATTTGATACGTAATAGTAATACGACATTCTTTGCGATCAAATTTGACTGAGAGTCACAACTATTATTAAAAGTATAATTCAAGATAGTTTGAAAACATTTGAAGTAGTAAATTTTACTTCGAAACAACTAAAAAAGGGGCAAGTGTTTGTGTTTGTGGTATGCTGTAGAACTGTATATCCAGATATTAAGGGGTCAGAGAGCTGCAACGAGCTCATTTTGGTCGTGAACAACCCAAAGGAGGTGTTTGCAGATCAACATCCAGTTAGAAGCTGGTATAAAATACACTCAGGTACAAGAGATACTTCCAGAAGGTTAGTGCTTATTTCTTATATCTAGTTAAGAAATACATAACAAATTTGGAACGACAAATTAGTAGAAACAATTGTAATATTATATTTATAGCGCAATTCGGAATATTAGTTTTCTAAATTTATATAGTGATTCGGGTATTCGACGTATTTCGGTTATTATAAGTTGAAATTTATATATTTTGGAGTAGGTATTTAGAAATAATTTTAAATCAAGTTTGGAACAGTTAAACGTCTGATTAAATATTTTGACAATTAATATCTGATTTTTAGGCCAAACTTTCAAGTACTAACCAACTGAATAATGAGTTCAAGGTGATGTACTAAGGAGTGTTTTTGATCAACGAAACCAATTTATTAATATTCAGTTTTTTATAGTAATAAGAGATTACTTGAACATTAACTCATTCAGCTAGGAATGAGGAGTTCCATTGCTCAATAACTGTCTAGAAGAGGTATTTAAAATTAGAATCTCATGACATAATTTCAAATGTCATAATTGAATATTGAGATATGTCAATTTTAATTTTAATAAGGAATAAGGTAAGTATATAAGAAACTATACCTGATACTACTTCTTATTATTAAATAAAAGAGTATATTTAATTTGTAATAACTACCAAAGAAAGAGGGTAGTATTATAATTTGGCACCTCAAGTAGGACTGAGGGAGATAATATTACAACTTGGCTTGCAACTTACAAAGCAGAACCAGTGTAATATTATAAGTTTTAAAATCAAGCTGAAAGTATAAAAATGATATTAAAAATAAATACTGGTATGTGCCTAGAAAAAGTGTTTTGTATAAAATAAATGTGGTCTAATAAGAAGTTTGGAGTAAGAAATATGAATATGTTGATGGTAGGGACTAGTAGGCGTTGATAACAAAAATGCAATTAGTTGTTCATGCAGTAGATGCAAGTCCATTGTGTAAATGAAGATAAAATGAGCTTGAGATAGAAAAGCCACAACGTAAACTAAAAACAAAGATAATATTACAAATACCAGATTTGAGTGAAAATATAAAAACTTAAATAAACAAAGCTGCTAATTGAAAATTTTTAAAATTGATGATAGTATATCATCAACAAATTAAAGACAAGCAAACTTAACAGTGTTTAAACGGGGAAAACGAAAGGGTTATGAAACAATTTAAAAATAAACATGAAATTAAACTGCATGTAAACATACAGTATTAATTATTATATGAATTTAATACTAAATTTACCAACGATAATTTGATTAAATCTTTAAATATTCAAAAATACAGATTTATATTCAATAAATGATAATTGCCTTTTATTTAAAGTGTTATGTCTTTTATTTGTGTATGTTCTTATTAAATTTCTGCAGTAAACCAACGAGATTGAGAGTCGAACAATTGAATTTGTTACAAATGCATGCTAGCTGTGGAAAGGTAAAGTAGAACATAATGTGATAAGACCCTAAGAATAAATAATTTATTTCAATTAAATTAAACTAAAATCATAAAGAACCGTAGCAATAGTTAATATATAAAAAATTAAAAATTTGTTGTAATCGGGTAAACAATTAAATACCAAGAATTTGCCATCGGAATCGTGCTTGAGTTAATTCTGTACCCGGTATGTAGTAAAATGTAAACTCTTAATTCTAACATTGTTATCAACGAGCCTAGTCACGAATTTACTTAGTATCGTTGAATTCGTTTTCTGGAAAATATTTTTTAACTAACATAAGTATGTATGCATCATAACATTTTTAATGCAATTGGAGCTTTAAGGAATAATAGAAATTAGTTTTACCGAAGACACCCTGAATATTTTAGTGTTATAAATATACACCGTGGTATTTATTGTACACTAGGTCGTTTTAAATAATAATTTCGTAATTTATGTAGAAATTCCTTTAACTATATCCTCACATTCGAAATCTTGGATTTTTGTCGTCTAAGAAATTGAAGTAAACTTTTTTGGTATATATGCTATCACTGATTAATTGAAATTTTATTATCGCAACAAGCACCGGAAAGACCAAATACGGCCATATATCAATTAATAACGAACTGTCCATCCCCAAACAAGCTGCGGAGATGGAATTTTAAAAGCGGCAATGTAAAAATAAATTCAAATATGTATGAGACCGATTTGTAAAATAAAGGGAATTCAATTAATAAAAGTAAATAAAAGGTTTGGAGTAGACAGTTGACCCTCCTATTCAATAATGCAAACGGCACTCGACACGCTGATGAATAAACTGTTACAATTATGGGAAGCTGCATATGACAATAGCGACCACCCCCGTTCCAAATATAGCCCTCGAGCGAAGGGTGTGCGATTTTAATATTTAGATTGGTTACACCTTTTATATGTAAAGGAAATAATTTAGACCCATATTTACCCTAAGCATGACCCTTGTTTGTTTTTTACACTTGTTCCTTTGATGACAAGATTGATGGACTGCTTGGATAGCTAAATTAAAACTGTAGTATGTTACGCAGGCGGATTTTCTACTACTACGAGTAGGACTAAAGACCATAGAGCTATCATCTCTCTCAACAACAACAACGGAGGAGGAGGAAAAGAGAGAATCTCTCTCTTTTCCTCCTCCTCCGTTGTTGTTGTTGAGAGAGAGAGACGTGGAGGTTCTGTTATGTATGATTGTAATGGAATTTCCAGTGGGAATCTTTCACAATAAATCTATGTATCTGTGTATTTAGTTATTCCGTGCGTGTACATGTTAAATTCCACAAACTGCCAGAAAATAGCCAGAATATAGCAATAGAATAATTAATTATACTATACTCCTTTAAATTATTTAATTTAGTTTATTGACATTTAGAAATGTAAAAAGTGCAAATCAATTATTTTAACAACGGGACGAAGATTTTATGTAATTTCAAAACCTATATTCCACTGTTCATCATTGCTAAATAAGTTGTTAGTTTCTTGTAACTTTTTATAAAAAGTCATGAAATAGAACTAGTTCATATTACTTGTTAAACCTTATAATCTCATAAACACCCTGTTTGACACGCCAGGATACTGCGTATAAATCACTTTGTATCACCCCTAAGGGTATATGGTTTCAGGGGAAAAGTGCTCGGAAGAAGCATTTTTCTTTAATTGCTAAAACATCTTTATTAACAGATATAAGTTTATAAGTAAGAACCACAAAATATATTTAAACATTAAGTTGTTTTAGATGCTAGGTTTGATTCAGTAGAAGACTAAGAACCTTTTCAGCATTGCAATCAAAGAACGTTGCTTAAGGCTTAAATCAGATATAATCAGCATACATGGCGTAAGTGTAAAGTTAGTCTAGTTGTGTATAATTAAAAAAGTTAAATTTAGAGAAAAGTTCATATGGTAAAACTAGACAAGTATCAATTATAGCACACTTATTTTAAGAAGTCAGAAAGCATGTAAGACATGAACTAAAAGATGCTGATGCTGAGGAACACTGATATAATCGACAATTTACCCCACACAAATAAGCTAATATGTAATCTAGTCGTCTAGTTTCTATAAAACGAAAAATGTTATCTTCCAGGTTGCTTGTTTTTCGAGGTTATTTTTCTTTTCTGGTACAGTTTAATGAAAGTGTATTAGTTAGGCATTTTTTTTCAGTTTCTTCAGTGATCCAATCACAATAAAAGAAATTAAAGCCAATTTTAAATACTCTAAGTATAATTCTAACTATATCTAGTTTTTCGAAATAATAAGACTTTATTGTGTTATGTATTTAAGTTACTTACTAATAATTTTCTTTTGTACTTTGCAGTTTTGAGAGTTTGTGATTAACCTTCTCCATTTCTTTCTGTTTCTTGTCAGTTCTATTTCTTGCCGCCATATAATATGAAAATAGTTTTGGTTTCCATCATTGTAAATTTGGCGTGGTCTGCCTCTTTTTCTCATAGTAGCTACTTCTGTTTTCCATTTTCTTCTAGGTTAGTTCTTATTTCCCATTGTACACAATTGCCAGAACAAACTCAGCTAGCGAAGTTCCACTGTTTCTGCTATTCATGTTGCTTTTAAGTTATTTTTTATCTCCGCATTTCTTCTATTCTTCTATTGTATGTCATCTGCTTACATCTTGCTGTTTTGTTTTTATGTAAGCGACCAAGACTCACAACTGTATATTAATGTTGGCACTATTATACTCTCAGTTCAGTACTTTTCGAGATTTTTTCATGTTAATAAAACAGTTTTTAAGTGAATAGAATAATTTTGTGGTAGACTTAAATTCTAACACTTGTTGTTAGTTTCAATATTTATCCAAGTGTTACGTTTACAAGATCTTTGCTTTTCACAATGCATTTTGTCTTTTGGCATTTATTTCTACATTTCTTTTCTTAAGTTTAGCATTCTAGACATTTAAGTTGTATTGTAGTGATTTTTTCTAGTATTGTTAGTATATATTATGAGACCACTTGGTACATGTAATATGGCCTCATTCCATAATGTCCCCGTTGAGTCTCTAAACATTTCCTTGTTTGTACATTTGTAATTTCTATATGTTCTATAATAGCTCTGTATACTTTCGACGAGTGTTCTAAAGTATGCCTCACTGTAAAAATTAAGAGCCACGTACCTCGATTTACACCAAAACAATACTGTGCATAATTTAATTTTCCTTCTTGTCCCGAGTCGTTCTTCCATTCTGCTCTTGTAAATTTTTGCAGGTACGCTTAGAAAGGAGATAGCTCTGTAATTTTCACATACCCTGCTGTCCCCATTCTTTAGGTTTGGGAGGACAATAGCTACATTTAAGCAAGTAAGGGTATAGAAAAAATAATACAAATAGCGTAGAAGTACCAAATGATGCAATTAAAGAAAAATATTTTTGCAAAAGACTTACCTATATAAAAGATGGCTTGGCCAGAAATTAAATGAATTTATATACGGAAGTATTGAAGAAACGTATGAACACGTAAACAATCGTATAAAATAAGTAGCAAAGGAGTCAGTAGAAATAAAGGAAAAAGATTTAAGCAGACACAAGATAGAGCTCACCGATGATGCAATGGAAAGCATAAAAAAGAATTAAGAATTACACCAAAAATGGTTGAGTATAAAGTTAAGCCAAAATATTTACCCTTAAACAAATTCCGAATCATCCGAAACTACACCTACTACTGGCTGATATACCATGGGACCTAAGAACTGGAGCAGTTAAATACTTAGGAGTTCATATGGACATCAGATTAACCTGGAGTCACCACATAAATAGTAAATTAAATGAAGCCTATGCAAGATCAAACCGTATATTGTTTTTAATTAATAGAAACTCTCCCTTAAGTAATGAATGTGCCATGTTGTTGTACAAAACACTTGTTAAGCAAATATTGACGTCAGTGTATGGATCACGACTTCGAAAACAAATATTAAAAAGCTATAAGTATATCTGAACAAAGTGATGCGCTTTGTAATCAACTCCCCATGGTCTATAAAAAACGAACAAATTCACCAAGAACTCGGAATATATACCATAGTACAATTGATTAAAAGATTGAAAAAAAAATTATCAGGAACACCAAAGTAGCAGCAACAAAATGGTGCGACAGAGTTGCCGGAAAAGTAACCACACAAGACTTAAACGCCAGCTACCGCAAGATTTGGTAAACATAGACTAAAATTCTTAATAATTACGCTAGAGGAAATATTATTTCTCCATGTTACTATACAGTCTTCTTCTTCTTCTTCTTTTATCAGCCCTTCACAGTCCACTCCTGGACATAGGCCTCTCCTGTTCTTTTCCATGGTTCCTTTTGCTGTGCTAATTGATGCCAGTTTCTACCCACTTTAGCCTTGATATCATCAAGCCAGCGCATTTGAGGTCTGCCAACGCTTCTTTTATGTAGTCGGGGCCTCCATTGCAAAATGCGTCTTGTCCATCTGGAGTCATCCTGGCGAGCAATATGCCCCGCCCAGTTCCACTTCAATTGAGCTATACGTGCTACGGCATCATCGACTTTAGTTGTTTGCCTGATAATTCCGTTTGTAATATGGTCTCTGAGACTGACACCCAGCATTATCCTTTCGATAGCCCTTTGAGTTGTTCTGATCGTGTTAGCTGATCTTATAGTGAGAGTCATCGTTTCCATTCCGTATGTCAGCACAGGCAGGATACAGGTGTTGAATACCTTTCGCTTAAGATTGATTGGAATTTTTTGGTTTTTCAAGATGTGTGACAGCTTGCCTGTAGCTGCCCAAGTCAGTCGAACTCGTCTTTTTAATTCTGTGGTTTGGTTTTCTTTACCTAGCTTGATGTTATGTCCCAGGTAGACGTATTCATCAACTTTCTCTATGAGTTGGTCCCCATATATATATCCACATTGTTTGTTGTCATAACCTTTGTTTTGCTAAAATTCATAGTTAGTCCAATACTTGACGATTTGCTTTGCCGTTCTTCCAGCATATCCTGTAATTCGTCTAGGTTCTGGCTGACTAAAACAATGTCGTCCGCAAAGCGGAGGTGGCTCAAATATCTTCCGTCGATCTTAATGCCTTCATGGTCCCACTCTAACTCCTTAAACACTTCTTCCAACGCCAGAGTAAATAGTTTAGGGGAGATGGTATCCCCTTGTCTTACTCCCCTTCTCACTGGAATTTTGTTGGTTTTAATATCTTCCGTGATATTTACTATACAGTGATCGCCATAAATTCGGCATAATAAGGAATATTTGATTTTTCAAAAAAACTTTTTGGTCAATAATTTGTGCTTGTTTAAAAACCTATTTAGCGCTTATCATATACACAGAGTGATTTTTACTTATTATAAAATGGAGTTTTTCGAAGTCAAAATTCAGAGTGCTACTTTTCGGAAATTAAGTAAGATTACAATGAATTTTCTTTAAGTATGTTATTCTTAGCCAACTGAACAATATTAAGGCCAGAAAACACCCAATTTTTAAACTTTAGCTGAAAATCAATTTTTCGGTTTTTAAAATATTTTTCAAAATTTCACATACCCAGACTTAATATTAAAATTCTCTTTTTTTATGTGAAGACTAAATATTTATAATTGGAAAAAATAATATAAAATGTTAATTACTTCTTTAGATTTTTTATTATTTACCGAAGGTTAGTACGTTTGCATAATTTTTATGTTTTCTATGCATGGCGCTTTTTAGAAAAAATATTTTTCAATTCTAATTAATATCTATTTAAATGGCTTCTAGAACCTCCAATCTACCCCAATTAATGCATTACTGTTACAAAAATCCTGAAAATGCCCTTTTACGGTTGTCTAAATGAGATGATTTTTCTTGATCCAATTTACATGTTCTAATAAATCTCCTCATTTAGACAACTGTACAGAACATTTACAGGATTTTTGTAACAGTAATTCATTAACAGGGCTAAATTAGAGTTTCTAGAACTCATTTAAATAGATATTAATTAGGATTGAAAACTATTTCTCCTATAAAGTGCCTTGCATAAAAAACGTAAAAATTATGCAAACACTACTTTTCGGTAAATGTAGTAATTAACATTTTATATTATTTTTACCAATTATAAAACTGTAAAGTTTTCACATAAAAAATTTGAACTTTAATATTGTCTTGGTATGTGAAATTTTGAAAAATATTTAAAAAATTTCAAAATAAACTTTTAGCTAAGGTTACAAAAAATTAGGAACAGGTCAAAGGCAAAATTGGAGAAGATCAGTCAGGCTTCACTACAGAAAAATCGTGTATAGATCATGTTTACACCATCCAAAACTTGATTTAAAAAAACGGAAAAATGGAGATATACACATGATTTTCATAGACATCAAAAACCGTCTGACTCAGTTCCAAGAGTACAAGTTTGAGAGGTAGTAAAGAAAATAGGATTAATGTAAACCTGGTTACAGCAATTAAAGATTTGTATAAGCAAAATACACTACCAATAAAATAGGACAAAGAAGCACTCGCACCTTTAAGGAAAGAAACTATGTAGCCGATTTTTAAAAAATATATTTAGAGAACAAATAAAAACTGGAAGAGAAGATCTGAAGCGATGGAAGTACCGATCAGGAATGAACATCTACATACATTGAGCTTTGTGGACGACCAGGACCTACAGGACGAAGAGGATTCAAGTTCTACCATAAAAAAAACTACAGGAAGCATATTCAAAGGAAGAGTTAGGATGAAGAAATAAAAACCTTAATAGGACAAACAACAATATGTAGAAGACAGATAACTCTATTGCTCTGGGTCAGACGCATCACTAAAACCAGAAAGAAATGAATATATAACTCCGCCGTTCAAGTATAATGATTTACTTCGCCGAAATTTGGGTAATAAACAAAAATAATAAAGGGAAGATAAACTCAGCGAAAATGCAATACTGGAGCAGATGCTGTACTGTGATGAGAATAAATAGACAAACCAACGAAGAAATCAAAAGACGAATGGACATGGAAAAATATGCAATATACTATATAGAAGAAAGGGGCTGATATGGCACTGTTATGCTCGAAGAACGGGTAGATAAGAGTGGATTGGCAAAATCAGGAAATGCAGCCCAATATGAAGAAGGAAAGAAAGATGACGAAGATCTTGGAGAGACAAGGCGGACGAAGCGATGGAAAGCAGAGATCTGGAAGATGCAGAATGGGAAGACAGAGAGAGATGAAAAATTTGGTTGAGAAAAAAGAGGTAGCGTCAGCTGTGAAAACGTGTGATATACAAATGCAAGTACTTCTTTGCCCCATTTTTCATATACGGATGGGGCCATAATTATATATAACAGCAATGAGATAACATGAATAACAAAATAGAATGCTTGAGTAAGAAAGAGATGGCCATACGAAAAAAATTATTTTAGTAGGCATGTTTAGTTGACAAATGTCATAAATAAATTAAGCTTCAAGCCTTCTCGAATATTTGCTACTATGTGTATCTCTTTCTTACTCAAGCAATACGTATTATATTCTTGTTCATGTTATCTCATTGCTGTTATATATAATTGTGGCCCCATCGGTATTTCATGTCATGTCTTGTTGCTTTGCCTTATTTGATTTAGCGTATTGCTATATTTAGTTCTTCCCTGCTAAACTCTTTATATGCTGAGTCACGTTCTTGCTTCTCTCTCCCCTTGGTGTATTTCTCTAAGGCACTATTTGTTTGCTAGCTTTTTGTTCCATAGTTTACTAAAATATTCTGCTAATCTTTCTATTATGTTCAATATTTCTGTTGATGAGTTTTCTTGTTTCTCTTTTATTTGTTTTAACTCACCATCTTTTTCTTTACGTTGACTCTTCACACTTTTATAGAACAATTTTAATTGTCATCAAACTAATCTTCCATTCTTTCTCTAAATTTCTCACAGGTCCCGAATTTAGCTTTCTCTCTTTGTCCTTTATATTTATGTTGTATTTTTCTTGTACCGTAACACTTTCTTTACACTTTTTTGTCGCTTTGCACTTGTAGTTTAACTCATTTCTTTCACCATGCTGTTTGTTTGTTCCCTTCACTCACGTTCCATGTTCAACAAAATTGTCTATGTTGTTGACTTTCAGATATTCACCTGCTTTGTTAAAATACGTAAAACCTTTGTTGTTTCCTTCTCAAACTTTTCCTGATATTTTTTGTCCCTCGTCTTTTATTTTGACCAGTGGAAAAACACAGTGTTACTTTTTAATAAAATAATCAATAATTTCATTGTTTAAGACTGTTGGCTTCTTCTGCTTCCATGCTATTTTGTATAATTGGTTTTTCTTTTCTCTTTTCTTCTAGAAGTGGCTCGCAAATATTAAAACTTGTTTAATTTTGCTGTAATATCGCTATCATTGTTTATATATAGTATACCCGAAGTAGTTCAAATTATGTAACTTTTATACAATATTGCTATTGTTGCTTTCGACTTCGACCACTTTTACGAATATGCAATTTTGCTCACCACCAACTAACAGTAGGATGAAAGGTCTCATGAAACTACATACGTTTTCTGGAGACAGCAAGCGCTTTGGCGTTGAAGGGAAGTCGAAAAGTCGAATATATTAGGTACGATGGATGTAAACGTGATAACTCGAAAACAACATAACCTATCAAAATAATTAAAAGAAATATGTAACATAAGAAACCTTTGTTTGGTAGGTTTGTTGACCTCTACGTCATTGTTTTGGCGGTAACATAGCTTGTAATACTATTTTAGGGTTTGTTATACATTCGTTGCGATTTGATCATATGTAAGGATTGTCTGTCTCTCTTTAATTATCAGAGAGGTTAAAGTTATACAAACCATGTCTATTTTAGTGATAAACTCAATATATGCAAATTATGCTAATTACCAAATTAATTTATCTTTTCTTCATCATAAACTGTCTTAGTTGCAGTCAATAAGCAGTCTATATACGACCTTTTTCGAACCTTATGCTATATTTCTAATGTATTCCGATAAAACACGTTCTGCCTAGGACATTTTTTTTCAAAATCGATTTGTATCAACCTTATCTCACCTTGTGGTAATCGTATGAAAGCTATATGAGGAGATAAGTTGAATTATCTTTTCTTTGACGTGTATTATAGTGTATAAGCAATTTGCGTTGGATCTTCTTCTTCAATGCCCATGCAGTGTTTCTAATAGCATGCTATCTAATATCATAGAGTTTCTACGTGTGAAAATGTTCGTTTCGATTCTCTATGTTACATTTCGTAAGGTTAGGGCAGTCTCGCACCTTTATATGTAACTGTATCACTCGGTCAACTATCTAATCATTAGGCTTTTGGCTGGACTTGAAAAGCTTCAAAAGCGAACTGATCAAGGTGTGCTATTTTTCATTCTTAATCTGCTTAAAATTACGTTTGTCGAGTTAATATTTATTTCAATTCAGTAAGTAGAACTTATTATATCTAATATCGTTATTGAATCTTTCATTAATTATGATCTTCAATGTTGTCGAAACTGAACTTTTGTTCATTTGGGGTAGCGATTTTAGAGCAGTCTTGGTTTATATGAGCCGAACATCAGTTTTGGTCCAAACTGTACAAGCAACCAATTCAGTATTGTATTTGTAGAAAGGGTAGCTGACAGGGAAACGTTCGCCCCATACAATATCCAATAAAAATAAAATCTATGTGAAGCGGAATAAATATACTATTTTTACATGCTGACATCCCCTGCAAATACCGGCAGACAGAGTTATAGCGGGTGTCCAGCGGCCACTAGATCGGGGAACAATCTACTGCTGTCAATAAATTCGACCTCGTCCAGTGTAATATTTCCCCCGTGTATCCATTGACATATTGCATTTTCGCAAGTACACGCTACAAGTCTGCATACAAATAACAAGCAAATTCACGCCTTTTCGAATATGTTGTCGATAACCGAACCATAAAATGTGGGGCAGACGATCCGTGGGAGCAGTGCGACCTTCTAGGTGTCACAAGGTGTGCTTTACGACGCTCAGTATGCAACGCGAAGTCATTTTTATGTGACTCTACATGCTTGACAAGAAGCGATTACATCGGTTTTTGCGGAGGACAACGTTCGTACTATCTAGAAAAAATGCAGGCATATTTATGTGAAAATTGTTCTCCTTTTTTGTCATGCACAATTACTTCTCCACTATTTACAGGGCATTTCTGCAGTATAAATAAGGGCATTTTTGCGAGCGAACCGCGAACAACTTCGCTCTTATGTTGGTGCTAAAATAAATGATAGTTCAGTCACTGTCCGGTTGCCTTATACGTGATTAAACTGTTAAGGCGAAACTAGACTATATAAACACTTTTGAAGAACCATAAAATATGTATGCATTTCATATTAGGATTCTTCCTTCGTCAGCTGAATAATCAGGGGCGTGGATCAATACCATAAATAAAATTAAGAAGGCACCTGTAACTTATTATTCAAAACTGTCTTACCTGACATTTTATCTAAGTTAAATTCGAATGTAAATAGATTACGTAATGAGCACATAAACTTACTTCCCACATTGCCATGTTTTTAAAATAAATTCTGGAGATGGCTCTGTTAGATTCTAATTTAGGGCAATGCTTATTTCTATATATAAACCCTAATTGATAAGCTATTCTTAATATAGACAGTCTTACTTCTATTTTGGATTTTTGATTGGTACCAATAAGAAGAAGAAAACAGCAACCAGACGAAACACGTTTTTAGTTAATCAAACCTTATTCCAATAAGTTATGGTTTTACAAAAGTATTTAGAAACCAAAACATGATTTTAAATTTTCATAATTAATTGTAAGCGTTATATTTCGTAAACAACGGTTTCACGTTGAAAATGCATTACAAGCAATCATCATTCTTGACGAACCTAGTAAATAAACTGCAATTATGCTAAATGCAGTTAGATATCTTTCTGTGTTTACGAACCTCTGCCGAACGGGTCCAAGTCTTTACTACCCTCCTTATGTGAGACTAATTAAGGCCGTTGATTGTCATCTTTTTAGAGTCCCCTAAGAATTATCCTGTCTAAATTAAAACATACAACTACAAACTTCACCCTGAACAAAAATATTGTCGTTTACGCAAGGATCTACTCGTTAGAAACTATTTTCCATAGTAAATTATTTCATCCATTTTTCAATTATTTGTATAATTCTAATAATAGATTTAATGCTTTCAGTTTAAGTACTTTCCCACTTTTGTATCCCTCCGATTAAATTTATGACACCGAGTGAGGTTGTTTTTCCTCTTCTTAATCTTAAGAAATGTATAAGATAAATTCAGCAATTGAGAGTATCGGAATAAAACAGATACAGGTGGAAATTGTATTATATTGATATATAAAGGATTTTTGTCACAGAAACTTCACAGCATTTATATGACAATACTTTCGTTTAAATTCCAGTATGGTAGCTGATGTCTTATTATTGTACAACGATGTACCAACCGCCAAATACAGACACTAACCACAAATATTGCGCAAAATACAATTAGTAATACTTTCTGTTTCCCATTAAAAAAACACTCAGGGCACGAAGATTAGGTGGCAATAATATGTTAAAGGATGCAAAACGCAAATTTTATATTTATTAAAAAAAGTAATCTAAATTATCTGTTCTTGCTTTTTCATCTTTCTATTCTTCATTGTCATACCTTTTCTGAGTGGATACGGTTATAATAATTGTGACATATCCGAGAAATACTTTTTGGTAGAGGTTTGTAAGGATGGTCTTTCCGGACTTGTTACGTAAACTACTATAGCTTCCTACATTTAATAGATTATTTCTAGTTATAATAATAATAATTATAATGCATTGAGCAACATATTCTGTTTTTCTCTCTTTTTGTTTGCACAGGACACTTTCTACAACAATTTCTGATTAAATTTTTCAATTGTTCTCTTCACAATCCATGAAAATGTATTTTGGTTCTAAAAACTCGTAATGAATCTCTTTAATTCGTGTCCACTTAAGACTATAAATATAATCAGTAGTAGTTAAATAGACTCATTTGCTTTACATGAGCGGCTGATAGATATATTTTGCAATAGTTTGCTGAAAAAGATTATGAAGAAGATCAAATCCATATAGGTCAACTTTTTGGAATCATCATTTTCAATTAGTTATTATCGACACTAATTCCTCTCAAAACACAAATACCAATTAGGCAATCGCTTTCAGTCTTGGGAAAAAGCACAACTACAAACATATAAAGTAGCAAACACATCACTTGATTGTTTTCATTGTTAATAAATGATAATGGAAACTGTAAAACAACTTTTCACCATTTAACCCAAGTAAATATCTTTAAAATATTAAAATTTAAAAAAGAAACACTTACACCTACTTTATTCGTTGATGATTTGAAATGTCTAACTGCATCCATATCATTGTTACTCGTATGTCGAAACAAGTACTTTCTGTATACATATTATAGTTATTTAACAGTAATTTCTTTTTAGAATGCATTTTGACATTAACGAAAAATTCAGAGATTAACTTAATGTTTACCTATAATCGTAATTCAAACAATTTCAAATAGAGCAATTGTGAAATCTCTAAACAATATGTCTTCTGACAAACAGTATATCATCTTTTCCTGGACAGGGGATGCTCCAAAATATTACTGAACAATATAAAAACGTGTTATTTCCAGTATTCAGGCTTTTCCATAAAAGACTACTAGAAAGAAATGAACTTGACCAGAAACTCAAAGTAGTGGCATTTCTCTGCTCTTTTTCTATACACATTGTTTTGCAATATGTAACTCTAAAGTATTGTCTTAATTATGTTTTCACATGCATAGAGCCCTATATCTGATTGGTGATTCTAGAATCTAATGTGGGCTTAGTTTGTTTTCCACTTTCATTTGGAATTCGTTTTTCTTGCATTAAGTACCTCATTGGTGGGGAAGTTCTATTTCTTCAATAGTTTAAATGTATTCTTCTATCAGGCTGACCTCTAAAGGGGCCCTTACTAGGCTATGGTCACTACAAGTGTCGAACTGGTTGATCACAGAAACATTCCTGTTTTTACTGCGATTGTTATTGGTTGTTATTTCATGGGAGCTCTTCGAAGTCGACTTTCTTCTTCTTACTTTATTCATTACATTCTCGAACCATTAAGCCACGACGAACTGGCAGAAAAATAACCGAAAACATTCTTATTGTGACGAAAAGTATCTCTGCACAGACAAAAGGACCCCAAATTGAACGTGAGTACCTTAGAAATGATTGGAGAAGGAAAGAAAACAACGAATAATTCCGACTTATCTAAACAAATAAATTAAAATAGAAGAAAACTGCAAAGAAACAAAACCACTAAAATAATTACCAAGATATATAAATCTACTGAAATGTGAACTTTGTGAGATTAAAACGGTCCACGGGATAAAAAAATACAAAAATTGAAGAACAAAGCTGTTATAGTTTCCGGAAAATATGATATTAATTATATGATAGACAATTTTATGATTCTGTTGTACTCAAACCAGACGTTTTTCATTAATTTGTTTTAAAGGTTGGTTCAAAGGATATAACAGTAGACTAAATTCGAACTGCGCTCAACCAGATGAAAAGAAAAAAGCACCATGGCTGGCGGCTAGACTAAATTACGTGCTAGATGTTGGAAATGAGAGTACAGACAACTGAAGATTTTACTTAACAAATGTGTTCAAGAAGAAGGAAGGAAATGCGGAAGTTGATCTACTGTTCAGGAAAGGAGATATAGCAAATAATTGTTTATCAAAATAACTCAGAAGCCCGATTTCTATCAACAAGTACAACATGCTGGTTTCAAAAAATGATATAGCAGAGTTCAAATTTTCAGACAATCCAGTCATTAAAAGAAAAGGCAACAAACTGTAATGTCTGGCTCCACCTATGTAGCTTTTGTCGATTAAAAGAAAGTTTTCAATTCAATTGAAAAATAGGCATGCGTAGGAGCTTTTGGTGATGCCAGAATACAATAAAATTACCATACATTAGAAACTAAAGATACAAAAGGGAGTATAATAAGGAGCCTCAGTGTCACCGATACCATTCACACTAAGCTTAGAAAACGTATTTAAAAACTCAAGTTGGGAAGAAAAATGGAGGTCATAGATAGGTCCTATCTAACTCATCTGCAATTTGCAGATGATGTAGTGTTAATTAACGGTGATACAAATTCGCTGAAAGTGGAAGAACTAAACACTACATCACAAATTATAGCCATGCATATGAACTTGTCTAAGGTAAAAGTCATGTCAAACAGCGTTGAATCGGTGTAGATCGGGAATACAGTATCACAAAATGTTAAGGAATATGTAGATCTTGATATACTAGGAAACTTGGCAAAAGAGACCATACGGCAGAACTAACAAGAAGAATTGGGTTGTGATGAGACAACTCAGGCATACGTATGATGAAGAACAAAGACGTCTCAATAAATCTTAAAGTTACATTGTTTGATGCCTGCGTTTTAACTGTAATAAGCTCGGGCGAAATGGCCCTAATAGCCAAGAGTACAAATCGGTTTCTGTAAGTCTGAAATAAGAAATAGGAACCCGGAATGAGGGAGTAGTAGATGTGGTTGAAAGGGAAGCAACGCTAGGTGGTCGGCCATGTAGCTCGGCAGAACTATCAAAAATGAACATCTAGACACCGGAGGTCGAGGCAGGTGAAAAGGAACAGAGGGAGCTTGACAACGTCAAAGCAAGTTCAGGACGTGACTGAGCCCGAAAAGCTGAAGATCGAAGAACATATTAGAAAAGTATTAGTTCCAAGAGTGGACCAGGATAAACTGAAGAAAAAGAATAAGGTTTTTGAATAATGTCTTGTGTGTTAGTTTTGTATTATCTAAAACTAAAATATTCACCTTTGAGCATCTAAGCCGAATATTTTCTTTTTGTTACCATTCGGCCTTAATATTGTTTTTAAAGTGATATTAAGGTTAGAAACGAAGTCACCATAAAGGTTTTTAATGGCTGAATGGAGCTGTGTCCTGTTTTATACTGCTCCACAAATGAACTGGACCACCCATAAAAATTGTATTTATTACATTACATCACAATATATATATATATATATATATATAAAAGCTTTTGTTGTATAGTATACTCATATTAAGCATATTTATTTTACGGGGACTTCCAACCCCACTAACGACTGTCATGATGTTATTATGACATCCGGGCCCACAGCCGTACCACGAGGCGCCGGGAGAAGCAGCCGTGAAACTCCCATCCAAGTACTCACCAGAAAGAGCGTTGCTTAACTCTGCTGACGGTACGTGGATGCTTGTTCAAGCTACACCACCCGGGACCTTCTTGTTTTATAGTATACTCATATTAAGCATATTTAATTGCACCATCCTCAAATATCAACTGAAGAATTAACAAAATCATATTAATAAAATTAAAAAATAATAAAATTATGAAAAAACTATATTTTACTAAAATAAGAGGAATCACAAAAAAGGTTAATTAATAGTTCTTTGTGTCTCTTCTGAACGTTTAAAAATGTTTGGCAACGATTTGGCATACTTTGTATGCAATGTGCTATCAACATTTGGGCAAAATTCAAAATCTTAAAATGATAATATTTTATTAATGGACTTAGTTTTCTTTAAACCAAATTATGAAAAGAAATGCTTTTTATAGCGACACAATCATGAAAGTTTACCAAAAATGCCATGAATGTCCTTTTGGAGCTCGATTTGCAGTGGACTGCTATATACATTTTGGAAGTCTCAATTCTACTCAAAGTATAGATTCAATTTAGTTTTATTTTTCGCTAAATTGCAAGCCCGTGTCCAAAGTTGTGCAGTAATTTTATTACCAGGAAATTTTAAGAAGATGTAAACTTCGTTTCAGACGAGGCATAATTAGTCAGTATATACTACTATGATCTTTCTGTGTATATTTAAATGTATTTTGTGCGCCAATTACATTCTGTTAAGTAAATATTTATACTAGCTGAGTAAGTAATTTTTAAAACATGCAACCCTTTACTCAGGTTGGAACATGCATTTGTAATTAGATTTATAACAACTTTTTCCATCCAGAGTTAATGTCGGTTACGTATATTTTTTTTTATAAACTGTACGTTGACAGTTCACTCAACGTTTCAACTCAACAGCTTTTATGAACATTACTTCTCAGCTTATTTCAGGTAATTAGTAATTAGAAATTATATGGTTTAATTTATTTATCATAAATTCTGTTTTCAGAAGCATTTCAATCCAATCTTCCATATACAATATTACTCTAATCGTTTTAGAACGTACTTTAGTATTTAGAAGTTCTTTGTTACTACTAATTAACGCTAATAAGTTCACAATAGCTCCTTCCTTCATGTACACCAGATTCTAGGATGCTGACACTCCATTATTAGGTAGGTAGCTGTCAAACAACCACGCATTCTTTTTAAAATATTACTTCAATAAGAAGTTTTTTCAATTTTCTATAATTGAATACAATATAATCTATTTTAACATTCCAAATTTTTGTATATTTTTCTTTAGGGAAAATTACACACTGTTTATTATTTTTTATTAAACCTTCCTTTTAGCATCGATCTAGTTAGTAATACAGGGTCCGGCAACGATGAAGAGGTGGAAGATATTTTTAAATATTGCTTATATAAAAGTTGTAGGTACACACTACTAAAATAGTTTTGATTATACAGGGTGCCTCAAAAAGTGTGGCGAATCAAAGTTACTTTTTTAAATGTAGTCCCTATATTTAGGCAGCTTAAAAGCTTTTCATTGAAACTAATCATTTGGTATAGGGTTGTGTCGGTTCATCATTAACTGTTTTGGAGATTTTAACAATTTTATGCAAGAAAATGCGTAAGTGTATGCAACTGCTCTAAGTAAAAAAACAATTTAATGAAGGAAAACGTTACCAAACGATTATATTTTCGTTAATTATCTTTAAAGTTTAAAATAGTGGCTGTAGGTATTAATGCTATACAGGGTGCTCAACATTTGCACATTTAATAATATAGTATTTTTTTAATGGAACAGTCTGAATATGTTTATATTTTTGAAAAGCTTTCTTTTGCTATGTTATTCATACCCATAGATTTAACTGTTTCTCCAATGCTTTATTTCAAAGGATAACAATGAAATGCCATTATAATACAAATGTAAATGCGTACAACTCTTCGAGCACAACAATGAACCAAGTTTAAAAAATAGAAATCCAGACACCGCTGAAGCCAGAAATAACAAACATGAAAAAACTAAAGAAGCAGGGTACAAGTAAATCTGGAAAGCCATTGAATTTAGGGCTGAGAAATGAAATATCGGAAGAATGTTCATTAAACAAATTTTTAAAAAATACAGAGACATACAGGGTAATCCATTTAAACAAATCGGAATAATTATACCGATGGGGCCAAAATTATATATAACAGCAATGAGATAGCATGAGCAAGAACATAGAATGTAATCCATGGATAAGAAATAGATAAACTTAGAAACCAATATTCGAGTAAGCTTGACGTTCATTTTAATTATGACGTATGTCAGCTAAATATGCATACTGAAATAATTTTTTGTAGGGCTCTCCTTCTTTCTCAAGCATTTTGTCTTCTTGTTCATGCTATCTCATTGCTGTTCTGTATAATTGAGGCCCCTTCGGTATTTGTAAGTTTTGCGCTCTCTGTATAGTTTTAATACCCAGAGAACGAAAAGAGAAATATTTAAACATGTGGCATAGTTACGTATAGGCTTATGCTGTATTCGTTTTTCAAAGCTGATTTTATTTGATCCTGGAACTAATTTAGTACTGCTTTTCTTGATTTTTCGTGTTTATTATTTTTTGTATCAACATTGACTGGATGTATATGTTCTAATCATTGCCGCACCCTGTATATTTTTAGTTACTGTTGACATTTCTTATAACAAATTCCATCTTAACATTTATCCCTTTACTTTTCTTGTACCTTACTCATGTTCTTTAATTGCAGGTCATCCTGCTGTTCCTGCATGCTTTTGCTCTTCCACTGAACTACCTACCGTTATGAAAATGAACAAAAAGTAAAACGGTTCATTGTCACTTTCCAATGGCAAAATGCTGTGTAATTTGAGTGCTTTCCTAAATTCATATTTCCAGTATTAGTTTTATTTATTAATTGTAATCCAAATAATAGCACGTTAATGACATGGTATTACCATCGAGTTAGCAAATCTCAATAAGGGCGGCTGTTCCTATCTTTTAATATAATTATTCATTCATTGTTGTAGCGGCAGCAGCGAACCTTCGCAATACTTATAAGTATCTGTAGCTTCAGAATTCACATATTGATTATAATAAAAAACTTTTGACATGTATTCATAACAATTATAGAGGTGGGGACAAAAAATGTGAGTTCAAACCATAGTAACTCCAACGGCCATAAAAATGTTGTGTGGCTGTAGATTCCAATCCGGCTTTGACAATCGTGGAGTTTTAATGCGTACCCCTGCAAGAAGGATGCTAACAACAAGGCTTACGACGAATAGAAAATATAAAAATGTAAAATTTTATTTTAGGAAAATTATGTACTTCTGTTCAACAAGATATAAAATACTAAATATCTGTAGAAGCTGCTTAATCGGCATACACGACAATAATACGTCGAGTGCAAGTTCGAAGCACCTTGTATATGCGAAATGGGTTTAATTCACTGTGATTTACCAACTACGCAAATGGGTGCGTTTCAAAACTCATAGCTTAGCAAAGCTGATTCTGTAGATCTCACTTTCTCTTCTTATGGAAGTGGTGGTGCAATCCGAATCTAGCTCTAAATTGTTTTAGTTTTCACAAGCCCAAATCCTAAGCCTGACGATACGATTTTAATATTTATTATTTTTATCAGCAAGGCAGCTTTTCTGACGGCCGTTATTAATTGTAGCTAATTTGGTTTTCTCCTCGTGACGTGTACTTCGAATTAGATAACAATCTTCGCATCGATTGCCAACGTGAGTGAAGCTACTAATGTGGCAGTGGGGGCAAAGAAACCTTTGCAGTTAAAGGTCCTCGTGACAGCCTTATTTCCCCTGCCATTAAATTAGGAAATTATTATAATAAAAAGCACCCATCAAAAATACACCGGGAGTTCTTAGGCAAAGCTCGCGCAAACACACGAAATACTTTATGACACCGCGTTATCATAATCGAATCAGCGGTTGACAATGACACTGACATCCCACGCATCCTTGACGGGCAGACCTCCGGCGACGACCCGATCGTATCGGTGGCGAAGGCACCTGAAGAACCGTACATTTCACTCCTCGCTACTCATATTAATGTATTGCACTTTTACGCGTCCTCACTTTGCCTTGAAATTCATTCAGCTCCGCTGTTTGCTGATGTTTACATCTGAACAATGAACCACCTATCGTGTAATCAGATCGTGGTTAAAATACTGAAATCGAGGTGGCTGAGCTGGACGGCCTGCAGCACAGGATATTGTAAATTAATTATTGTGTTCATAGCTATGAGATCGACCTTAGCTTCGACCAATGTTAGCAGGAATACACTAGACGAACTAATATAATTAAATGGACAAATGATAGAAAATATCCCGATAGATCAGCAAAGTAACAGTGGTTAAAATACATGAATACCTCTCTTTAGCAATACTAAACAAAACAAAACGTCCATAGTCAAACGGGACTCTCTGTACATTTATAGTTTTTCTTTTCAGGCATCTCATTGTTATGATCATCTACAGCCTCTATTCAATCCAGTGCTGGATATATAGCCAGGCTTAATGGATCAGTTAGACATCCTGACTATCGATTCAAGGGCAAGGAACACGAGGTCGGCCTAAAAATTACAGAATATTTTCATAAAATGGCTAAACAATTGGAGTGCAGAATAACAATATTCCAAAAATTCTGTACTGCGCGACAGATTCAAAGTTAGATACTTAAAAAAACATATAATAGAGGGAAAGGCTACACTGAAAACTAGGAAACACAAAAATTCGAGAAATATGCAACACCGAAGATATAGTAAGGTGGAGACGGAACCGAAGATGGCGATAACTCATACAAAGAATGGACGTTCAACGATTAGCAAATATGTGCATGACCCACACACCAAACTGAAAAAGATATTCAGAGGGACTACCGAAACGCTGGCGATGCACCACACTTAAACTACGGGTAGGCACAGCCCTAGCTAGCTCTAACTCTAGGCAGAAAATATGGTGTGAGTAAAGACTAGGCAGCGACCCTTAGGGTTAAATACAATCTTTATAAAGCAACAAGATTTTTGACGCCTGCAGTTAAACACAACAAAAAACAAATTGAGCTACCAAAGCAAATCACCACCTACCTTGTAAGCCTTTTTCTTCAATCTAAATCTTAAAAAGGAACATAAGCAGGTTCATGAGGGATCGTAGTGCAGTATAAAGAAAATATAAACCAATAACAGTTAATATAATTTAATATTCAACAACAGTGTAATAACTATCCAGCATAAATAAAGCTGGGGGTTTAACAAAACCCAGAATGCGTAATTAACAAATAATTGAATTAGGAGTCACCCAAATCATAACACAAATATACATTATTAAATCTCGAAACACACTGTAGAATACAACAAATTAAAAACGCTCACGCCAGCAATAACGTGGCATAAAGAAATTGACATCTGGATGCCATGCAATTATCCGCTAGTGCTAGGCGCTTCAAGGACGCCTGTAAATATAAGTATTAGGTATATACAAAAGTTCAGCCCCTCTAACTGATGAAATACTAACACTTCAAGCGTTGCAAAGAAGCTAGTATTAATCGCGTACGGTTTGATAATCGAAGGCCTTCGTAGAACTGTTTATTCTTAGGCAATACCCCTTTACCGATTAATTAAACAGGCAAGCTAAAAATCAATGCATGTACGCACGAAACGTAGTTGAAAGCACTATCATTGCGATCTTTAGGAGGCGTCTCGCCAGTCTCTGAAGCGGATAAGGCGGCTACTGTAGCCGGAGGAAGGTTAAGCCATTGCCCACAACTGCTCGCATATGGAACACACGCCGTAAAAGCCGTTTGCTACGATGAATCCGTAACCGAAGAAAATCGCTATGAATTCGCAATCCTTATGAGCTTTATATCTGGAAGCCGGTGGCTTGTAGTAAGAGCATGAAAGCATTACACATGGAAGCAGGCCACAGCTGGAAATTGGCTTGAACGGGCTTGAAGAAACGCCGCTGTGCATACTTCAAATGTTTCAGAAACTAAGGCTTCCAAAACCTGCTAGTTAAAACTGTGGCATATCTCCGAATGTGGCTTCTAAATTGTTTCGAGCCTAGCCTCCTTTGACCAAGGCTCGCTATCGAAGGAAAGACCGCACCGAGAAATTCTTCGCAGGTGTCAATCTCGAAGGTCCAGCGTTCGTTGGGCAAAATCTAATTCACGCAACGCCAAGAGCAGGGCGCATTGGAAACCCATATTCGAAAACAGACTGCCTCGAGGAACTATTTAATAACATAACGAAAAATGAAATGGTGTGTTACAGAGAGACTGCTGGACGTCAGCGTCACAGTACCCAGGCTAGCCAAAAGGAAACAGGTCAATGACCTAATTAAAGAATGGGAAGAAAAAGAAGAAAAAACAACATTAGAATTATCGTTGTTTTACAGGACTTTTCCACGGTCTCTGTTGTTTATCTTCTAAAAATGACAGCCTTGATACAACTTATGAAGGAAGAAAGCAAACCAAATTTGAAGGTCTTCTATCATTAATCACAGCCTCGAAAGCAATTTAGAAGTATTTTTCAGCATCTCCCAAAGTAGAAGTCGCAAGTTTCATTGTTAAAATGTATTTGTTCTTCGCTGAATAGCACATTTTGTTTTATTTTATGCTGTATTACCAAAAGCTTGATAGAGACACAGAGAAGATATGTTTTTAGCTCATTGGAATGTTTTATTTAATTAGGACACTCAGGACACTAAACTGATCCAATGTCAAAACTAACATGATTATTTTGAAAAATGTCTGCCGAAGCTTTCAAAATTATGATCAAATGCGAGTATGTACGGTTTGTGTATAGTTTTGTTACTATACCGCACAGACCAGTCTTCAGAAAAAAGCGACGTTAATTGTACCTTAACGTTGAATGGTCACCCGGTTCAGTACCGATCAAGTGGATTGCGGAAAGAGTACCGCCTATCTATGGATTCGAACCGAGGACTTGCTTATTGCAAGCCTGGCAACCGTGGTGGTTCAAAATTATATTTAGTCTATAAAATTAATTTTGCCGATTTTTTAATGACAGTTGTACAGCTGTACGTCTGTACAGTCTGTAAAATTGGCTTTTAGTTGGCAGTTTTAAGTTTGTAAAACGACTGTTTAATAACATGCTTTTATTAGTTTACGTGGTCAGTAGCAACGTGTTTAAAATGATTTCATTAGTCACGTCGTCAGTAGCAACGTATTTTAAAATTTTTAACCACGCAAAATTACTACCGGGTGCTAGTAATTCTAATTTATATTTTATATAGTAACGTTCGGACACTTCATTCCATGGAGGAACATGGCCTGAGACAAGGCGAGTCAGGGTCGCCGAAATATCTCGTTCCGAAACCCAGTCATCTGGCACACGTTAACGGAGTACTGGGTGATGTGGTTAGCATCACGCCTTCGACGACTGCTTTACTTTACCTACTTCCGCAACTGTGGTTTTGGTACCCAATTTTTAAAGCGACTGGGTGGACCGCCCGCAGTTGCCAGATGTCGGGATTGAACCCCGTACCGTGGCACCGCAGCCTGACGCCCTAACTGCTCGGCCACGCTGGCGACTTATATTTTTTTATATTTACCGTGTTTTCTAGATTGTATCGTAGATAAAATATTGTAGAATACATTTGTAGTCACTCGCGGGGCTTAAAACGTTCGCTCACTAGCGTTTTAACTCTATTCCACTCGTCACTAAAAACTAGTTTTAGGCACTTTTATCGTAAATTACTATTATATTCTTATTAGAAACTCCTGAAAAAGATGTTGCCTGAATTATAGGTGTATACAAGACATTTACAAATGACTTTCTATTAAAATGCGATTAACTAGCTTTTGACACTACCAAATAGGTGGCCTTAGTCTAAGTAGAGTTTTTTTTTGCAGTTTTAAAATTAAATCCTAAGTAAGAAAGTTACATAACGAAATGTTTTTAACGTCTTTAATATATACAGCGAATCACAAGAAAACAACTTTGCTAGCTCCAATAACGATTGAAGAGTGTTTAAAATTACATACAAAATAGATAGAAATATCTCTATGTTTCTCAAAGTACTGAAACAATAGAAAGGAATACTTGGTAATGCGAATTACACTAATTTGCAGAGAAAAAATATCGCTTCCAGAGGGAATCTGATTTGTAGGCAGAAGCCTTGCGCGATCGAACACGTATGCTCCGTAAGCGCATATACTGATCGTTGCATTATGAACGCATCGTGACGACAAGACCGATAGAGTACGAAATGCTTCTGATCGGTGATTATGAAAACAAAAATTAATTTTACCTGCGTTCCTAGGGGGAATCCTATTATTAGTCAGACGCTCTAACCGCTCGGCTAAGAACGCTCCCTAACGCGCTTGATCGTAGTTGCATTATGAAGAGCACAGTGACGACAGGACTAATAGAGGATGGAGTGCATCTGATCGGTGACAATGAAAACATGACATACGCAGGTAGACACCCAAACTAAGCCTACGTTTATACGTATATGAGGATGTCCTTAGCCTCATTGCGTGGATATGCGCAATTGCAATTACAATTACAACTGCATAATTAGTTATTGTATGCACAGCATTAACTAAAATCATACAAATGAAGTAACTCATTGCTATATTAACAACAACTCAGTCAATGTTTACATTTTCATTGAGCGGGTATTACCAAAAAATGTGGCTTAAATAATACGATAGCATCACAAAGTTGGATTAGCAAGGAAAGTGGTTTCAGCTTTCAGAACTTGAATTACACATGCACTGGTCACAAGCACTGGTCACAAATGTCAACCTTATCACAGAATTCTTAGGAATTGCTGCAATGATGAAGAGTTTGTGGATAATTAACATCAGCTTTTGTCAAAAACACAAAAGTTAAAGGCAAATACTATTGTATTCACAAGTAATAACGTATACTCTTACAATATCGATGAGTTACAAGTTTAGAAAAACGAAACTGAAAAAAGTATTAAAACTGTCAACAATAAATATAGAAGCTGAATTTAAAGGATGATATTACATATGTTACTTTTCCCTATTTCTTAATAAAATTTAATTTGTACTTAACATGTACTGAAATTATTAAATCGATAATAGCTATTTAAGTAACAAGGAATGTAAGGCCCTATTAACATTTGAGGTAGGCAAGTACAAGCCAAGACGAAGTCGCGGCTTATTAACTGCCGAAAATGTTAATGGCGATACATTCCGAGTTATCTTATTATATTTGTCCCGCTGCTTATCGCAATTTTCCTAGATTTTTGAAAAAATCGTTTGGTTTGTCACCTGTCACCAGGATTAGTTTTCGTGAGTCGTGTTACCTGTGAGTGTTACATGTCACATAAACACTTGCAATTTATAAACAAAATGTCTAAATCTGCATCTTGCTTTGCTAATTTTATTATCTTAGGAACTTAATAATAATATTAAGTTCTGTTGTCAAGAAAAACAGCAAACAAATATAATCACCAACTTACACGTTTTGTTACTAAGGCTGTATCACTGACTTACATGATCAGCAGCGGGAAAAAGTATAAAAGTCCACTTGCATATAATGAAGAAATGCAGCATTGTGTTAGTTGTAGTTTACAAGCATTTATCGATATAGCTGTATCTGAGTTATATTATTTACAAGAATCCATATACCATATAACTTTATATGAATTACATACAGTTAATGATGCAAATGCAAATGAGAATTATTGCAAATATTGGGGCATTTTTCCCTTTTAAGATACACTTTCTACCATCAGCTGCGATTAAATTATACCAAAATTCAAAATCAACCAGTTTTGTACATATTACCCACGATTATAATTTATAATCAAGGATATTACTATATTTGGTATAGCTATTATCTATAAAAATTAGTCAAGAGATCATAAATAATTGAAAAACGAAACTATTTTATTTCACAACTAAATGTATCAATTTTAACAAGCGTATAATTAAAAAGTTCATTCCTCTGGGCAAATCATTGATAGAACCTAGTGGCATTTTGAGAATGCGACTTCTACGCCTTCACACAGCTACCGGAAATCTGCCGACCTCTAATTTGCGGAAAATTAATTGGGCCCTAAATTTACTCTAGCCCCAGATCCTAAGAAATCTATATTAAAATCCTGCCTAAAAGGAGTGAATGCAAAAAAAGGAGGTATTAATTGAGTTTTTAACGAGAACTATGCCCAGAATGCCAACAGGGAATTAAAAAGACATAAAATGAGTTTAAATTGAATTGCAAATATCTCGAAACGACCGGTACACTTTTTAGCTGTTTTAAATGACATGCCACAGGAGCTACATAGATTATAAAAATAAGTTCGTAATAATAAAACGGTAATACTGGACCATTAATCAGTGGGAACCTGACGGCCGAGATCCAACCATCTGCCTACTAGATCACATTTTTCAAGCTAGTTTCATTATCTCATTTTCATATACGAATCAAAGAGTTGTAACAGAGTTAACTATTGTAAAAATAGAATTTATTGTGCTATGTAGTTAATTTATTTGCGAGACGAGTACAATATTTACTTTTTAGAGACGTTTATTGCTATATTGTTATTTTTCAATGTTGGCTTGCAGAATCGTTCATATAAGTGCAAAGATTATGAATTTAGATACAAATATCAGAGACAGAATACACGGAGAGTATGTGTTACCGAATCCCCAGTGTAATTTTGGTGAGCTCAACAATATAAAAAATATACCCAAGAAAAGCGCCCTTCAGTGCTCTCCAAGAATACTTCGACACTCAGCATCACTCCGTTTCGCTAATAAAATGAAATGTTATGAAACAGGTATTTATAAAAAAAAAACAAAAAAAAATTTTTTTTGCCGACGACCATACCTCAAAAGTTGATGTTGCCTTCATTTTCGGAGGACCTATCATATGAAAACGATCCAAGAGTTCAGGAAGGTTCCTGGCGACTGGAATCGTGTACACATACGAACATACATACCCCACACAGCACGTTTAGGCACCCCCCAATACGAGGGAGGGATCTAATGGGCTGGGGTCTTCACCAAAAGATCCGCAGATATTTGAGTGGTTTTCGATATGAGGGAATTTCAATACTTCGTACACTTCATGTCTAAGTAATAAACGATTAGCTTATAGGTAACACATATTTTAGTTGATTAAAGGGAGGATGAATGTGAGGTATGTATTTAAAAAGAAATCCACAGTCGATTAGTGTCAGAACGATTTCCGCGATTGAATCCCGTGTGCAATGTTCAACTTTTCAGTTGCTTTCGTAGTGAGCTTCAATAAAAAACGTAAGAACCACTTCCCACTCACTTTAAAGACGAAACGTAGGTGTGAGAATAGCGTTAATTTTTACTACATTATAACGACATGGCTTAAATCCGGAGGAAATTATATGAAAATCGAAATTTGCAAGCCCTTCCTGCCTATAAAACCAAAGACAGTTGTTAACTCTCAAAAATAATAATTGGATCATTTGAACTTCAATGTTTCTGAATAATAAAAAATTGTTAGGTGAAAGCAAGAACTAGATCGAACATTTTTGGTTTTACAGAGGCTGGCTAAATATAATTTTTGATTTGGCTATGTTTAGAAATTCATGTAAACAATTCAATTTTAGCCATTACCTGTCACGGCAACGTCTAAAAGACAACTGAACACGGTTGAGATGAAAACTCTGATAATGAATACAAAACTAGGATGATGGAGGAAAGATTGTTTAAGATAACTAGAAACCAATCGTTTCAGGTAGAACACTTCCCGGACGGCCACCTAAAAGATGGCGGGATAGTTGTCAGTCCACGTCACACCCATATACAGAGTAAAACAGGATTTTTTTAAATTTAATAGCAAAGAAGCATGACGAATTTGGTGACAACGTTTTTGGCATTGATTTTAGATTATGGTCGGTTGGAAATACGTAAGGAATCTTTCCTTTTTTTTTGTTGTATCGTACAAATACATAGGTACCTATATGAACGATACTGTATAATTATTTTCGATCACGAACAACACCATGGAAATAATCTTACATTGCTTCTTCTTACTTCTCTGATATGTATTAATACTATGTTTTCCACAAAAGCATTTTGTTTCTGATTGTTAGCAGTTAAATTTTCAGGTATGCCATAAACGAACTTTTATACACCATACTTCCGGCTATGCGATTTTCTTCGAAAGCTTGCTGTCGCATCTAGATAGTACACAAAAGATATATCTGAAGTTTCAACGTCATATCTCTTTTCGTTCTTGAGGTATTCTGCCCTCACGCAGACACAGACAGACCAACGAACAAAAACTTGTGTTTTGGGTTCAGAGGACTCGAAAACGTGGAGCTCTGTTGTAAAAGGAAGTAAAAACTCATTTTTTACATTGTGTGTGGGTTTGATATGTTCAGCATGAAAAAATTCTCGCTGTATATGTTTATTATACCTATCAATGTCATCTTACCTCTAAACGGTAACTAGATCATAACCTGCGAAAAAAGTGCCCATTGTTATATTTTAAGATCTTCAATAATCTTGGCGAGTTGCAGAACTACACTTTTACGTAGTTTTTACATTGAGAAAAGCTGCAATTTGATGTCTTGTTTTCTTCCAATTTTTTTTATTTTTATATATTGAGTCACACACAAATCAAAGAATCTTCTAATTGCTTGCCTTCTTTATCCCGTAGAAAGCGATTTATATAGTAAAATCTCTTGAGGGATATTTTTCAACCATCAGAATTACTTCTAACAAAGATTTTCAAGCATCTAACCAAAAGTAAAAAAAACTTCAATAGTGAATATAAATTATTGATCGTCACTATCACATCTTCACTGTCAAATTCTCAAATTAAGCAAAACTTTAACACAATTTTAGCACTTATTTGTAAAACATAATCATATAACCTGCCGTATATCACTATTAACAGCCGAAAAGTGACCGTATCAAGAATACTGAAATTATCGTTACTGGAAGCGAGTTCAGAGCAGCCTAATATGTAATTTCAAGACATGTTCTCTGCGGTCATCTGTTATATTCCATGCTAATGGCACTACGCATCTTTAGTTTAATATTGCATACAATATGTGATAAACATAATGTTTGAGGTTTAAGTTCGAAATCTGTTTGGACAATCGTAGGTAGAGAGTATATTCCTACTACTGGGTGCAGTGATGCCCAGAAATGTGCTGATTCTGCTGTCAGACATTTATTTTTATTTACAAAAAAAATTTTTATGTATATATGTATATGATGTTCACGATCTTTTCTCAACAGAGCAGGCTATGTTAGGGTGCAATTTTTGTTGGTACCGTTTAGTAATAAATAGCTATGACAGAAATAGGTTATGTCATATTCAATTTCAGGTTATGATTTTGAAAGAGCTTCACTGTTGCCATTTAATTGATCTTCTATATAATCAAATCCCGGCAAATCGTTGATGTTTCTTTTCAAATTCTTTATTACGTTTTCAGAATTTACTAGGATCACTTGTTTTTCCAATTCTGAAAATAGTTCTGGAAATATACTAAAATTATTTTTTTTATAAAAGTTTACTGAGGTTTACAAACACTGTGCTGTTCATTTAGTATTTTCTAATCTATTTTAAAGTTTTAAAATACATTTATTAGTAAAGACATGTTGTAATAACGATTTGTTTATATAAAATTTGAATACGCTTCACAGTACAAATTTGTTCTAACGTTTAAAATGAAAAATTATTATAATTAGACGTTTCTGTATTTAATTTTCGGTAAAATCTGATTTATTAAGCTTCTTCTTCTTCTTCCTCTTAATTTAGGCTGAGAGCCTGTTATTTCCACACATTGAATGCGGTTTTATAATCCATCTTAAGCCGCGGCCGGGGTAGGTGGCTAGCCTAACCCCTTGAATTAGGGAAGAATGCCCTCACAGGGGTCACGACCACCAAAGATGTTCGTATGATGGCCGGAGAGCGTTCGATGTTTCCAATGTACGGGTGTGGGGCTCGAACCCACTACCTGCCGACTGCTGGCGCAAGCACTCTACCAGCAGGCTACACGCTCTCTAATTTATTAAGCTAATATTGCTAATTATTGTTTCTTTAAAACACAGTTTCAAGTGTCAATTCTCTAGGTAGTACTTCCAGGTTCATCATTACTATCTGATTCCGAATCTGATTCTCCTAGAGAAATAATGAAAGGAGGAACATTTTCAATCGAACACGTTCCCATATGTTTTGCCCAGTCTTCCGAAATTAGTTTTGCACAATGATTACAATAATTTTGCCACATGTCGGGGGTACATTTTGATAGAGCTTCACGCCATAAATTCGAAACCCTATCTTTAGATGAAGGCTGGGAATTTATGTGCTTATTATAGAAGCCTTTACATTGCCCCCAAGCCATTTAAATCGGGTTAAACTGACAATGGTACGGGGGCAACCTAAGAACTTCATAACCGTGCTCTATCAAAGTTTCGTCGGTCAGGTAACGTTTTTGTTTGTCTGCTAATAAAGGTTTCACTAATTCCCACAACCCCTTTTTTGTTAATTTCGATTCAAATTGCACCCCTTGTTTAACCAGCCATTCCTGCATTTGCCCTTTCTTACTAGAAAATGTGGGTGGTTTGTCCAACTGCACCGAATGATATGGTGCATTGTCCATCACCACCACACATTTACCTTGCAGCTTGGCCAATGCAGGAATGAGCTGATTCACCACCCATTTTTGAAAAATTTCTCCATTCATTGTTTTATGATAGTCTCTATCATTGTTAGCAGAGTCAAGTAGCAAGTCACATCCCTCCAAAAAACCAAATTTTGTTCCCGCGTGCAAAACCGTAAAACGTTTCCCCTCACTTTTAATTTTGGCTGGGTTACTTTTCAAATCTGTTTCATGTAACCATTGACGAATCGAAGACCCATTCTGGTAGATCCACGTTTCGTCAAGGTACACGAAGACCACGTTTTCACTAGAATTTTGAAACTGCAAATATCTTTGTAGAAATTTAATTTTGGCTGCAACGACATGTTTCGATTCACATAAAATTTTGCGTCCATCGACTTTTTTATGTTTGTAACCCATTGATTTGATAATTTTGAATAAAGTAGTTCTTCCCCCTGTAAATTCCAAATTTGCTTTCGCTTCCGCTAATAATGTATTTAAAGTAAAATGTTCATTTTTCGAAGTATAATGCCAAATCAGTCGCTGCAAATCTTCTCTAAAAATATAATTTGTGAATTTGTCAGTTTTTGATCGTTTTCCAGAAATAGAAGTTTTCAAATTGTCAGGCCCTCCTTTCAAAATTGCTCTTACCATCCAATCCGAAACCTAAATAAGTCGCGATTAACAAAAAATGCAAAATCACATATTAAATATTTACCCCAAAAATATCAGTGATTCTGTTTATAATTTGCTTTTTCTCCAAGTTCGTGTACTTCTCGTAGCTATCATAAGCCTTCTTTATAGCTGATTTTATGGTTGCGTGTATGATTTTTGGCATTTTGAATAATATTGCAAAACAACGTAATTGCAACAACGGCAAAATATTTGACTTGAAATAATTTGAAGTTTACGTCTTGTCAAGTTTGACTTTTATCAAAAAGACCTGCGAGCAACCTAATAAAAACATATCATAGCCTGCTCTGTTGAGAAAAGATCGTGAACGTCATATACAGATATCAATGCACCTCAGGATAACTTAAAATCATGATACCCTACAATACCGTATAATTGAATTAAAACGAATGTGTCCAGATGTACCTATATACAGTAGCATGGTTAAAGCCGATATACAATGTATAACTTAAATACAACGGAATAATGCTAATTAATAAAATTTAATAATATTACTTTCTCCTAAAATAGTTATCT
Organism: Agriotes lineatus; assembly: GCA_940337035.1. Taxonomy (NCBI): domain Eukaryota; kingdom Metazoa; phylum Arthropoda; class Insecta; order Coleoptera; family Elateridae; genus Agriotes; species Agriotes lineatus. The sequence goes on from OW679198.1 coordinate 83,657,112, forward strand.
TATGAAATATGCCCACTCAAAGATTAGAAATTTTGGCAACCTATTTAACAGTATAAGGTGATCAGAGCTGTTCCAGGTACAGAAAAAAGTACTCGAGTACCGAGTACAAATACTTTACTTCAAATGTAATGGAGTACCGAGTACAAGTACACAATGAAAGTATTCGAATACCTATACAAGTACAGAGTACCGAGTATAGAGGAATGCAATGCAATATCTTACTTCAAACCCCTAAATTTAACCTTTTTAGAATATTCAAGTGTGAACAAAAAAAACATAACCTATTAACATTTAAAGGGATAGCAAACAAACACCCTTAAAACGATAAATTAAAAAGTTGAACTCTCCGAAGACAACAAAAGACGAGGTTTGCAAAATACAAAGCTAGCCAATTGTTGACGCAAAGAATAACGAACGCAAAATTACAAAAACGCAAGAGTAAATTAAATTTAGTTTCAACTGAAATCAGTGAAAAACAAAAACAAATGTTCAAATATTTCTCCTTATTGCTGAAGACAATTGAACCGAACCTACGTCGAAACAATTTAGATTACTAATTTTGTTTTTAATTATTAAAGTTATTCAATTTATTTTTTTAGCTCAACAATTTACTAAAATAGATTTTACTTGCAACATTGAATTTTTATTTAAAATCGAATCCTGATATTATTTAACGAAAAGAAAAATTGCCTACGTAAACAAAACGATTTTACAAAGTGACATTCATGTAACATTTTGTATGAATTTGGTTGGATTCAGCTTTCTAAATAGATAAATACGAAAATTACTTTTTGTCGATTCAGTAGAGGGTGTCAATGATATTTAGTTTAGGAGTCTGAAAAAACTCCTTACTATATAGTAGACTCTAGTCGGCAAGATATCGGGATGCTGAAAAAAAGCGAAGACCAAATAGGGACATATTTGAACATTTAATGTAATTTGGTATGGGATTTTTCTATATTTGTTTTGTGGTTGATTTCATTTGATACTAGATTTAATTTATCCATACATTTCTCATTTTTTCGTGCTTGTTATTTCTTGCGTCATCGATGGGTTTATTTTTATTTCTTAACATGGTTTATTATTGTGTTCAGCGGGTTCCAGTGTTTAAATAAGCATTTTAATGACGTTTATTTGTTATACCAACTCCTTTAAATAAAAAAATAGAGGCTAAAATTGTTTTATGTTCAAACTGAGTATATGAAAAATGGTTGAGTGTAGGGACATGAAAGAATGTCAGAAAAAGGCTTATTAAAAGGGCTGGTCGAAAATACAAGATGTACAGGGGTGTTCGACTTAAAAAATGTTTAAATTTGCTAATTTCGAGCACCCTGTAAAACATTAATAGCCAGAGGTACTATGATACTCAAAAGGTAACTCAGAAAAACAGATTCTTTTAAACGTTTTCTATTCGATTGTTTCCTGTTACAGCAGCCTTCTGAAATTCAGCATTTCTGTGCATAAAATCGTTAATAGCTCGAAAACAGTAGGTAACTTTTAGACACTCATTTTCTATATTAAAATTATCTCGATGTAATACTTTTCAACAATCTAAATATAAGGCGTTCCGTTAAATTAAGTAAGTTAGGTTGGTCACACTTTTTTCAGTCGCCTCGTATAATAAAAAATCACTATATTTGTATCTACAACAAATGTTATGTAACTCGAACTTCCTTTCCTTTATTTTTGCCGGACGCTACATTTAATGTATTGTTTAGGTCAGGCTGACCAGGTGATGTATATTAATATGTTTATGTCTACCCTGTAAATATGTTTGTTCAATATATATATATAAAAACCATATAGTTTCTGAAAGCATTTTAAGAAAAAAGGCTAGAATTAAAAAATGTAGGTAAATAAAATGAAAGAACTTTTCTATAATATTGTATAAAAAGAACAAGTTTTCTTCTTCTTCATGGAAAAGTGTACGTAAAAAACATAAAATAACAAATAAAAGTAATTTCATTTGTATCATTATGCTAAACATCTAAAATTCATATCAATACTATACTTTTTATAAACGCACATGCTAAGTGGCCGAGGTGATCTGAATACAGGGTAGAACTTTGTTAATGATGATTCTACTACCTAAGATCTGCAATTAAGCTTTTCATGGCGACTGGCGGCTACATTTCTGAAATTGGATTAAAACGTAGGTACTTATTGCGTACTGCAATGTGCGCGAGTACATGAAAATGTATTATAGTACCCAAAAATGTATTCGAGTACACGGATATGTACTCCAGTACCCGTAAATGTATTCGAGTACACGTAAATGTATTCGAGTACCTGAAAATTTATTCAAGTACAGGGATATGTACTCGATTACACGTAAATGCGTCAAATACTGAGTACCGAGTACTTGTACTCGAGTACTGCACAGCACTGAAGGTGATGGATACAAATTTCGTGGATAACAATAAATAATTGTCTAAAATCTTCATTTCGTACTTTTGCAGCGTTGTAATAGTATATTACATACCGAGGTGGAAAGTGTTTCATTACTGTCGAGAGATTAAGTAATTAACCGAGACGCGAAGCATTGAGTTTAACTTTATCGAGAGACGGGAACGAAACCTTTCGCCGTGGTGTGTATATTACGTGTATTTTATTCAAAACTACTTTATTGGAAAAAAATTATTTCACAGGTTGTGATTGACATTTTTGACGTTTTCGAGGATTACAGAAATGTTACTTTTCGAACAAGAGATGAAAGTGTTGACCTGTAATTTTCCACCCAGGAGGAACAACTTTCCCCCTGCTGTCATGATAATCTACTTCCCGTCCGGGGTGGGAAGTAAAAGTTGGTAATGGCTCATTTTCAAATTATTTAAGTCAATAATGACCTTACTACTATATAGTTGTGAATAAAATATTAAAAAACTCAAAGCCCAGAAATTTTCCAGAAAGAAGTAGAAAGAAAACTTAAAAAATGCTACTTACGCGGCCTTAACCGAAAAACTTGTATTATAACTTTTACTTTCTTTTACAATAAGGTAAGTATGTTTGCTTGTGTTTGAACAGAATATCTCAAAAGCGAAAAGAGATATGGCGTTGAAACTTCATATTATATAAATTGGGTGTACTATCGAGATGCGGCAGCAAGCTTCTGAAGAAAATCGCATAACCGGAAGTATGGTGTGTACTCCTGTGATTTTTTTAGTTTTTTTGATATTTTTCAAAAACAGCTCTAACGATTTTTTGAAACTTTGCATTTTTATTACATTTTTAATGTGTATTGATGTGACATAAGAGATTTTCCAGTTGAATACTTCTAAAATGCGTTTCTTTGGTTTTCTTCTTTTTTTTGCTGACTCCTATTTTAAACAGAACACCCGGTATATTATTACATTTTTGAATTCAGCTAAAAAATTTAGAGAAAATTTGCCTCTTCAACTAACGCTCTATTTTCTGTATAATTTGTAATTTTTGTAAATTTTTGACAAATGCTTAAAAATAAAAAATCAAATTTTTCGCTAATGATTATAAGATCACTGTAAAAGGAAGTTGTGTGCGTGTACCTTTCACACCAGATTTTTTTTTTGTATTTTAAGAAAAACAGCCCACATTACATTTTTACCCATTCTTCGCAGTGGCTTACGCCTCAGTAATTTTTTGAAGAATATACTTATTTTGTTTTGATCATGACGAAGATTCAAGTACTTTGGTTTATTATTCCAAAGAAGTTGCAAACAGTTTTTCAGATACGTGGTTGTAATTTCATACTTGAGCCTATTGCGTTGTAACAAATTTTGGTTAAGAAAATAATGTGTTCTTTATTGAAAAATACTTTATGGCTGTTCTTCATACTATTCTCTTGTTGCATTTAAAAAAAATAGTTAATGTTAGAAACCTCTAAAATTTTAACATCGTTTTTTAAGATATTTTCTTATTTGAAGAAATAAACATCGAATGAATACATAAGATGACGTTGCTATATAATTTCTACGTTCCGTTATTTTCGAGATATAACATAAGACGTCCTTAGATATTAATCACAATTAGCTGCGTTGTCACTGAGTAGTTGTTTTACCTACTCAAAAATATGTACTTATATATGCATATGTCATAGTAACAAATAACATAATAACATTCTGTTAGTTTCTAATTATTTTCTAACATGGTTACAAACAGTGGATTTTTGCATTTTAAACATACAGATATAGAAATGATATGTGTAATTTATTTTGCACATAGTTTAACATATACTGCTTGAACCATTTCTTCGAATATAATACTATTGTTGAATGTCCAAATATGAGAATACTATGCAGTTTAAGGATTATTTTGCAGTTGTATTCAAAATGTTGCTAACTAAAAACCAAATTAAAAACTGAATCCTATTAAAATTAATATGTCGATGATCGATGAATCTTCCGTCGTTTGAAAAACAGACCTGCTTTCCTGCCAAGGAATTTATTTTTATCGAATTAAGGATGCGATCGAAGACTGTAGGTATGATGAATCTCCCGCAAAAAATCGTCACATTTAAAATAATAATAAATAACAAGCACTAAAAAGAGCTAACGAGTGCGGTATCTAAAAACACCTGTTGTTTGTATTCGACTCTGATGCATGCCGCGCATCGCAATCACACGGCGGCTTGTTATGACCAAAGTACCTACAACCCTGATGTGCAATAGAACTAGATCCACACACAGAAAGAATTTGTTAACGGTCGTGTATCATGTCAATCAAATGCGCTACTTACATAAAAGTCGCTATAAAATGCTGTACAGCAAAAACGCATTATGAGTCCGCTCCGGCGAATACGCCATGTATCATACCTGTCGCAGGATGTTGTAACGGCGACTAATGGCAGGAAAATTAACAATGCAAACTACATACTTCTCAGGAGTTGCACTTTACTGTTATTTTTTATGAAGTGATCCGCGATAAAAGTACGAAGTGTGTTGTGATAAGATCAGCATATTAACCGCCTCATAGAAATAAAGGCAAAATTGTTTACCCTGGAATGTTCGATGTGATGAGCCGCTTGATCTCATTGACTTATTCAGTTTTACATAGTTTCAATATCTTTCACAAGACATGTTTCGAACAACTTCCGGGATTGGGCCGTGTTATTGTTAAGATTAAGATAGATAAACGTAGGTACCTTAGCAACTTCCACTGAAAGAATATCTCTCTTAAAGCCTCTATACTTTCCAAACTTCGACATAAGTCATCTAAAAAATTGAGGTGAGCTCTTTTAGTTCAATAATGACACGGTCCAATACCAGAAGTCGTTCGTTACATAATCATTAAATCTAGTACGTTTACGCTTGGACGAACACTCTGGGAAAATTTGATTTTGCGTCCACGTTTCGGTATCCACGTTCTTTGATGCCTAAGCAATTGGCACGCTCCCAGTTGCGACTTGGTGGTTATATTTTATTGGCCACATTTTGGCTCTGTTGTTCAATATTTTACATAAAAAAATTACCAAAGCTTATAGACCATGGAAGTAGTGCTTTCTGTCTTAATCAGGATCTCAGGCAAAGTAAAATATGTTTAGAAACAACGTGATATGAAATATGTAATACAAACGAACAAACTTCATCGAAAGTATAGGATACTCGAATGAAACATACATAAAGGTCAGTAAATAACTTCTTTACAATGTATGTTATATTTTGCAGTTTCCTATTTTGACAAGTGATGATAAATAATATTCCAGCATTATATAAACTTATTCATATACCGGGTGATTATAAATCGTTGTGATTTTTTTTCTTAGGTTGGCACTGTTAATGTTGGTTACCCTGCTGTCAATTTTGGTGCCACTGTAAGTCTATGCCGTCAGTTTTAACACAGACTGACGGCAAACCTAACCTGCTAACCTCGAATTTGACATAGACTTACACTGCCAGTGCCAACCTAAGAAAAGAATCACACCATTTATGATCACCCGGTATAAGATAAAAGGAATTTTATTCTTTGTGTTTTTTGAGAAATTAAAAGTAGCGGGAACAAAGCTAGGTAGTTACGTGTTTCACCATGCACAATCATGACGATACCCCGGATTATACTTGGATATACATCAGATTTGGCAGGTACCCTATAATGTTGTATTATTACCCTTAGGAATCACACAGAAAACGATTATAAGCAATGTTATGCTTATTATGCATGTTATAACAAGCATAAAATAGCAGAAATTAAATACCCAAGAAAAATTGTACGTAGATAAAAAAACAGAAGAAATCAGAAGTCAGCTATTCAAAAACGATAGCTACAATGATATTGACTTGTGGTCCGAATGGAAAAACAGAGATTCCCAAAGACGATAATAGAACTGCGAAGAGAACGGAAGAGAGACCATGGAATATCCAGGTCAATGTGAATGCACAACGAACACAATCAAAAATATGACACAAAAGAGGGGAAAGAATATCGAGGAACTAAAGGCCAAAGGCAGAAGGTAAACAGAAGGTAATACCAGAATCGAGGACCCAACACCTTAGGGTTAGGATATAAGAGGTTTCCCAGAAATAAAAGAAATTATACATTTTATGCAATGTTACGTTATGGTTTCCATTGGTATAAAATGAGCAATGCGGTAATAAATAAATAAGACATAGAGCAACTTAAACATCAGTTGATTCAACAATGTCAAAGGTATTGGAGTTTGATTATTACATGTCAAAATACACTATTGTCATGTTGTATGTATGAAAGTCTAAGCGAGGCAAATGCAGTTTCTTCTTAGAGCATTCAAAAGTACTAAAGGCAAAATCCCCTTAGTTGGATGTGAATAACGGATGTCCTGTATAGAAAGAGGGAAATAATTTTTCTAATGTTAATCGATTTCACGTAAATCAAAAATATATGGCCATATTAGATACTTTGTTTGTTATACAGGTTTTTCTTAAGGTATATTTGAATGTCAATATAAATGTGTTACCTATATAAAAAAGTAAAGCGCCAATCAAATTAAGGAGCTGTAATATCAGGGTGTTTAAGGGACGTCATATGGAGAAATAAGTACATTTCCATAGAAAACAAAACAAAAATTTATAAGGGCACCTTGAGACCGATAGTCACATATGCAGCGGAAACGCGAGGCAACACCACTAGATCAAGACAACAACTAGAAACAACAGAAATGAGAACAGTAAGAACAATAGTTGGAGATAGAGATAGAATTTCAAGCCGTGAAATACGCCAACGACGCAACATACAGAACATCCGAAAATTTATAAAAAGTAGAATGAAGGAATGGAACGCTCATGTCGACAGAATGGACCCTGATCGATTACCAAAAATAGACAACACCCCACATGGCAAAAGAAGAGTAGGACGACCACCTAAACAATGGAAACAGATCTGGATCTCAACATTGGTGGATACACCATGACCAAACATGAACAAGGCTAACGTTAACGAAAAACAGGCGCTTGCCTAAATAAAAGAGGAAGAAGAAGAAGACAATATAAATGTTGATGTATTTCCTGAACTATAACAAAATATTCGACAAGAGTAAGTATAAAAGCTTTTGAGAATTTTGGAAAATTTAGACTATTTCGCTCACACACTTTAAGCCAATAAAATATTTAGATTTACTCAATCAGATCCCAATTATGAAATAGTTTGTAATTAGTGATACGCATGGATGGATTAACGAGATTTCCATACTCCCTACCTACTATCTGGTGCAACCACTACCAAATTAGCCAAATTAGCGGGGAAAGAAGACTCTGTTAACTTTTGTTTGGAAAATAGTCTGCAAAATACCCTTCTTGCATACCAAATTGATTCTAATTTGGCATGCACTAGGAATATTACTATTGATTAGATGACAAAAACAAACAATGCTAATAAATGTAGAAAACCAATTTACAGATCTCCTTATCGTCGGACTAGAACTGCGAAAAGTCTGCATTCTATCCCATTCATTGTACAATGTTTACGCTCAAATAATTTTTAGCAAGGCGTGGTATGAAGCAGAATTGCAGTACATAGGTAAAAAGAGAATAAGCAATTGCAGGTATGCTGGCGATCAGAGCTGGGCAGTAATTAATTACTTTGTAATTAAATTACTAATTAAATAACTTTTTTAGATTTGTCTTCAAACTGAATTACTTTTTAAAATACGGCAATTGTAATTGATAATTGCCATTTTTCCTAGATGTACTTGACAATTACGTTTTGAAAGTTAATTAATTACTACATTCAATTACTCACTTACTTTTGAGTAAATAAATTACTCTAAAACATTTGTATAACTTGTGGTAGTTGAAATTACTGCCGACACTTAAATTACTTTTTAGTTATAGTACGAGCGGCGGTGACACTAAGTCTAGTGTGATAAAACTTTTCAATGTCATATATATAATTCGTTAGGTCATTGATGGGGAAACACAAAATGGCAGTGCTGCCACGTGTGAACCGAACGGCACTATAAAAAAATATTTAGATAAAAAATTTTTTTTGCAATATCTAGTATCATAAAAATTCAGGATTCTGATTGTTTCTTGAGACAGGGGAGGAGTAGGGCTTTAAGAAAAAACAGTGCTGCCACTCCCCGAGCGAACTCTTATCAGCGGCAGCAGGGAGATAAGTGATCCCTCAGATCTTATTTTCTAGTATCATCGAACTTCATACAAATTCAAACGTTATCTGAAAGATCATCAATTTCTGTGTAAGAAAAACCACTGCTGCCTTTTCCAGTGTGGAAAATGGCGGCAACAGCATTTGAAAGTCGCGATTATCGCAACCGAATTTCGCGTGTTCATTCGGTTTTATCGGCATTAATCCGGTTGTTTCGATTTGTACTAATGAAATACGCGTGACATTGTAAATTGCAATAAATTTTCTATTGCGTTGATTGTTTAAACAAATGAAATTGTAGTTTTTATGTGATATTTTTCGAGCTTTCCTTATTTCTCTTGTTTTTTTTCATATTTTCCAAGCCTTCGATTCCAATTGAGAATGAATTAGTTCTATCTAAATTAGATTCTATCAATTATTCCAAGTTCATTGATTTTTGGGCCGTTTGTTAGGTCTTTTCGCGTTTTTCACAGCACGTACGAATCCGTTTCGCAGTTTTATTGAAACATGCCATTTATTTATCAGGACAGGGATTGTTTGAACAAATTACTAGTATTTAACTTGGAACATAAAGATTTTTGAGATATTTTTAAGTAGAAATTGAGTCTGCGGCGTTGATTTATTTCACCAACTGTAAGAGAATGGAAGCGTGTTTAAATAAGTAATTGTCTTGTTTTGTGAAAACGAATTTAATTTCTTTCTAGATTTATGCATACAAATGTTGGTTTATAAAAAACACAAAGATTATGAAAAGTTCGCAATGAATTATTATTGAAACAATTTGCCCATTTAGTAAATTTGGCATTATATTAAAAGTTAAAATTACAGAAGTAGCTAACAATTAAAGCATCGAAGCAACTTATCACTAGTTTTCGTGGTCAGAATCAAAACTTTCTGCTTAAAATTCTTTGCCATCTTCGTCGTTGTTATCTGTTGCCAAAGATAGTATATCGTCAACGTAACAAAGCATTTTTTTAAGAAGTAAAATACGTTGAGATTACAAAAAAGGACAGCGATGCGACCGTTGCTGACTGCTTCTCAAACGAAAGTGAGCATAAAGCATACCAACTACTGACGAATGGGCTTTGAAGGTCCTTTTGCTACCCTCTAGCCAATCAGAATGTGCCACTTGTGAATAGCACAGCCGGGGTCCTACAAAGTAAGTTGGTAAAATAAATCAACGCCGCAGACACAATTTCTGCTTAAAAATAGCTCAAAAATCTTTGTTCCTAGTAAAATACTTCTAATTTGTTCAAACAATCCCTCTCGTGACAAATAAATGGCATGAATAAAAAAAAAGCGAAACGGATTCGTACTTGCTGTGAAAAACACGAAAAGACCTAAAAAAGCGGCCCAAAAATCAATTACTTTGGAATAATTGATAGAATCAAATTTGCTTTAACAATGATCCCAAGTATTGTTTCAACGAATAGAAGTAATTTATTCTCAATTGGAATTAAAAGCATGGAAACTATGAAAAAAAACAAGAAAAATATGGAAAAATCGAAAAATATTACATAAAAAAAGAATTTCATTTGTTTAAATAATCAACAACATTGAAAATTTATTGGAAATTATGATGTCAGTGTATTTCATTAGTACAAATCGAAAAAAACCGGATTAATGCTGATAAAACTGAATGGACACGCGAAATTCGGTTGCGATAATCGCGACTTTCAAATGCTGCTGCCTCCATTTTCTTCACTTTCTGGAAAAGGCAGCAGCGGTTTTTCTTACACAGAAATTGATGATCTTTCAGACAACGTTTGAATTTGTATGAAGTTCGATGATACTAGAAAATAGGATCCGAGGGATCACTTATCTCCCTGCTGCCGCTGATAAGAGTTCGCTCGGAGAGTGGCAGCACTGTATTTTCTTAAAGCCCTACCCCTCGCCTGTCTCGAGGAACAATCAAAACCCTGAAGTTTGATGATACTAGATATTGAAAAAAATCTTTTTTTTTTAATAATTTTTTATAGTGCCGTTCGGTCCACACGTGGCAGCACTGCCATTTTGTGTTTCCCCATCAATGACCTAATGAATTATATATATAACATTGAAAAGTTTTATCACACTAGACTTAGTGTCACCGCCGCTCAGACTATTATTCAATTATTAAATTACTGATCTCGATTGTGTATTAAACCTCCAGATCGCAAAAAATACGACAGGGCCTTCTTAAGTTACATGTTAAGCAAATCGCAATAGAGCATTCTTAAAGCAATGTAAGTATAATTTATAATTTCCTGTGACTAGTCGGATAACATCTAGTTTTGTGCACGAGTAAAGAGATATTTGGTGCAGGCGCGTATGTTTGTAGATGGGATGCGCATGTGTTGTGTCTTATGTAGTGTAGGCTGTGCAGAATGTAGCACTGTAGCTTTTTAATAACTATTCTGTAAGAAGCGGGAATGTGATTTTTGAGGCTTTCACGGCCATTGTCATTACGTAACAAACGACTTTCGGGATTGGGCCGTGTCATGATTGAGATCGAAGAACTCAACGTTTCGCCCACTTTCGTAAGGGGCTTCATCAGGAGGAAAAAAGCAAACGAGCACGGTAACTCAACGTGTTAACCACGCCAGAGGCGAAACTCTTTGCAAGGGAAGGGACAGAAGAGCACGGTATTTAAAATCTCTGGTAATTCCGTTACTTCATTGGGCGGTAATTATTATTTAGTAATGAATTACTTTTTTTAAATTATTTTCCCAGCTCTGTTGACGATACTATTCCGATAACGGACAACGAACGACACTAACAGTCAGTAGTGACTATATGAAAATCATTCCTAATCGCTAACGTAAAAAACACAAAAATTATGGTTGTAACAAAAGGAGAAATGCGTAATCCAGATATTACTATTGTAATTCAATACTAGGAGGTAGTAAACAGCATAAATATTTAGCTATCTACTGATAATAAAAGAACTCATTGAGCAGACCAGAAGCACCTTCGTAAAAATGAATAAGTTACTATGCAACAAACGACTCATTCTGGATCTTAATATTGAAGACTGTTAGATTTTACGTTTTACCAGTGTTTTGGAGAACGAAGAGATGGATCGCCATGACGTCGAACTACCTGACATGTGGGCTGTTAACTTATAAAAATTTCTTGAATAGAGAAAGTTGAAAGTTGAGATCCCCCATAGTTAGATAAGGAAGATTCGCCATATCTTACAAACGTTACTGCGCATTGAAATTAATGATTTCGGAAGAACAGAGGTGGGAATTTTAAAAGAGTGGTATGAATAGTCCATCATATTTATGCTTCAAGCAGCAATTTCCTAAATACAGATGATGCAGAATGATCACTAATCTCAGAAAATGATGAATACGGAAAGATGAAGGAAATGACTAAATCAGATCATCGGGATGAAATAAAATAGCTAAATGAGAAAGAAACAATGGGGTACCATGGTAAAAGTTGAGGTTCGTGTGTTCACGACATTTTATAATATAACTGATTAAACATAATCTTCAGTTTAGTTCTTCAATTCTTCTTATTCTTCCTCCTGATATATGCCAGGGTGTCTTTTATTACATACAGGAAATGTGAAAACTAATCAAGAATATACTAAACAAGAGTAATTTTGTGTATCCAATTTCTTGCTTGCCAATAATCTGTCCTAAATGTCGTGGTACGTTACCAAACGAAATTGCTTAAATATCGAAAATGGTTAATTATTCAGAATTTATTAGTGAGAAATTAATATTTGCTTTTCCTGAAATTCCCTTCTGGACATTCTTCAGCTCGGACAAGCAAATAAGCATTGCCTAAGCTGTACTAGAAAAATAACGATTAACGTTCAGTTCATAAATATTTCAAGTCGAAAAGCAGGATGAACGGTAACGCAGCAAACGTAGACATAAATATCAACTCCTACACGCGTTAAGTTTGAAAAATATTATTTATGGTCTATTAATTTCCCTCGCGACACGAGTAGGTATATCTAATCGCGGCTGTCGTCTCCACTTATGCCACTGAAGAAGTCGTCATGTCAAGTGCTAATGAGGCAGGTCGACTCCGTTACGAGGTGGCAACCTTCGACAGGCGAAGCCGCACTCTCTGGGCCCCATCCATCATCGGCGAATCGCACCCTACTTTAAGGTTATGTTACTGCACCTGACGCGGGATATCCATCCGGCTTTATGCTTCTACGTGAGAAATAACCCTCTGGCAGCACTCATATTTCCTTGAGTCTCTCGAGTAATATTCACATCGCTACCGCCGCCAGCTCTGGGCTTTATGCGAGCCTATTGCAGTTTGTTATCAATGATTATTGCTTGTCGATGCCGCTTCGACTCGCCTTATCAGCGCATCTACCTGTGTCGGCTAGGCCTTAATGCTCTGCGATTATCTTCGCAATGCGCTGTATTTGCACGATTCCGGTTTTTGGTGCGGTTTTGATATTGAATTGCAACTCTATGATTATTCATTTATTGAGACGATGGGGTCAGACGAGTACAAAGAAAAAAGTTATAATAATAAAAATAATTAAAACTGAGTTTTATCAACTTTTCCATAATGTGAAATGGACCATGTGTGTCAGGTAAAAGCCAAATTCAGTTAGAAATAACTATATCAAAGCACATATACACCTATTAATGTAATAAAATATGAGTATAAATAAAATATCGAATATAGAACAACCGCTGAAAGTAGGTAATTTTTATAAATATCATAGATATTACTTTAGTTAAAGAAGGACAAACTGTCCACTGTGTCACTTTATGAATTTAGAGGTAAAGCTTTACGACTACGTCACAGCTACTGAATAAAAAGAGTGTTTATCAGCTTTCTTCTCTCTCTACTGCTGAGGAAAGCCCTCCTCTAGCTCTTCCGGATATTTCGGTCTTGTACGGTTTGTTGACAATTTCTAGGACTCTTTGTGGTCTGTTAATGCTTCATTGCAAAGCTCTGGAATGCAATATGGCTGCTTTCTTCGGGCTTCTTTGAAGCATGTCCGACCCACCTCCTTCTTCGTATTACTATATTATAAATAATTAATATGATTGTCTAATATTTTACTTTGTTTCCTAGTCCTTCGCGAAGAATGACTTCTTCCATAGCTGTAAATGTGGCTGAACTAGTAAGTATTGTGGTTATAATCCTTCATGACTTTGAGATTTGCGTTTTTATCTTATTCTTCAACGACAGATATTTCATGTAAAATATTTTTATTTTGTAATACATTAATTTTGTTATTTGAGGTTCATATCTTTAATAATCTAGCTACCCTGGTTTAAAAGTGCTAAGAAAAGTACAATTTTTGAATTGAATTTTGGAGTAGGTATAATAATTGAATTCAGTTTCGGATTAAAGTTGTGGAAAATATAATGGTTTTTTGTCGTTTGTTGGCACTGTGTGGATATAATTCAGATGTTTGCTTTTTGTAACTTTTCTATTGCTGAAAACCTGAGCTAGGGGAGAACGGCAATAGTGGCAAGAGATCGAGAAACATCAACATCTTTGTGTTTTATTTGAACTGAGATTTCAAAATTTAAACAAGAGCATTTGCTTCTTCCACCGCATCAGTTCTTTGGTAAACAGTGCTTACGACAGTGTTATTTTGTATTAATTTGGAAAAATAAAACCAACGAAGAAAGAAAATATGAAGACACATCCCATTTTTGTAACCTACAACGAGTGTAGCAACCCTGTCAACGTTGGTTGATCATTATCTTCAAAGGAAAATCTTTGAATGGAGCTACAACCAAAGAAGCTTGGGTTAAATAGAAATCGTCGGTGACGTCATCTAGCATTCGAGAGAAGGAAGTCCAGTCAAAGGAGAACATTAAAGGACGTCGATAAAAAGTATCCAAAAATCGTTTAGAGACGAGCCTTCTACAAACCCACATCTAACTTCATCCTTTCAACTCTGAGATATTCCGGGACAAAAAAGAAAATAGTCAAGAAAGAGCAGGAAAAGACTGCTTTCGTTCGAAATGAAATTGCCCTTATAAAGTTACACGCTAAGCTCAAACTCTGGAAACCAACCTGATGGATGAGGAGAAACTCGAGAAAGAGAAGATTTTATTTGAAGAAATATTGATATCCCATGACGACATCTCTTGCAAGAAAGCTGAAGAATGGATCAATCGTCATTGTCAGCATCAGTATGTAGTAGGTAACAGGAAAGATAGTACTGTTGATGGTCAGTTGCAGGATAATCACTACGACCCCATTACCAGTAACAATGTGGAAAATCCTGCCGATGTAGGAGCTCAGCCGTTTTATAACTGCAGTTGCAATAATAATTGAACTTGATGCAGAATCAACAGTGAAGTCCTGCTCAACCAACTGCAGCAATTATTTCAAAACAGAACATGAACAAGAACGAGTTCGATCGGATAGCTGCAGAGGAACCTTGACGGTCATATGCTTCCTTCCTCTCTATTTCAAGAGTTCCTGCATGCCATTATGAATTTCTGCTTCTTTGATAACCTGAACGCAGCTCTTTTATATAAGATTAGGATACTATTTGTGCCATTTTTGCAATAAATTAATATAATTTTGGATCTCCATAGAAATATCTCTACTCTGAAGAGTGTTGCTGTTCGTTAAACAATTAAATTCGGTATTGTAAGTAGTTATAATAAATTACAAACTTGATTTTTTGAAAAACAACTCTGTTGCCCATTTCTGTAGCAGAGGAGACAGTCAACTTATTGTGTATAAAAACCTTTCTGTCAAACTTAAACAGCAGGAGAAGCAGTTTCGTTATAGTCTTTAGATGTTGCGCAACAGTTGAAAGACATTTCAAGTTTTAAATTTGGACACTTAAAAAATAACGATGTGCTTTCCGATCTAATTAATTTCCATCACAGTGATATAGTTCAAGAGCTTATAAGAGATGGTTTGAATCAATTGAAATACTGCGTATTAAATTTTAAAAAAATCATCACGTCGCTTTACAAACACATCAAAAGAAAATTTAAGAAAAGTCGAGTTTTTTCAATTTCAAAAACAATATTTTTGAAACAACTTTATTTCGAAACATTGGAAATATATGATCTTGTGTCGACTGGAGAAAGAAGTATACAATTAATGCTTATTATTTACAGACACCTCTCTTTTTAAAATTTGTAAATGACTTTACTCAGAACTTTCCCTTCCAAGTGCAAGTTGTGACACTAAACATTTTGAAAAATGGGAGGTAGCTAGGGGTAAGATATCTTAACGATCCGAATAATACTGATGCAATAAAAGAAGACATTTGGAAATGTAAATTACATCAATTTAAAAACAAAAAAAAAAACATTGCAGGCAGTGGGATGGGAAGCCACAGCGATTACAGCGCCTGGGAGAGCGCATTCATACAACGCGCTGATTGTGACCCATTTTTGTCTCTTTTACAACATATTTGTCCAGTCCATATTCGTCAAGAGTAAAGCCTAAGTTATGTGTAAATTGTTACTTTTATCTATTCCTCAGTTACAGCAAAAATAGACAACATTTGTTTTCAAGGTGCTTACCCTGTATATATTTGTCAGAAAGTATATTCCGTTTCGAACCAGATAGACATATAATCAGCACGTAAAACATCGTCTTCCTCTAACAAATCGATTTTGAGCTACATTGCTACCAGTTGGACAGGCAGACGGACAGACAAGCGAATAAATAGGAAGACAGATAAACAGACAGGCAACCATACAGACGGACAGATAGACAAACAGACGGAATTGAGAGAACATGTTTTTCGGGAACACTGGAACGTGAAGATCTGAAGAAATCTCGAAGGTTGATCTTTTCACGATAACAATACTTCCTTTGTCTTTCTGACCAGGAAAATAGAAATGACAAATCAAAAATCTAAAAGACAAATAGTATTGTAATCAGGGATTTCTGTAAATTTTTACGTTTCATGGTCCCTAGAGTGCGAAAAACGTGTTTTCTCAATTCCCTCTATTTGTCTCTTTGTCCATCTGTCTGTTTGTCGTCTGTTTGTTTGTCTGTATGTCTGTCTGTTGGCGGTGTAGTTTAAAAATTATTTGTTGGCGACAAGATTTTGCCGGCAGAATATATGTCTGCCTAACTCTAAACTGAATATATATTCTTTTAAATACATACATACTAGACGAGCATTTTAAAATAATAAAATTATTCCTGCTTTAACTCGTGAAGTATGAGTTAAATAAAAGTTTTTTTTCACGTAGTTCAGATTTTTACACTTCGAACCCAATAGATATAGGGTGAACACCCTAAAATATCTGTTTCCATTGATATTTTCAAAATTGTTGGTTTGAAAACTTTCACTTGCGAGGGAAGTTCTGAGTAATGCACTTTAAAGATTTTTCTGGCTTGTTATTGTAAGCATTGATAGCATGCTCATACTGGTAGCAGAATTCAGCAAATAATAGTACGTTCGTCTAGGGAACATTAACTGTATTGTAATAGATATTAACGATATAAGTTTGATTATGAGCATCTTAACGACACAAGTGTGATTGCCAAAAACGAGGCGGTGAGCCGAGTTTTTCCGGCAATCAAACGAGTCTCGTTAAATGCCATAAGCAAACGTGTATTGTTCAATATTTTATCTTCATCAATAAATGCTGGTTGAATGTATTTTTTTATATAAAAAAAGTACGGTAATATTCATTACCGCAATGAGTGCGGTAATATCTTATATATTCAACTGATAAGATTTATAAAACGTTATACTCTTTTTTTACATATAAATAATTTACATTTTCATCGGGTTACATATTATTTAGGTACATCTATTTTGCCTCTACTCTCACCTAGATCCTGAAATATCTTCATGTAAGTCTCACAAGTGACCGAGATAATGGTTAGTGGTCGCTATAAAATATCGATTTTACCAAATGACTACTAAAAGGTGCTTAACTATGTATACAGATTTGTTCCCTGACTTAGTATTCCCTTAACATTTGTAACACTGCTTGTAACTTAGGGCTGTTCACATGCATTAAAGTTAATTCATTTGCACGGAGGTAATATCCTCTATCGAATCAATGTTCTTTTCCCGTGATGATTACGTTGACATTATAACTAAGCATCAATTTAGTTCAATTTAACTACAAAATTTTTAATTACTTTTATTTTTGACTGGCAGTGGGAAAATTCAGACATTCTGGCACACTTTCAACCCGGGCTGATTAATAAAAAGATTATATTTAGTGTCGATGATGAGATTTATTTAAAAAAATATATATAAAACCTATCAAGAAGAAATTATAAGGATAACAAGGCAATATTCAATTAGTATACAAGCAAAAGAAGAGAAATCAGTAAGCCGCAGCTTGAAGGTCATCTTACCAGTACTCTTGGTGGTAATAACTCCTGTGGAAGGGCATTCTTTCTAGTAATTCAAGGGGTTAGGCTAGCTACCTTCCCGGGTTGTGGTCGAAAGGGACTTATAAAACCGTGCTTAATGCAGTAGAAACAGACTCGCGGTATTAAAAGTATGGAAAACCACATAAGGGCATGTTTTGGTACCCGAGGAGGACATATAGATGATTCATAAACTAATATTTTTGTTTTATGGTATTCTTGATGATAAAATGTTCAAAAACCTCATAATCAAAATAAATATACGATTTCTAATCTTTCTTTGGAAATTTACCGTCATCAACACTGAGAATTCCGATTCCATTTGATAATGTCAAACGTTTTATTGAGTGGAACTATATATGTATTTATTTTGATCATGTATGTATCGTAATGATATGATGCTTACAGCAATTCTGGTTGCATTGCTAACTTACGAATGTTAATAAAAGATTCAAATACGATTAGAATTGTTATTGTATTTATTGCGACAGTAAGAGTCACGAGTAAACATTGATAATTACATAAAACGTGATTAGCAGTAACTGTAATTAATTGACAGAAGTTGGTGATTGTATAAAACGATATCGTCAAAATTGCGATCAGCTTGAATTCAAATTTGTGCTCAATATGGCAAATGTAGCTAATTTTATAATGACTGACAGATTAATTGAGTAACGTCAGGACACGATAAATAAGTCGCTTTAATGCAAAGGTATTTTGTAGCCTTACAGAGGGTTAATGCAGCGTTTGCATTCATATTGAAGTGCCAGCGATTGATGACGCAGCTAAAGAGGTTACAAAGCAATGCAAGAAGGCACAGAGCATATAAAGAGCACATAAGAAGCAACCTGAGAATTACTGAATATTACAAAATTGTGCTAGTGGTTTGTTAATCAGTGTTTATTAACTAAAAATGAACTCAAGTGAAAACTGATACTAATTGTGAGGTTATAGTTTCCTGAATGATACTTACAAATAAACAATTAAAATTAAGATCAAAGTGTGTACACTTACAGATGAACAATTGAAAATTATATTGCTATGGTGACCTAGAGAGTCACGTTGTGGCCAGTTGTGCATTTTACTGTATACATGTGTGTGGCTGCTAGCTGTGGTTAAATTGGTGGTGTTACGGGGTGCAGTTCTAGAATAACCTAAACATGGAGGGAAGCTTGTGCGAGTTCGCCTTCGGAGCCGAGAATCTGCCAGTTTTGGAGCTGCGGGAAGCGGAAAGCAAGGTGCACCAGGTAGAGGAGGCCTTATTCGTGGTCCAGAAGGAGGAAGCAGCAGCAGGAAGCTTTCCATGGAGTAGATACGAGCTTGGCGTCTTTTGCAGAAGCCGGAAACGAGTTCGGCGTTCCTTAGAGGGAAAACAATTTCCAGTTGGCGTATTTTTGCACTAGTAAAACAAATACCAAGATTAGCCAAACTATTTAAATATTATGAAAACATTATTATAATTTACCTGAGGTGAACTGATTGATGGTTGGTTAATTTGTTGTCAAATTGCGTTGATTTTTCTGTGTGTTACGAACAACTTTGTTTGGGGTTAAATATTTTGTGGTTATCTGTTACTCGTCAGAATCGAGCATTTGCCATACAATGGTAAAATCTCAACAGTGTAGAAGTCCAACCCTGCATAGGGAGTTTCAATAGGTAGCCGGTACAAAAGTTTTTAATGAGTTGCAATTGGATAAAATATAGAAAGAGCAAGATACCTTTATTAAAGTAACTCTAAATGATTATATTTTTAATTAGGCAGAGAGAGAGAGAGAGAGAGAGAGAGAGAGAGAAGAGAGAGAGAGAGAGAGAGAGACAACTCTATCATAAAACTCAAACTGATATGTGTTGGTGCTCAATTTAATTAATTTAAAATAAATATCACATTATAAATAATAAACAATAATAAAACCTAGAGGGGGCGTCACAGTATATATAAATAAGATGTGTACTTAAAAAGCCATTGGTCATTGGTTTACTATAACATTGTACCTAAGTATTGTTTGAAAATCTGTCTATAAAAGACTAAATTATAAAACCTGGAGTGTTTACAAACAGAGGAAAGGCAAACGTCTAGCATCTCTAATCCATCAAACCAACTGGGCTTGATCTTTGGATGAGAAGTTCATATTTGTCTGTTCACAAAAGTAGAAAACTAATCTGATTTGCGATATAAAATACTATTACTAGTACCTACAAAACTTATAATAATTATAGATTTAATTATTAATATATATAACAACACTATTTTGATTCAAAATACTTCTTACATTTATATTACTGCAATTAAATTTAGCTTTTAATGCGTCGAGATAGCATGGGGAAGTCTTGGTGATAAGGCTTGTCATTTTTAAAGTGAACGTAGGAAAATATTTGTCGAAATGCTTTAACAGTGCAGAATAGGAATTGACAATGAATGAAGATTATACATACAATGTACATTGTTCGAACAATCTAGAAACGTTTAAGCATACTCAGAAAGAACTGGAAAGTCCAAGAGGATAGATGGATTATTCATGTAGTTCGTGTCCTAAATAGAAGTAATAAAGTAAGGTTATGCAGACGAACCCTATCTTGTGATATTCCGAGATTGAGCTGGTTTCATTATCGGGAGAGCTCATCATATTTTAAAGGGGAATGTAATTTCATTTGCTCCATAAAATCTAAGCTGCTCTAAATCTGCTATACGGAGGGGTAGCATATGCGGAGCGATCCGAGGGTATATAGTTCACAGACGCCATTGAATATGAGCTTACTGAAATGTAAAACAGTCAGGGTTTTGCATTTCCAAGCATAAACTGCCGACAAAACGGCTCGAGGATTCAGTTTATGTGGACTGAGATATGTCTCCCTGCCTCGCACCTTCCCCTGCTCATCACTCGTTAATATTCCGGGACTCTGCCATTGGCCCGCGAAGCTCCGGGATACACGGCTCCGGATATAATCTCTGCAAACGACATTTTACGATGAATTTCATGTTTACTGCATATTTAATTAATAGATGTTACGCTTCTCCTTTTACATTTTCATCAACGCAAACTGAGGGTGGGACGTATTTCCTCGCTACATCTACACGATAATCACACGAAAACGGTCCCCGTTAAAATTTATATTACTCTCAAAGCGGACGAAAATTAAATTAGTAATACAATTCCGAAATATGGCAAACCCGCTTCCAGCGCTCAACGTTCTCGGTTTAAAGGCGCAACCGGGATATTTTTACGAGGGCTTATTGGTAAATAGTGAGCCTTAGATGGAAGATGTGAAACAAAGTAGATTTGTTTATCATGGAAACAAGTCCATATAGGTCCATAGCTTGTTGTTTTTTATGCTCAGTGCCTTTGTTCTCCAGTTGTGTACGGCCTTTTCCCGCAGTGCTTCTTTAACATCATTTAGTCATCTTGTCCTTGGTCGTCTTTCCTTCTTGTTCGTAGTTCTTTGACATAAAGCACTCGTTTAGTTCATCCTTGGTACTTGATCTATCTATAGTAGTCCTCATGCACTCACAAAATTGGTGGTCTTCCATATTTCCAGTTTGCCCTAGCCACCTTGTTGACCACTCCATGTCTCACTTCCGTATACCACTGTCGATTTTGTGAAGTCTAAATTCACCATTGGAAGAAAGGCTCCTGGATTTTCTGATGGCATTCGGTACTCTTGACTTAATTTCTTCACTGTTGCTCTGTTGCTTCCTTTAAATGTTTATTTGAACTTCCATGTTACTGTTTTCCCGTAGCTGAACTTTCAATTTCCCTGTTAATGCACATATGTTTTCTACTCATTATTTTATACTTTGTTTTTCTTTTTCAGTAATTAATCTCACATTTCTTACTTATCTTCCCCTGTTTTTTATTATTCTAAATGCTTCAATTCTTCAACTTAACATCACGGCAATTTCATCAGCACATGCAAGACATTGGTGACTATTGGTTTTTATAAGTCCCTTAGTGCTTATTTGACTTTGTAGAATGACCTTCTCCTTGTCTTCAGGTGATTGTAACTGTAAACTGGCCGGAAAGCAAAACATTAACTGTAATCCTATGTATCGTGTATTTCATTGTCATTATCACCATCAGAGTAAACTTTCGCGGAATTTCAAATTCTAACATAGCTCGATATAGTAGTTTTCTGATTATGACGTCACATGTCCATTTAAAGTCGTTGAAGTAATATATAATTCTTAATGTTGATCATATGGTTTTGTTTGTTCTCCTTATATATGAAAATTTGTTCCATGACTGATCTATACACGGTGATTCATATGTATGGGAAGGGAATTATACTTTACTTCAGGGTTATACATATCAGTTTTTTGATACTTTTAAATTTATTGCGACTTTGTCTGTTTTATAGAGCTAGATTCACAAATATTTAAATATAAAAAGCAGCATGCTAGTTAGTTTGTTATTGATCACATTGCATCTAGTTCCTGATGGCAACGACAGACAATGTATTATATTCCCTCCCGCTGTCATTGGAGAGTGGAAAGTGTCCTAACAAGCGATATAATATGTCACCTCCCTATCAAGATTTAAAAAACAATTGTTTGATTATTTAAATCGCATTAGGTGCATAAGGTTAATGTACTCTTACTGATTTAGCCAGTGATTCTCAATTCTGCGCCAGCCCTAATACGATTTTTTTGCGATTCATTTTTAGTGCAATGTACTTATACTGAGATCAGTATACAGTATAGGTACATCCACTTAATTTAATGACCAAACTTATAAGTCACTCTATACATAGTAGCTCTATAGACCATAAAGGTGCTTGACTTAGTTTACTCTTTCCTTCCAACCTTTCCTGTTTCTTGTTCTTTCTCTTCATCTCATAACTCCCATCTTCTACAAATTGCTTACAACCTTTTCTAACCATTTCCTTTTGGGCCTTTCTCTTCTTTTCTTCCCTTTGTATTTTTCCCGTTCCATGACCAGTTTCGCCAGTCTGCTTTCTGGTAGCCTCCCAATATGCCCCAACCAACTTATTCGCTGTACTTTGATGATATTTACTATTTTAGGATTTTCAAAAATTACTCTCAATTCTTCGTTTCTTTTTCTACACCACTGGTTTTCGTCTTTTATGTATGTATTGTCGGTAACCTCATTTTACCTTGTAGTGTAAAGGCTGGTGCTTTATACGCTTGCGTGTGGCGGTACAATACTCAACTTGTCCCGGATTCGGGGTACAAAGTTGGAGCGCGTCTTCTGTGCTTGCGCAGCAACCATTGCGTGAGGTGTGTGTCTTGGTGATGTGTTGGACCTTATTACTCTATATCTTAGGTGTGTGATTTTAAGTAGCGCACAGTTAATTTGCTGTCCAACTGTGAATGGTCTCACCTAATCCGATCCAATCGAAAAAATCTCACCCCCAAGGGATTCGAACCGAGGAGTTGCTTAATGTAACCCTATAGTAAGGTTTATAAGCGTAGCGTCGGCTGCTACGGTCAGACATTGGTATTTTTTGTTATAAATCTAATCCTGCTTGATAGATTTTACTTTTTCTCGTCATAATTTTCAATACTTAATTGAATAAGGATTTGGATATCGGCTCGCCTTGTTTAAGATCAGTGTTTATTTTAAATTCTTTTGACAATTCATTTTCACTATGTCACTACGTCACTATGTCAGTGGTATTTTATAGTGTCATCTTTGTCAGTGCTATTAGTTTATGTTGTACCCCTATTTCTTTCGTAGTTTCGAGTAGCTTCCTTCTAATGACTGCTTCATATGTTTGCTGGTCCACAAGAAGCATGTACTTATCAAGTCCTTGTAGGTAGTGGCTTTCTTGCAGTTGTTTAAAGTGAATACTTGGACCACTCTTGCTCTTTGATTTCTAAATCCTCCTTGGTATTCTTTCTTGTAGCAATTATTTTGTACACATTTCCAACAAGACAATTCCCCTGTAATTTTCATATATCCCACGATCTCGTTTTTGAATATTGGACACAGTATCGCCATTTTTCACCTTTCAGGATTTTTCTCTTGCCTCCAACAGTGTTATGTTATTTCCACTATTTCGTTCTTTAATTTTTGGGCATCGTTTTCAGTAGTGTCCACTTATTTGGTTTTCGAGTTTTTATAATTTTTCATGTGATTTATAATTTCTGCAATTTCTTGCGTACTTGATTCTTCCACACATTCCTCCTTTTGCGTTTGCTCTTGGTTTCTCTCTCTTCTCTCTTCCATAGCTTCTGGTTTACCCTATTCCCCTGTGCCTGCGCTATATAGTACACTTTCAGAATAATTCCCCCACTGTTCTAGATTGGCTTTCGGTTAGTATCATATTTGTTCGTTTTGATTTCTTGATAAAAATGTCTTGTTTACTTTAGTTTGTAGTTAGCTTTTTGACGTTTTATTTTTCTTTTGCTTCCATATTTCTTTAACTTTTCTGATTTTCTCTTTTAAATTATTTTTACTTTCTGCTATCGCATATTCTATAAATTTTATTTTTGCCTGTCTGCTAATTTTTACCGCCTTTTCGCATTCTGCATCATACCATACCATAACTGATCTATTAGGTATAAAACCACGCTGGTATTTTCCAAATATTAGTTCTCCATATCATTGTGAGCGGTTTCTGACAACAGTTTTAATTTTATAGATTGTAGCTAGCAGTGCGCTTACTCTATAGTTATAACATGTCTCTTGTCACTTTTTTTATGAATGGAGATTAGCATTGCTTTATTTTATAAGTGAGGCAATTTTTGTGATGCCGTATGTTTTTCACTAATTCATTTTATCGATTCTTTTAACCTGAGATGTTTCATTTTTCATTTCTACTGTAATATTCGCCACTTCTAATGTTGGTTGTTGTACTTTTTTACTTATGATTACTACTTCTTAGTTATTTCTGATGTTCTCAATTTGTTCTCCATTTAATTTTTTTTTCACATTTCCTACTATATTTTTATATCTGTGCAATAAAAGTGTTATTGAAGCAGTAGCAGCTCGTGGACAATGTTGATAGTAGAGCCAATCTTCTTTTTCTTAAGTCGTTCATCCATGAGGGCCTTGATCCAGGCAACTCTTTGGAGATCTGTCACGAGTAAATCCTTCCTCCCGCCCTTGTATTATTAATTTTTCGATACTACTGCTGTCCCTTCTTGGAAGTGATCGAAATATTTTAATCTGTATTTATATATAGGCGTTGCGTCGCGTTTAGTTCTGCTAAAGTAGAGATAGAGCCAATCAATGAAAATAAAATGCTGTTTCCATCCCCTCACGGACAAAGATAGATTTCAACATCCTGAAATTGAAATATTTCGCTTATGAACTGGCAAAAGTTAGCACCAGTGACCAAATTTTGTAACTTTACAACTTAATAAAAGATGATGAACTGAATCGAATCTCTTTCCTTCATTTTTCGTTGAAATCTCAACTGTTCTGTTTGAGATCGATATATGCCTGATTCACCTCTACTATTTCAAGATGTGCTACAATTTAACCAGTAAATTATGAGTATAATAAAATAGATCATACCATAGTTATCTAAGTAACGGTTATTATATGTGAAAAATCGAATGTCTCACCCAGGGAATTATTACAGACGGTCTTTAAATTAACTACGCAGGCATTACGTGTGGTGTTCCTCTATCAGACACCTACGTGCGAAATTTGTAAGCAGGCATCAGTAACCGGTAGAGATGGGAATTACTGCTACTCACTAGTAACATTCTATTGGTTCCAGTTACTGAAATACAACGTTCCAAAATAACGTTACTGTTACTGATAAAATTCCTTAATAATGTGAGTCATCGTTGACCGCTGACCGGTGATGCTGTTAGTGCTAACGCCAATGAACGCCCTGAAAAACTCAAATATCAATGACCGCGGCGTCTGCATTTTTTTCTATTCATTGCATATTTCAGCACGTGCAGATTAATTATGTTCCTTTATACGACTGTAGCCAGCTTAATATTTATTGCAGTAGACACACAATTTACTCACTAAAACACAAATTTTTAGTATACATTTTTATAGTATCGTGTGCGTATACTTCGGTTACAAAGTTAGTAGTAGAAATGAGTTCAAGAAAGGCTTATGATTTCGAACTTTTTTACTACAAAATCAAAAAGTGATACCATACCTGTTTGTAAGCTAAACGTTATATTTATAACTAACTTTAATGAGATTTTTAATTTTTATAAGCGAAAGCCGTCCACTGAAAGCGTTTAATTAATAATCAGAGATGATCCGTTTATTCAATTCCATTCGTAATATTTTAAAGGACAGCTTCGCATGAGCATGACATTGTCATCTACACCATTATTTTTCGGGAATTTTTACATAACGTGTCGCTAGAATAATGGACGAATTGCTATTTTAGCGTAACGTTGCGCAAAACCTTCGTATCTATTTATTCCTTGACGCTAGTGCTACTATCCGTATCTCACTCTGTACCATAGAACTCGTTAACAAGTAACGAAACGTAACGTTGACATAAGATAACGTACCAAAATAACGACCCATCGCATATCGGGAAAGAGAAAACTGATTGAGCCTAAAGCTAGTCGGATCTCATTAAAAATTAAATATCCTTATCTTTGGACCTATTTCTTGCCGCTCTGCACCTGATGCAGTCTAAAAACTGTAGAAAATCTGAGGAGCTGCTTCGATTTGGCACCAATGTGCTCATGGAAGCAAGCAGCGTATCGTAAAGCTCATATTCATTAAATTATAATTACTCGGGCTTTGTTTAAGATTTAAAATGAGAAGAATGATAAAGACAAAAAAGTTTCTTTTATAATTAAAAAATGAATGACTTGAGCGGCTACTGCATTGAAGTAGTACTGTTATTTGCAATAGAATCGATCGCTGAAGAATTATATTACCAATGCAGCGGCGACAGAAAAAAGGGGAAAATTGGAAAAGGGTGTTTTTGTCCCACAGTGTGGAGAATGCAATAATTTGATGTAGGTCCTATGAGTACCTACGAGGTAAAGTAGCAAGATGAAAATATATACAGACAACTATCACTTGGAGATCCATCCTGAGGACTAAATACGCGCAAACCTGGTTTACCCTCAATCTATGGAAATCCAGAAATATAGAAATGTTTGGTTCTACTAGCTGTTTTTTATAAACAATAGGGTGAGAATTTATCAATACGCCCTCGTATTTATCCCGGAAACTTCGTAACAAAGAGCGATTTCATTTTCCCAACCAGCGGCGAACAATCAGCTAAAATATTGTGAATATCGGAAAGTTGGTGCACCTGATTCTGATTTATTTGCACAGCCCCTGAGCGAACCATAAAGCGGAAGAAGGGAGCTTTACGGCCGATCCTCAAATGCTAACTCTATAAAAATATTTCACAATACGGTTTTATTTCCGCATTTACATTTCCCGGCGACCTGCTACATTAATACGCGGCATTAATTTGGCTAATGGAAAAGCCTCGTATTAATAAAAATTTTACGGGATAATCAAGTTGCAGCAGAATCCGCGTTTTCTGCGCCGTTTGTTCAAATCTGAATCAATTTTAATAGAATTTCCCAGGAGGTGTGCTTACTATTAATTATTTTATTGAACGGTTTTACTTCGCGCTTTGAGCTTACGCTGAGCTTAGGGGAGGTGGCATAATCCCGTGTCTCTAAGCAACGAAGCATAAGAGGCAATTTTGTCTGTTTTTGTGTGTAGCATACGAGCGTGGGGCTTTAGTAATATGGAGATCGGATTGCCGCTTACGCCGTAATCCGTTAATAGAGCGTCGCGGGCGTCCGGCGTCATTTCACGCTCTGCGCCCTCATTAATATCAACCCCGCTAATACGAGCCCTGCCCTATGAATATGAACCTTAACATGAGGGATATGGACAGCAAATTGCTATATTGCGCTGGTTGTTCGAACGGCAAGGCGCAGCTGTCACCGCGAAATTTAAATACGCATATTTTAAACAGGTTGCTCTAAAATCGTGTTACTTAATGGCTTAATTTAATGCGCGTATATTAATTTTAGATTATGCACGCTTAGGGATTTAGCTTCCTTCGACGGACCAGATTTGATTAATTGCTTCGATTTTTAAAGAGCGTTAAGCTATTGAGAAATAAACTTGACATTAGCGCTCAGGCGCTCTACATTTGTTCTGTTTTATTTGTGCCAAATCCTTAATTTAAGCAATTAATATTTGTCAATAATTAATAGCAAAAAACCTGTATTTTATTACCACGTTTAGCTATTTAAAAACAAAAGCAATTATAGCGACACAGTTAAAATTAAAAAGAATAATAAAAGCAAAATGCCCAACCTCGCTACGATTCAATATAGAAAACCTAATATCTTTTCTCTTTATATTTATTTAACCAATGCCTGCCACTTATAGAGCCATTATCATTGTTATTTCAGACCAGTAAAGTAATCCGTAAGCCACACGTAAGTTATGACTTATACTGTATCTCATCATTAGTCTAAAGAAAAATTCTGTAAAATCGGAAACGGTTTTACGCGGAACTTCCTTCGCCAATTAAAGTTTTGAAACAAAACATTTTGAAAATATCAAAGGAAACCAATCTAATTTTTTCAAGATGTTTGCCTTGGGTCCAAAATATGTCTTTTTTCGTCAAGGATAAAAATCTGAGCTGTGTACAAAATATTACTTGTATTGAATCATTAGTTCTCGAGTTAAAGCAAAAATAAGCAAAACTTTTTTTAATGTGATTACCCTACATATATTTGATCGAAATGTTCTCATTTTCATGCCACGTGGACATATAATTCGTATGCAAAATATGGTCTTCCTCCAATAAATAGCTTTTGACAGGCAGACAGACAGAGAGATAGACGGTACTGAGAACCTCAGTTTTTCGCCATCTAGGGGCATTGAAACGTGAAGATCTGAAGAAATCGCGAAAGGTGTCTATGCGATTACAATACTTCTTTCGTCTTATAGATGAGCGAAGTTAAAACAGTGTTTGGAAACATTTTATTCACAAAAAATATAAGAAAATAATTTTTTGCTTACATTAAAAAGAAACATAATTTGAAGGAGCTGAAACTTTTAACTTTTCGAACTGGCTTTTTAAGAAGTCGACGCAATAACCATTTGATCGGATTTTCTCTTTTTTGTGTGGTCTAACAGTATAATGCATCATGGATATTTTCGGCTATGTATGATTTGTTTCTAATCGTTCCTTCAAAATACCTAACTTTTGGCTACGGCTGTAGAACCCCCCCTCCCCTCCCCCATGACGTTTCAGGGTAGCCATACTGGCCCCAGCATCTGATAGAAGTGTAACTAAAGATCTTTCTACTCCAGCGACCAGTATATAATTCTAGTTTTTCGAAACTGGGACTCGTCACAAATTGGTAGCAATTTCGAATGGAATCTTAGACAATGTATTGATGCCATTGCATGGGATAGTACACTTTCCGTTTTTGAAACATACAAAAAGATGTCTTTTACGGTATGTTCCAGCTCAAAGTTGTGTATTTTTTATATAATTCAACTATATTTACCAGAAATTCCTCCTGTGCGATGGTAAAATTGCGAGAAATCTAGATCTTGATATCTGGTATTACTGCATAAAGATAAACACTTCGACATTTTCTAAGGCCAGCTGTGTTAGCTCGTTACACCTGCAAGCTCCAGCAATACCCATTATCAATGCGGTTATCATCATCAAAAAATCTTGGATCAGAGGCTCCTTCAAAAACTTGTCAGTGTTATCACGGCTAAAAGTTTTTGATTTTTAGGGTTATAATCCTTTGACTTTGCGAAAATGCGACCAGCTTGCCATATTTTGATGTAATATATCTATCTTCTTTTATAGCTGAAGGGTTGTTTCCAATCTCTTCTGTGACATTTATGAAAATAGACTACTCTACTTTGTTTATAGAGTTGCTCGGTGAACCCGCTATCAGTGACCGCAGCCGCGACTACCACCCAAACATTTCTAATATCGAAGTTGTGACTTTGTGCATGAGTGATAAAACAACATTAACCCCAGTGAACAGCTGTTAAAGTTCAATAACTCAGCCCATTTGGGCTGAGTAAATGGCCACAGAAAACAATAGTCAAATTACAACAATGGATACTAGCAATTCAATCAAGCGTAACGCAGATCCTCTATCTCCGCCCGCCAGCGACGTCCTCAAAAGATATACTTGGAACTGCGAAGATCTAATAAAAAATAACCCTTATTTCCCCCTCGCAAATCAATCACCTACCACTGATAAGAGTCCAACAACCAGTTAAAACAATAATCTAACACCAACAAAAATTAAAATTCCACCGATATTTATCCACAAGGCTAATAACCATAAAGAAATTATAACCGACATCAAAAGTATCACCGAAGAGCGAGAATTTACCACATCGTACAGCAATAATTACTTAAAAGTAAGTCTCACAAATTATGACGATTACCGCAAACTCACCAAATTTTACGCCGACAACTTTGTAGAGTATCATACGTGTCAAGATCCCCATAAAAAACAATTATTAGTAGTTATTTAAAATGTACCGATCTCTTTAAGCGACATAGAAATTAAGAGGAGCTGCTCTCAAAAAAGTTGCCAATAATAAGCGTAACGCGGCTAATAAATAAAGACAAAAAACCAATCCCCATGTGCGCAGTAATACTAACGGCAAATGACGCAGCTTCTGAAATATATAATATTAAAACGCTCTGTTATTCAATAGTCACGGTAGAGTCAAGAAAAAAAAACGACAAACATTCCACAATGTCACAAATGTCAAAGATACGGACATACCAAGAACTACTGTGAAGCAAAGCCCCGATGTGTTAAATGCAATAAAGACCACCCTCCCAACGTCTGCAATAAAACACCAGAAGAATCCCCTATTTGCGTCAACTGTTCTGGAAACCATCCAGCCAGCTATAAAGGATGTCCACACCATCAAGAACTCCTAAAACAACGTTACCCGATAAGAAATCCCAGATCAGCACCCCTGCGAACATATACATACATTATCAAACACCCCCAATAGCATTCCCTATAACCAAGCCGCAAATTCAAAACCAAATCCAGAAATGCCAAATAACCCCCACCCGGAGCAGCCACCTCTCTTATTTATTTATTTATTTCGCACTCAGCCAACAGCCGTTAGGCCAATTATAGGCGTCGCTGTGCATTTATGGGGACTTTCAACCCCACTAACGACTGTCATGATGTTGTTATGACCGCCGGGACCACCTATTTCCGTGACAGCCGTATCACGAGGCGCCGAGAGATGCAGCCATGGAACTCCCATTCAAGTTCTGACCAGAGAGAGCGTTGCTTAACTCTGCTGATCGAACGTGAAAGCTTGTTCAAGTTACACCACCCGGAACCATTAGATTCCATAGTGAAACTTATTCAACAACTATTAATACCTCATTTATCTCAAATTAAATCCTTTATTTTAACACATATATTAGCACACATTTTCAATGTATAACTCCCGCAACAATCTTCAAAACTTAACAATCCTAAATTGGAATGCTAACGGAATCAAACAACAAAGACAGGTATTCATATCCTTTATGGCTAGATATAATGTGGACATAGCGTGCCTAACTGAGACACACTTCTCGCAGGGCGAAAATCTTAAAATTCAAAATTAGCGGCCATCACGTCTTCCGCAATGACAGGCCAACTCACACAGCCTGGGGAGGAGTAGCAATTTTAATCAGAAAACACATACAGTACGACACACCCTTAATCTCAGGTACAAATGGTATTGAAAACATCTCAGTAATCATCACCACCGCCGACAATAAGCAACTGCAGATCACCACTGCCTACAAACAACCCAAGAAGACACTCAAAGAGGAAGACATCACTCAATTACTCCACAATAAATTACCAACATTGATAATTGGAGACCTAAACAGCAAAAGTACTTCTTGGGGCTGTCGCGTAGGTAACCCCAGTGAAAGCAAGTTAAATGATATTGCATTGAAACACCAACTACAAATTTCAACACCCAACGAATATACATATTACCCTTATCAGACGGATCACCAACCCGATATCTTTGATATTATCCTTACCAAAAACTTTAATCCACTTATCCAACAAACAGTTATACAGGAACTCGACTCTGATCATCTCACTGTTCTGGTAACCTTCACTGCTACTCCACACAATGTCCCCTCACACCCACGACTAATCAAAGGAAGGGTAGATTGGGAAAAATATCAAAAACACCTAGATATTTCCTTATCAGCCCCAGCAATATTAATAACAAACAGGACATCGACGGAAGCATAGACAAACTAACTAAATCGATTAAAGAAGCTATAGAACAATCAACGAAACCGCCTACAATTCAAACAAAGCGTAATTACAACATCCCACCGACATATATAATCGAATTGATTAAACAAAAAAGCAAAATTCGAAGAGAATGGCAAACAACAAGA
Source organism: Agriotes lineatus (assembly GCA_940337035.1). Classification (NCBI taxonomy): domain Eukaryota; kingdom Metazoa; phylum Arthropoda; class Insecta; order Coleoptera; family Elateridae; genus Agriotes; species Agriotes lineatus. Next base: position 83,689,326 of record OW679198.1, read on the forward strand.
GAGCCATATCTCAAAAACATGCTGAACAACCTGACACACACTATAAAACGAGAAATTGATAAATACCGTATATACAACTACAGTAAATACCTCGAAAACCTGGAACCCAACAGTGCAGAACTGTGGAAAGCAACCAAATCTTTAACACGCCAAACTGACACAATTCCTACCATAATAAGCGACGACACTTCCTATGCCTCTGACGAAGACAAATGTAATCTTTTTGCGGAACACCTTCAAACAGTGTTTACCCCGAAAATATCTGATAAAAATCAATCAACTGCTCGTATAATTAATGCTCGCATTGAAACTCATGCACCAATCGCCGACGATTTTGACAATCCAACAACTCCAACGGAAATAGAAGGCTACATTAAAGCATTACCGATTAAAAAAGCACCGGGTCACGACCTCATTCCAAACGTAGCTTTGAAGCAACTAACAAAAAAAGGCCTAGCATACTTGGCCACACTATTCAACTCGTGCATGAAGATCGGATATTTCCCAAATGAGTCGAACATTCGCCGTCCGCATCAACGCCACCATGTCTAGCATAAAGGACATACACGCTGGAGTTCCTCAAGGCAGTGTCCTGGGGCCCACACTCTTCAACCTATTTATTCACGATATCCCCACACCCAATATGAGCGAAATTGCACTATTTGCCGATGACACTGCCATCATCACTCAGCATATCAACCTTCTTACAGCTATCAACCAACTCCAATCGGCCATCGATATCATCAGCCAATGGCTCACTAAATGGTGCATCTCGCTAAACCCCAACAAATGTGCTGCCAAAATATTTACTCTTAAACAAATAACGAATCACCCAAAAGTACAGATATCAGGAGCTGATATACCATGGGACCCAAGAACTGGAGCAGTTAAATACCTAGGAGTGCATATGGACACCAGATTAACTTGGAGTTACCACATAAATAGTAAATTAAACCAAGCTTACGCAAGATTAAACCACCTGTACCCTCTAATTAATAGAAACTCTCCCTTACGTAGAGAATGTGCCATCTTGTTGTACAAAACACTTCTTAGGCCAATATTAACTTACGCGTACCCTGTGTGGATCACGACTTCGAAAACAAACATTAAAAAGCTGCAAGTATATCAGAACAAAGTGCTCCGCATTGCCATCAACTCCCCGTGGTTTGTAAGGAACGAACAAATCCACCAAGAACTCGGAATAGATACCATCGAACAGTTCATTAGAAGATTGACAAAAAATTTTATCACGAACACCAAAAATAGCAGCAACGAAATCGCACGACAGTTATGCCGAAAAAATATCCACACAAGACTCAAACGCCAGTTACCACAAGATTTGGTAAACATAGACTAAAATTTCCATAGTGATTAAGCCAGAGGAAATATTATTCCTCCATGTTAATATATAGTCATTTATATATATATTGTAAATATTACCAATACCATGCATAACATTGTAATATGTTAAAAACTTTGTTTCTACAGAGTGTGCCATGGCGTAAGATTTCACGTGGGTACACAAATGTAATACAGTCATAATGCAAAAGCAAACCATATCTAAAATAGGTAGTGCAAGAGCTGTATTTAATTTTAAAATAATTATTCAAAACAGTTACCGTTATTTGCCAGGCACCTCGTCTAAACAAGATCTAGTTACCTTGGGTAACATTTCAAATAAATTATCAAGAACCATATAAATATATGATAAATATTCAGATGTTTCCTTGTTTAGATATTTTGCCACACTTAAATATCTAAATGTTAAATTAGAAACGTTGGGGTAAAATGCCAATCGTCGTTATCAACAACGGCAAAAGTTAAATATTAAACATTGACAATTAAAACATATTTTATTTTACTGAACCTGAAAGTAATTATTATTGGCTGCTATTGGGTGCCCATCAGTCGTATGACTTCCATATTGACTTAATTAATTTTAGATTTATTCTTTGGGATGCTAAGTATCTAGATATGTAGCACTTTTGTAATCTTTAATGACTGTTAACGATTGTTCAAAATAATGTACAAATTAGCTTAATGTTTGCAAAAATACTGAAGAAGATTTCATTCAGTGAAAACAGAGAAGAAATGGTAAAAATACTTCAAATAAGATTTGGGAAAGGATTAAACAAAACTAAATATATGGCGAAGGACACAGTAGGATAAAACATAATCCAAGTCTTCTGATGGAAAATTATCAGTAAATAGAGGATCCGCCATTTTATTTACAATAGTTTGACTTCGAATTTGTAGTGAGCTGCTTCGAAAACCCCTGTATAACAATTTTTTAAAATCCTGGACTTTTTTCACAGTAATTTGTTTACAGTAATTTTGATCACATATTTGTAATCAGCGACCTGAAATCTCCCTTTCTACCAATTATTGCTTGAGTCTAAATTCATCTAAGGTTTTGCTTGTTTGAGTATCCCCCACCCCGCACATCCGCAATACTAGATATTCAAAATCAGAGTACTCAGATTTATACGTTTACCAATTTTTAGCTTTATACTTTGTTTTAAGAAATTTTAACTGATATTGGGCTATTTATCCTGGACATCGTATTAAATCAGTTTATAATTTAGTTTTTATATCAAATACATTTTTGATTACGTCGATATTTTTGTGTGTGTTTCATGCTAGATATTTTATTTTATTTTATTTTGGTACTGAGCCAACAGCCGTTAGGCCAATTATAGATATAAACCACATGATACAATTTGAGTACATATAACGGACTTTCTTACCGAATACCGTAAGTACCACTAGAACTAACAGGTGATTTAAAAAACTCCATCAAAGACGACGAGGAAGAAAGAGATAGACATAAGCTGTATGTGTCGTATTCATTCAGAACGTTGGTAATTTTAATTAATACTTCTGTCACTTTATGTCGTCACCTTAATTTGATAAGTCCCAAACCGCTTTTCGGACATGCCCTTTAATGTTATATACTTATTTTATATCACGGTTTTCACTGATTCATCAAATATGGCGCATGATAGAAATGTAGTTTAACAATGTGGAACGGTACAAAAAATCAGTTGTGATTGAGTTTACTCTGACAGAACAGATGCAATATTAAGTAGTTCAAATGTTCCACATAATGCGTTTGTTAAGGTCACTTTGATGAATATTTTTTTGAACCACGTGTTATATTACTAATAGAACAAAGAACCATGAATACTCTTTCCACATTGTATCAGATAGGTCTCTATTTTCAAAATAATAATCTAAAATACTTGCAAAATCTAACTGGAAGATACTAGTGAGGAGCAGGAATTCATTACTATATTGAGTTTTTGTTAACATATGAAGCGTAGATTGCATACATAATTTTCCGTGTGTAGTATATTATTTTTAAGTATGCTGGAAACCATGTACGTGTATTACGTATTTTGCATTTAAAAGTTTAATTTCCCCAAAAACAGTTTTACGTCATTATCCGATCGAATGTTCAATTTTAGTAACTTCCCCATTTTACTGTTTCCTCGAGCTCCTGCGTCTAATTTACGAGCAAATACGTCAAAGGATGTAACTTTTACTATCGTGGATAAAATTGATTTGGAAGGAGACTCAATCGGAGGATTCGAGAAGCAATTTAAATTTGGAAAAATAATCTTTGAAATAATTAAAGCTGCAGAATATATTAAACAGTAATTTTAGCTTTCTGTTAGGCATTTTGAATGTATTCGTATGGCACAGTATTCATACACGCAGAGAAACAGAAATAATTTAAAAATAGATGTATGGCGTTCACAGCGTATAATTAATCTTAAAATTAAAGTAACTTTAATATTAATATGTTAAATTTAAAATTTATTGGGCATAGTTGCTTAAACGAACCCCATCTAAATATTCGTAATTTGTATGAAATAATTACAGTGGTGAAATGCATTGTTATTTGCCTTTATTTTAATTTTTCTATTAGTAACTGGTATCTGCAGCATATAAGCAAATAAGAAGCCAATTTGTTTCGACATAACAGAACAGGAAACGTTAATTACTAATAGATCTAAGCGCTAAACCACAGAGCTATTTTTGTTACGCATTTATATTAAGGATGATTAATTCACTTTTCGACGACAACGGTATCTGACTAGTTTATGCTACTAGTCCACTGCACATATATCATAGAGCTGGCACACCTAGCTGATACAACGACATCTCTGTGCTGACAGCCTACTGCGTATATAATGAGGCCTAGAGTAGACCAAACATTAAAAATCGTGTGCCAACGTACGTTGGCTCTCAACTACTCACTCGAGTTGTACTTGAATGATTGATCTCCAATGACCAATAATAGTATGCAATCACCCATCTATAGTGATCACTATGGAATGCCTATTGCAAAATACCTGCATCTGGTTCTAGCAGATCTAAATGGCGATACTTTCTATATTGCGGCAGTCGATGACGTGGTTGCTTTATTTCTTGTTTGGTTGAACCTTTGAATCGGAAAACTGCAACGTATATAGGAATTTTACCCTCTGTGCGGCTAAACGACAATTAGCATAGCTCTTGAAGTAGCCCTGACTTAAGAATACATTGGAAGTTTCCGAATGTACTTCGCTGGTGCAGCATTTCTTAAGCAGGCATCTTATGTGCGAACGTTGTAATCAGAAGGCACGTGTGTTATCGCTGCCGGTGCCAGACCGACACTGCTTGAACCTAAGCTAAGCTGAGGTGGCTCCCATTCAATATCTTTGGCCTATCTTCTTTGACGCCCCCCCCCCCCCCTTACATTCTATAAACTGTCGAAAAGCTAAACTACTTCAATCTGGCTTCAATGTGTCCGTCAAAGCAAACAGCGTTTATCGTGCAGCTTATATTCATAAAATTAAAATTACTCGAGCTCTGTTTAATGAGCTAAGCAATGGGTAGTTTTGTCAGGAGCAAAATGAAGAAGTTTTGTGATAGTTGCCACAGTTTCATATCCTGAATACCATACTACATTTGCGACTTTGGTGCCTGTCCGCTCGCGCCTCCATCTTAGAAAAATTGCATCCAAAATCAGTTTTTAGATAGTACCCTCTTTCCAGAATTCTCTAGCCAAAGAATAGTTATTATAAAAATTGTGGAGAATCAAATCGTTTCATCTGGAAGCATTTTTTGTGAAGTAAATAGTTTTAGAGGTTATCTCATTTGAATTATAGTGTATTTTTCAAAATTGCATAAATTGATTAATTATTATATCGGGTGATCGAATAAATTTCACCTCCAGTGTGCTGTGATTCCTGGTATACATTTGGCACCACTGAAGTGGATTGTGAGTCTATGTCAGATTTTCAGGTTAAGTTTGCTTCACTTGGTGTCAAAAATAAACAACACCTAACCTACTAACCTCGAATGTGATATAGACTGTCAATCCACTTCACTGCTGCTAAATGTATACCAGGAATCACAGCACACTGGAGGTGAAATTTATTCGAACCCGATAAATAACTAATATCTGAGCTCTCAACGCAGTCAGACACATATAGTTTGTTCAGAGACACAAAGGTTCGTACGCAATGATTGTATTCGACGAATATCCAGTTGATGCAGCAAAAAAACACGTGAAGTGCAGAACAACTTATCCGACCAAAAAGGCAAACTTCTCGCAGATGCATTCTTCGACGAATAGTTGATCACGACATACACATGAGATGTTTTATCGGACTTTTTCCACTGTCTTGGGTGTTTATCACACGACGTTTCGGGAGTTTTTGATCTACTCCCGTCCTCAGATGAATGAACTCTTGGTTAGTCCTGAAAAGAACTGCTTTTGTACGTATTTTCACGTACACTCGTACCTACCCCGGGGTTTGAACCCGATACCACACAGCGATCAGTGGAGTTCATTCACCTAATAACGAGAGTAGATCAAAATCTCCAGAAATGTCGTGTGATAAACACCCATGACAGTGGAACACATAGGCAAGACCTTTAGCTAACGGAAACAACAATATTCGCCCTTTTTCGAAGGCCAAGAAGAAATTCGAGAAATCAAGTTTTGATCGTAATGACGGAGATCAATATGTCATTGTATAATTCTGTCGTTATTGTAGAAAACAGCGATGGGCTTGGTTTCTTAGTATCACTTACAAAAGGTTATCTAAATGTTTATTTCCATGCAAAGGAAAAACTTCAGAAAATTTTACTCTCCGCTTTGCAGCTTGAGCAAACAGGGGCAGATAACCTATTATTTTTACACGCTTTCAGCGGTTGTGACACAACGTCTACAATCTTCGATCAAGAAAAGAAGAGGTTCCTGAGGATGCTTCAATATTCCGAAGAATTAAATCAGACTGTATAAGTTTTCAATGAAGAAAGTGTAAATTTCCACAACATTGCTGCAGAAGGAGAACAATTCTTAACTGCACTGTACGGAGCTCCCTAAAAAATAGATCCTTGGACTTTCTTCGATACCTACATTTCGCCAGGTTTCTTCTTGCTTCACGTTCACAGCATCAGCAGCACAACAGCATTCGCTCCAAACCTACCATTAAATTTTGACTTGGTACGGTGTTTACAAGAACGCAAAAGGATGGGGATGGAAGAGCGGACTTACTCCAGTCAGGACAACTAAAGATCCTGCTTAAAGTCCTCTCTTGTAAATGCAAAAACGTATGCAGTTCAGGATGTGGCTGCAGGAAATTAGGTTTAAAGTACTCTATCATTTGTGGATGTTACAACGTACTGTCCTGCAAGAATGTTACTGACATTTTGTGCGACTTTGAGGAAGATGAAGAAATCGAAATTGTCACTAACAAATTGTATACAAAGATGCTAAGAAAGAGGTTTCTGGAGATGGGAGTACATAAGAGAAGGACGATACTCAGCCTAGCACTACACAGAGATAGAAGTCAACAAACCTGGTCTCTCCAGAGCAGCAAAACAAAGAAAAGTATGAAAATCCACCAAAACCATTGATGTGTATTAGGCCTATTGGAGAAACCACAATAAAAGAGCGCACCATTTACGTCATCGCGGTGTGCAAATGAGTATAAATGATAGTTAATTAATAACTTATCATTAATGAGTACAATTTCACGTAACAAGAGAGCATTTATACAATTTGAAGAAATCCACTCTAGTTCACGTGAGATTAACTCTAAAACTATTTACTTTACAAAATATATCTTGCGTTGAAAGGAACCAACTCGTGGCTGTTTTGTTATTTAAAAATGATGATAATAATATTTATTTATTTTATCTCGCCTGTTAATTAATTATGGCTGTTTAAAATGAATTACAGCTGTTTAAAATGAGATGTAATATTTACTGCCCAAAATAAATGGTTGTATGCCCTTTTTAATATTTTATTTAACTGCAAAATTCAATGCACTAACTCATCGATAAAACATGATACTCGCTCAGGTGGGATCAGAAGTGTGCTTTATTTTCAAGTTTGATCTGAATTTAACTGTCTCAATTCAAAGTTATTAGTTCAAATGCACGGTTCGGCAGGTCATATAATTGTCCAATTCACAGATGAAACAAATAATTATGCCGGTACAAGACTGCGTATCTGAATATCTTAAAACTCGAAGAAATATCGTGAAAAATGCATTAGGTAAGTCATTTAAATTTTTCCCGCTTGGCAACTAAGCTAGTTTTTGTTTTAGGATGACGTAGGAAGAACCGGGCCTCCGTTGTTCTCGAAGTCGAAATCACGCCACTCCTGGCATTTGTTTCTGGCTGCGTCGCTTTCGCCAATTCTGCAGAATTCACCCAAGACACGCCAATTTTGAGAAAACCAAAGCAAATGGGCCCTGGGAAACACGCTGCCAGTCTTCGGGAAGGTTTGATGTTGGATTCTAATGCTTTTCCGGAAAGTTGACACTTAAATTAGTACTGATTTCCTACCTGAAAACTTTTGTCGATGCTGGTCGGATTTGGTGCTGGAGACGCTGTCGATATTTCAGCCTTTGGAACTGCTCTCGTCGCTGCAAAAGGTGGTCAGGACGTTCCTGTAGGCTCGTACTGTGCCCTGGGCTGTTGTCCTCTGCTCCCCGATGAATTCTTAGCTCGTAGATGGGACTCGAAATTATGACGTGCTCGCTGCCGAACACCCTCGAAGATCGAATAGAGAATTTTTGTAAATTTTGTTGCTGTAAACAGCTGCAACACTGGTACACAAACTTGGGCACTTCAGCAATAAAACTCAACACCTTTTGACTGGTAAAATGCTCATTTAATATTAAAAATTCGTAGTTAAAGGTGGAGCGAGTTTCTTACAAACATCAAATTAATTTAATATCAATTGTTCTTCTTGTTTCCTAAACAATTTAGCATCATGTTGCTATGGATGTTTGAATTGTTTTATGTTTAAGGAAATTAGTTTTGATTATTAACAGTTACAATTGAAAGAAAATTTGATACTTAAAAATAAAATTAAAATTTCTTAAATGTATGTTATGTCATTTAATCTTATAATTTAAAATTGTCTCTTTGCGTTGCACTCATAAACGTTTTATTTTACAAGTCACCGCTTTGCTTTGATTTACTTTGATTTTAAATGCACTAATTATTGAGTTCCGCACTTTCATATATCTCGCTACAATCTGTTGCCAATATTTATCAATTGCCTTCTTGCAAATTTTTTCTATTCTGCTTCATTCGGTGTATCTTTCTGCTATGCTCACAATTTTTACCATCTTATGCTTTGACTTAATAAACTTACGCTCTATTCAAATTGCAGCCAACAAACCATTTGTGTTAAATACATTTTATGCGATTTGGCTTTGCATGTGCACAAACCTTTCATTTTAAATTATTAATTCACGAGCCAATTCAAAACCCCCTGAACATACCTTGTCTTAGCGTGCCTTTCTCTACTAATTATCGGTTCTCGTATCTCATTATCAATGCATTTACGATTTTACTCTTGTTTAACATTGCAGTTATTTAAAATACCTCAACTCTGTGTTTATTTGAATCAGTCGATTATCCTGCACTGCAGTCAGAGCTAAGTCGTGGGCTTAATACCATTACAATATTAGATGAAAATTTTAGGGAATTTGATTCTCCACAATTTCTTTCCAACTATTCTTTGTCTAGGAAATGCTGGAAAGAAATACTATAAAAAAACTGATTTTGGACGTATTTTTTTTTCAATATGGCGGAGAAAGCGGAAACTCAAATTTAGTATGTTACCTTTTAATTAACTGCCTAAAGTACACCATCCAAACACCTGTGTTTGATTTATTAGGGTTATTATGAGGGTTTATTACCTTCAGTTTATTCTGAACAATTCCAGCAAATTATCTAAATTAATAGCTGATTTAAAGACAATTGCTTCAAACATTTTGTGTAGTCCAAATCTGTTATCAAGACATGCGGTTTCCCTGTTTAGCTCATTTCCTTGGAACTACAAACTTCTCCACAAGTATATGACTCTAAAGCTAACCCCCAATTTGAGGGCAGCTTATCGAAATAAAGCCATGAACCCAATAATTCCAATCACCGACGGAAACACCTGAGCAATAAGTTACGTGTGACAGGTCGCCCCCACATCATCATCCGCCGACACCGCACACATATCATTCTCACCCGCGCCAACCCCTAATATGATGTTATAGCCCGTCAGTGTTCTCAATCATCCTCGGCAGCTCGGAACTCCAGCTCGCACGACACGCACGAGGAAATAGCCCAGACCTGGGGTTAGAAGGAGACGAGACCCTGCCTGTGGAGCCAAAACTAATTGCAACCGAAAAATCGCGGATATAAGATTCTACAGGTGTATGGATTGCTAAAATATCATATCGAGGGGAGAGCTGAGTACCTATATGTTATGTTTGAGGGGTTTTATAGGTCTTTTGAGTTATGTCTTATTGAATTCGGTAATTTATGAAGCCCAGACGGCTAGTAGCGAGCCAGAAGTAGCCGTGAAGGTTGTACAAATAGCTTGTCACTCGTCAAAAAAATATTATTTTTGGGCTGGGCACTAATCTGTCTAGTTAGAGCGTCTGAGTCGGTAACACTAATTGTTTTTGCTTGCATCTGCAACTTCAGGTAAATTTATCGAGTGTTAACAGGCACCTTTCGAAAACTTTTGTAAGAATGGCTCTTTTCTGAATTCAGACATTTGGAAAACATTACGTTTCCGCCCAATTTAAAGGAAAATTTAAGTTTATGAAACATACTTTAATAGCAATTTCTGTTTATTTATGCATACCATAAATTCTAAATAACTTGTTTTAGCCTTGCAAAAGCTGTCATGCTTTCTGTTTCATATTAGGTCTTAATAGCACACAGTCGTTAAAATTTTAGTTACTAAATCGCAAATGCTCCAGGAGTGGAGGAATAAAAAAATATAATCAGCACCGTAACTCTTTTCTTGTTATGAAAATCGTACAACACTCATTAATGACCAATAGAAAAATTAGTTCTTGGAAATTTTTTGTAGGTAGACCTAACTGTAGGGGTTTGTGTCGTTACGATTTTCTTACCGAATCTGCATTCGAGCATTAATTCATAGCCGGAAATTATTTTTCGTGCATTCCAACGAGTGATGGGCATAACCGGACAATTTTCATAACCGAATTATTTGCATTCGAATGATATTAATAACCGAATGATTATTTGAATAATCATTCGAATAAATTTTGGCTCTCGATTCGTTTCGATTAAGTCAGCCGGTTTGCCGGTTGGCGGTTCACCGTCATCTGCATCGACATCGGTTCACCGTCATCTGCATCGACATCGTAACTTGCAGATAGCAGAGGAACCAAAACATAATACGTACGGTCGGCTCCTTAGAAATCGGTTCTTCTAGTCTTTGGAGTATTCTTGCTCCGGTTACTTCATTAATGTAAGATGGCATTTCATAATTGACAAACAATAAACAATCTGACGTAACAATTAAAACCATAATGACTGTAAAAACCCAGTCTATACACTTAAAAAATCTATTGTGATACACTCACACAACTTCCTTTTACAGTGTTCTTATAATTAGTCAAAAATTTCATTTTTAATTTTTAACCATTTGTCAAAAATTTTCAAAAATTACAAATTCTACAAAAACGGTACAAAATAGAGCTTTAGTTGAAGAGACAAATTTTCTCTAGTATTTTAAGGTAAATTCAAAAATGTAATAATATACCGGGTGTTTTATTTAAAATAGGAGTTAATAAAAAAAATAGAAAAGAAACCCACTTTAAAAGTATTCAACTGGAAAATCACCTATTTCACATCAATACACATTAAAAATTTAGTAAAAATGTAAAGTTTAAAAAAAATCGTTAGAGCCGTTTTTGAAAAAATCGAAAAAAACTGAAAAATCACAAGAGTAAACACCTACTTTCGGTTATGCGATTTTCTTCAAAAGCTTGCTGTCTCATCTACATAATACACAAAACTTATATATGAAGTTTCAACGCCATACCTCTTTTCGTTTTTGAGATATTCTGTTCACAGGCAGACAGACACACACACAGACACACACACAGACACACAGACAGACCAGTGAAAAAAAATATGTTTTTTGGGTTCAGGGGACTCTGAAACGTGAAGATCTGTTGAAAACTCAATTTCAAATTTTTGGGGTGAATCCAATACTTCCTTTATTGTAAAAGGAAGTAAAAATACATGCAAAATATATCATAATAATGTGTAGTGCCCGATTTCTAAGGCGCCGACCGTACATTATGTGTTATGTATTGGAAATTAAGAGGTATTTATTAAGAAGTGTAGAAAGAAAAAAATATGCGGGACTGCTTGCTAATCGCAATAATAACAGGGGTAAACGTTTATCTTTATCGATCGGGCGGGTTAAAGGCGCCGCCTCTTGTTTTGAACCTTTGGAGATGTAAGCAAATAAAAAATTGTTTTATAGCTTGATGCGTTTGCAGTTTTTGGGCGTTCAGGTTTCAGGTCCCTAGAATTTGATGATTTGATATTTTTTATGATAGGAGGTAGGTACGCGATAACCAAATGGTGTTTCCAGTACAACCTGCTTTGTTTATGAGTTATGACGTATTTATATTTACAGAATTTTGAGCACTACGTAGGTCGCTGAGATATGGCACGTAGTACCTTTGAATAGAGGTTTTATATTCAAAGCGTAGTACGTATCAGCATGAGGTTATTTTTCATTTGAATACTTAGAACGAAAATCGAGTTACATGGGTTATTTCAATAACCGGATAACCGGTTATTTTTCATTCGAATAAACCCATCACTAATTCCAACAACGTCCTAATTTGCCCTCGCGTCCCGCTCGGGCAATTAATACGACGTTGTTGGAAGGCACTCAAAAACATTTCCTGAAAGAATTAATGCTCTTATGAGATTATATGTGATAACAAACAATTTTCAATTATGATATTGGAAATTCAGATTTCCCTTTCATTTTTAGTGTATTTGCTAAAATATGACAATTGCGATGTAGGTATTTGTAAATGTTTGTGTCGTTCTCTATAATGACCGGTGGTTTAACAGGTTGCAAATGTTAGTTAAATACTGGTAACAAAAAATGTTATTCCTAAATAAATTACGATACAACATAGTACACAAATATTATTTTTTGTGACTCTTGGATTTAAATCACACTATCGATTCGGTCTAAATTTTTTTTGTCTTTATATCTTCTTCATATGTAGAAATCAGATATTTAACTTGAGAAATAAATTACTACTACAAAATATTAATTGTCTTGAATTTCTCTTAAGAGTAATAAATTAATCAGTGAATAAAATTTCTTAAATACAAAAAAAATCATAAACATTTTAGAATTGATTGAAGACAAGTGGATTTTATTAAAGTATTTTTGGTAAAATACCTAGGTGAAAACTCAGCTTTCTCTCTCAATTGAACTTCTTCAGAGCTCTTCTTTCAAAATCAGTATGAGCAAATTTTGCTAATGATGTTTAACAGATAAGTGCTGATCCATTTTAATGAAGAAATTCTGTAAGACCCTAAAGAGATGCCGAACCTTTGTGGGGAAGGCTAAGAGTATCATTAGGCTATCTAGAGGAATCAATCTTCTCTAATAGTGGTGAATCTGAAACCACCAAGCACCTAGTGACTTGTTCTGTGTTGCAAACACTTTTCCTTTTCAAGATTTGGCGACTGTACAATGTTTCTTCTTTTGGTTATGTGGTATGTAATTTCCAAATTTCACATACTATGTATGTCTGCGTTTTGACATCCATGCATATTTTATATTTTAGTTATGTACTTGTAGTTTATACTTTTTTGTTAGATATAACTAAATACATATGTAGATGAGCCAAAGAGTAGAACACAAATGAATAGTTTTCATGTTCTACATTACATAAATTAAAACAGCTTTATTTTAAACAACTGATAGTATGAAAAGTCTTACAATAAAAAGAAAATCCAAGAAACATTTGTAAATATCTGAACTTAGAATATCCGTATATCGCATTGGCGAAGTATATGCTTTATTGCGAAAGCTTCAGAACATATTCAAGGCATGTTTATAAATAAAATTATAAATACTAAAGTGTAGGGTATTAACATAATTTTAAACCATTTTAAAAATCAAATCCGATGATCCGATCCGTAACGGAGTTAGTTTTATCATAACCAGGAATCTTGAAGCTATTGTAAAAAAAATATTCTATTCCCCGATAGAACAGCCATGCTACAAGTACAAGGTATTTCAATTAATATTAGTTTGATTCAAATCTATGCAGCCACTGGCGACAAAGACGCCCTGAGCGTGTAATCCCTTTTTTAATTTTGGCGTTTGTATCCTAATTTCTCATTCTGAGGCATATAAACCTGCTCCCTGTTTTGAATTAATAAGTTTTATGCAATTATGGTGGGAGTAGAGCTAACTTCACGCTTAATTTCAGCGACGCGCAGTCGAATTTGAAAGTAACGGATCTTTTACGTCTCTCATCCGGTGAAGAAAGCTGTGAGTTCATCTAATGGGCCCTTATCAGAATTTTTAACCTATGTGCCAACTACAAATTATACCATGCTTGGAAATCGCTTACCCCTTTGAGCATGGCAAATTATTTCCTTCAGCTTAAGGTGAGCACAACTGTATTTCTTCCCGATCTTTGAGTACTAATTTAAATGGCATTGTGCCCGCAGGCGCACACTGGTACACACACAGTAACGTCAAATTTCTTCCTGGGGACCCGTATAGCTGCTCTCGACGTTCTTTAAGCCATATAGCTCTGTCCACCTACGTGACGAGTTTTTTTTTCGCTAAAACGCCGAAGGCATTCCTATTTGGGCCATGAGCTAGTATCTAGCGTTGACGAATTCCTCAATCTTCCGAAGCAACCGAAAAGGTGTGTTAAAAACTTTTTTTATGTTTTGCATTAATGTAGGTACTAGCACACGCTTGGTTTTTTGCTTATACGCCAGCCGAATCTTATTTTTTATTTCTACAGTTAAGCACATTAGCCCGCAATTTGCGTAGCATAACATTGAAGACCTTCAATACACGCGCGCTGTAATCTTGTAAGATAAGTTGTTTGAGCAGCCATGGCTGTCTGTCAAATAACGTCGCTGCGATATTGGCTAGCGCGTGTGCCAGAACTTGTAATAGCAGTTTTGATTAATTTTCACTTTTCCCAATTTAACTTGAAAACTTTTAACTTAACATCCAACGTAGTTTTTTTGGATTGTAAATGCATCTTGCTAGGCGTTTGCATTGTGGCCCAGTTGTAATATATTTTTTGGGGTTAGAACAATATAACCTTTTTACATTTTGCTCTGGATTCGTAATTCCGAGCCCGTTTTATTACCTGTGCGTTAGCACGCCAGGCTTAGTTGATTACTTATTAATATTGCCTTGTGATATATTTTTAAGTTGCATTAGAGTATCTCAAAAGGTAGATGCGTTTTCGACTGTTAGCTAGATCTGTTTTTTGTCGTGGTGAATGACTGACGCCAAATATTATATGCCGCCTAATCCTAATCCACGCTATTAACTGCTAAGGTTTGAGCTAGACAGAGTCGAGGTCACCTTTCGTTTAAGGGTGGCACAAGCTGATTGATTAAAATGGGAGATTTGAATGCCAAAGCAGGGTTAGGCGAAACAAGTGACCTCATAGGCGATTATGAACTGGTAGAAGCTTACTATGATGAATACCCTCATTACGATCCCTAAAAATGCTGCACACTTCGAAATCGCCCACTGATACAAGAACATATTGTAAGGATTTCTTCGCTAGCCAGTTAGTCCGCCAGTCACACTTTTGAATACAAGAATTAAAAGTGACTAAAAAAATGGGAAGCTAGCATCTCATGCCAGAGAACAACAAGATCAAGGACCCACTTCTCAGTCAGATAGTAACTCAGGCATGAGACGTAGGGTAGGTGACACAGTCCTAAACCAGAAACGATGCATCTCTGCCACATGCAGCATTGTCAAAGCGGAAGGCCAGTTAAAAAGCGAAATTGGATGACGAACATAATCCTAGACCTAATGCAGGAAAGGCGATCCTACAAGAACAAAGTTGATTTCCAAGTACCCAGAAATGAACAAACAGCTAGGTGGTAAGTGCAATGAACCAAACTCCACTAGAATGCTGGAAAACGTGCTGAGAGCTAGATCGAGAGCACGTCTCATTCCATCGTAAAGGAGAGATAAATGACAATGTAGGTCGGAAATGTGGTTATAGATTTGGACAACAAACTAGTGAGGTGGGGAGAATATATAACGTTTTGACAACACCAGAGAAGGAAGGGGCGCTTTTACCGGATCGCCGATAACGAAGGGAACCCAGAAGCCCAGCAACGCAAAAGCTGTGGGGTTGCATTTCTAAATCAAAGAAGGTATGTAACGAAACTAGCATCAGACCATCATATGCCGAATATCTTCCTTCTAGTCGTGTATGAGTGCATTAATAAAAAAATTGATGACCACAGTTTGGTTTGGGGGAAAAGATTGCAAACGAGAGAAGGGCCTGTTCAGTATTCAAGTCTTAGTCCAACGATGCAGAAACGTAAAACAATGTTGAAAGATGTGCAAATTCTCAGTTTGTCGATGGTTATGCATAAAGTAATTAAGTTCTTTCTAGCATAATATTGATGTTTGGTAAACATTCGCCACAAAGGCCTTTTTGATCTTTGAAAAAGCATTCGAAGTTCACCACAGCAAGATGATAGAGGTGCTGCGGTCCGCAGGGATGGAAGACGAAAATATTTTTTTCTCAAATAAAAGTTCATTTTTGAGATTGTTTTCTATGAGGATTTCTGAAATTTGCAATTTTTAAATAGTAAATATCAGTAAAATGGTCACGATTAGTAATTAATAAAATCTGAAAGTAGCTGTTAAAAACAGAGAGATATTTTAAATTCAGCGATGCAAACTACGGGCGAACGTTAAGAAAATAACAGTCAACTAATTAATCCATTGTGAAATATAATTAGTTGACGATAAGCTTTGCAAATAATTACTCTAATTACATAAATAATGCTTGAAATACACACTCATTGGCAATCATGTATATTTATGAAAGTTATTTAATTAACTTTGACGCATAGTAAAAAAAATATAGTAGTACTGAAGTTTGAAAATAAAGAAAGACCTAACTAAATCAAGCTAAAGGGAGTTAGAATACACAATGCACGACTTGTCCAAGTCATCAATTTTTATAAATTGTTCGAAGGAATGAATTAAACAAAGCCATTTTTCGTTTCAGATACTGAGGCTATATCCAAAGAATAACAAAAAGAAATTGCTTTGTTTGATTCAACCAAGGTAATGGATTTTTTAGAGAAAGACATTATCAGATCAAAGATTGTCATTAAAAATAACATAATAGAACATGTTTCTTTCTTCCAATACTTGGGATGTAAAATTTCTCTATTTAGCGATCCGGACATTACAAGACCAAGTCAGTACTTGGCCCTAAAACAATGAATAGAGTCTGCAGAGATAAGATCTCTAAGATATACAGCAGGCTACAGACTCAGTGATAGAATGGGCAATACTGACATTGGAAGTAGTTTAGAAATATATAACATCAATGAAGAGATGGGCCAATATCGAGAAAAATGGACAACACACGTAGAAAGAATCAGAAACGAAAGCATACCTAAGCAAGTGTACAGATATAAACCAAAAAGCAAGAGAAGTTTAAGAAGGCCCAGGAAGCGCTGGAAGAATTAGCTGTGATGTTGCAACGGATACAAATTCATAGCTTGAAGAGGAAGATAAAGCAATTTTGTTAATTACCTTCGCTATAACCGTGTTCTTTTTTAAATTGTTCGTTCTTGAGTATAATTTTGTTAAAGAAATTTTTATTTTATTTACACAATTTAATGTAGGTGGGCAAGGTTAGCAGCTTACCAACGGTAAAAAACTGATCCGCTCAAATAACTAAGGATTCTGCATCGGAATATGGACCAATGCTTTTTGAGCTTGTTAATTGACTGATTCATAAATAAATAAATAAAATATAAAGTAAATTACAAACACTAATTATATATTGACCATAGGTATGCAAGGATACACATGGAGAAACAACCCAAATAACGTTACAACACTGCCGATGAATTTAGAATGAAAGCCAGTCTAACATCGTAAACCCTTTTATACAATGTTGACCGTTGGCTCTAGCATGAACATTGTATAATCTCAGACTTCCCTAAACAATAACCAGTCAAGGATTCAACATTTTTCGAGGCATTGCCGCGAGGTCTTTGCGAGGCTAGATCCCTGGCGTTGTCTTTGAAGTATACAATTTTTATTAAGCTACTCCAAGGCTGTTGCTAGAGGCCTGCAAACGAATACAGCGAGAATACGGAAAACGGATCTACAAGGATTACTTACTGCAGCATAATACCTTCAAACCGTAACGACCAAGAAATAATTTTAGAACTAAAGACGAATAGAACAGATTTTTATGGTATAACAAAAACGAGACGTAGAGGACACGAGACCTCACAGTATCCAAACGATAGTCTGATATATACTGGAAAGGAAGAGTTCGAAAACGTGCATTCCGAAGTGGAACTACTAATACACAAAAGATATGAACAAAGCATCCATGACAATTCATGCCTTAGTGACAGAATACTAAATGCAGCTGTGATATGGGAAAAAATAACAATAAAAAAGAACAGCCACTACTAATTACGAAATTGATAGTAACCTTATAACCATAAAAGATAGAGTCGATGGAAGCTGGAGAAAAATAAGAGACGATATCAAAGAAGTAGTAGAGGAGCCACTTGGAAGTAGAGCAACAAACATTAACGAGACTCATAATAAAAAACTACTGGCAAAAGATAAAAAGAAAAAGGACCTACGCTGGAAAAGAGAACACCAAGAGTATATAGAAATAATAAATAAAAAAACGAAAGGATACACTAGTTAAAAAGGGATTACTAAGAGGATTATTAAAAGATTTTGAAAGGTATAAAGAAGATGATGCTCGCATATAGGATACATATACTACGAGAAACTGCTATGAAGACAATCATCTAGCAGTGGCTGTTGTAGAATGGGAAATAAATATCATGTCTTACGCCGATGACGCAGCAATAATATACTAAAATAAGGACGTCGTTCAGCTGCGTCTACTGTATAAATCTCAAACACAGACGAAGAATTACAGTATGAAGGTAAATACAAATAAAACCAATACTCTGGTGGTATCCTAGAAACATAATAGACGTAAACTCGTAGCTCACACCAAGGTAATAGGTCAGGTCAGAACATTAAATTATCTAAGAGTGGAGATCGCTAGCGATGTATATTTGAGGAAAGACGCATTTAAGCTGGTTAGTAAGATAGCAACTGCCTTCGGCTTCCTAACACAAATAGCCTAGAAAAATAAATACGAATATAATTAGGACATGCAGAATCGATACAAATAACGCTTTAATTATTACAAATAAATTAAACTAAAACCTTAGAAATAAGAACCCTGTGCCGCAGACAGATTTATGAAACAATCACAAATACTTGTGCATATATCTAGTATAAATAGTCAGATGGGGCAAACACAGACGGAGGATGTAGAGAGAACACGTACACAAATATAATAGTGGAAATATGCGTGAGTGGCGAACTACATGGATCCCAACTAGGGATGAGCGCGTGACGTGAAAACAGTTGGCTCACGCTGGGTCACGGCGGGTCCCGTCGTGGACGTGAGTAACATTTGAAAATCGGGCCATGAACATGAGTAAAAATTTCCAAGGCGTGATTCACGTTTCACGTTAATTTCACGTTAAATGTTTGGTAACGAACAAAAGTCTGCATGGTACCCCGCTGCCCACCTATGTGGAAGATCTAGAGTTGGAGCGGGAGGTTATTGTTCTTCTGCATGGCAGCCTGCAGCGAGGAAGCTTCGCACCTGTGTTGTTTTGTGAATGTTGAGTCTGCAGTCAATCGCGTGTCTGCGTCTATAGGCGACCAAGTAACACTTATTTTTAATTTCTCGGACGTAAACGTACTTTTAAGCCTAGGAATTAAAAGTGTTGCCTAGCAACATATACCTTCTTGTACTCCTATCATTAAGCGAAATGTCAATTTTAATTTATTTCTTTTTGTGTCTACTTTCTGATTGCAACATATCACGTAAATTATTTCACGTGCAAAACATTATTTTAGAGTTTTTAGTTCTGTTGGCGGTCCTCTATTAGTTTTAAAATTGAACGTTATGCTTTAATGAAGTTGAATTTTCAAATAATGGCGGCGGGTCACGTTCTGAGTGGAAGGTCATGCAAGAACGTGAGTGAACGTGAGCATGGGCGTTCATGAACGTGAGTGTTTAAAGCAAGCGTGAAACGTGCGTGATGTGAGTGAATACTCACTCACGAACCCATCTCTGATTCCAACCACCAAAAAAGTGGAAGGATAGCGCTGAACCTCAAAATCGAAGACGATCTTGAAAATAAACTGATCTTTAACATAGCTGAAGGGGAACAATAAGAAAAATGTAGGTATTAATTTCTACACAATATACTCACATCTTTTGATTTTCATTATCCCTTTGCAACTACATACACTAAGTTTATTATTTCAAATAGACCATACAATGAGGCTTGCATGAATTTAGTTCGTATCTGTACTGCATATATAATCCAATAACAGTTTTACAGTCTTTGTGAAAACATCGAGAGAAAATGAACATTTTATACTCATCACCTGCTGCGAGTGGCAGGAAGCTTGGTGATGGATTCAGTATTGGCATGATGGTATTTAGTTTTTTAATTAAAAAAAACTTCTAGTGTTGTCGTTCTTTCATAAAATACGTTAGAAACGCTGGTGTTGTCTAGTCATGCGATAGTCGACAGTTGCTTAATAAATTGGCGTATTAATTCCCGACAGCTGTGCAAAATTCCAAATAAATGAAGTTATTTACTGCTACTGTCATTTTTTATGGGTTGAACTTGTTGTGCATTAAAACAGACAATAAAGACATGTAGGTAATAAAATAACAAGCACAAAAATCTACTAGGGAAAATGTTTCGACGTACTAAAAACCAAAAGTAGGTGTTTATTAATTAAGGACTCTAATAACATGACATGTTCGTAGCTTAAGTTAGAAAATTCATTTTAAGAGGGACGTTTCGAAACACATGTTCGTGCTTATAAATAAGCCATTAAAAAATTAATAAGCTGTTTATTACCAACAGAAGTTCATTAACTAAATACGCAAAGGCGCGTGGGTTTCAAACACGGAATAGTTGATTTGTTTGCTTAGGTGTTATCCGGGGCTGATCTAATTAATATGAAGCGTTATAAGATCCTTAAATAGGACTCGTGACAAGAGTTATGTGCCAGTCACTCGCATTATACAATTTTAAGTCAAAATTAACGCTGCATAAATTTAAGCTTAGGACAATCGCGAGAAACACGGGCTGTAAATCAATTCTTAAGGCAGAAAGTTACGTGTTATAATTGTGTTTTTATAATCCTCACCTACGCTAGGAATTTGCATAAAATTTAACAGCTTCCTGGAATGAAACGTCGGCCTGGCGATACATTAACGTTTCATATAAAACCGGGAATAAATGTCGAACCGCTTATTTTTCTGCGTTCTGAGGTCCATATCATGTGGTATATTTAACATTGAACTCTGCAGCCAACAAAAACACATAACTTGTATCGAACGAGACAAGAACAATATTCAGAATGAACAATAACACGGTAAATCTGAGCTATTATTGTGTTGACAGCACGGCTCACATTTTTTGGGAAGATTGTATTTATAAAAACTTAAAACAAAAATTGGCAACGTTTCGCGCTTTGTTACACAAATGTCTCGGAATTATTTTCATTCTTCGCGTTTGATATATTAGGCGATCCCGGAGAGCAGGTGGACTTTTAACATTCCTGTCTTAATTTCGCGTCTAGGTGGGTAATCTGCAATCTCTGCTTATTAATTTTCTCGGGAAATTGCACGGCGAATCTCCTCGCCAACGAAAATACTGGCAAAGCCCACCTAGGCTTACATAAGCGGCCATTCAATATCATTCAATGGGACACGGAAAAGCTACTATAACCTTTATAACCTTTCAGCTTTACCATATAAAAATGGCAATAAAAATCACTTTCGTGAATCAGAGGCGATCCATCAAATGATATTATCGGCCGGCTATTATGGAGGCCCTGCCGGCTGATTCGATATATGACAACGTGAAATAAAAAAACACCCATACATCATTCCCGGATTTTCTTCGATGCAGTTGCAGGGAAACGCTCGCCTCTGCAGCCCTACTGACCCACCGGCTAATACCCAATATTGTATTTATTGATTCGCTTTGGGATACCTTGCACGGAAGCTATAATAAGAATAAGGAATTTTTTGGATGATCCTTTGTAGATAACATGTCACATTTATTAATATTGGAAGGAAAATAACATACGATATCTCAGAAGAAGTGAACCTCATGCGGTACAGGGGTGGACTGGCAAATCTACAATTTTAGAGAAACGTTCTTATTCCTCAAAGTTAATTCCTTTCCCAAATATATCAAGCGCGTACTAGCCTACAATTATCAAAATAGTAATTAGAATTTGAAAAAGTCCCATTGATCAGAAAAGATACAGTAAGAGTTTTTTATCAGCATAATTTGAACTATGCCATTTAAGTAAAACAATATACTCTAATGGTTTTTAGTGTAAGGGATTGATATCAGATTAAAAAAAGTTTAAAAGAATACAGTATTAAATTACAAAGATGAATTTAAGTATTAGGATATCAAAATTATTAATATGTATTTGGTAAAGAAATGAAAAAGAATTAAAATTCAATTAAATGATGCTACATAAGAAACAGAAATATTCTAATATAATTTAATTATTATCTGAAGTAAAGTGGAGGATTAATAACAAATACCTATTCGATAAATATCATTCAAAATAGTGGGTGTTAAATAAATATGATACAGATTATATAGTGTTAGACTTTAAAATGTATGCATAACAATATCACTAAGGAGATAATAATAATTATGAGTCTGTAAAATAATTTCGTACAAAAAACATGTAATACCTTTGTAAGCGGCAAAATTTCTAAAATAAACCCTTTATAAAAAGTTTTAAACTGTTTGGAATGTAAAGGGTTGCGAATAAATATAAAATTTTAAAAGATTTAACGATGTGGAGATAATAAGGAGTTAGAAAATGGTTGTGGTGAGAGTGCCATAGGTAATACAGTTATAATCTACAAAAGCAATTTGTGGAACTGGATGCCGAATTGAGTTTATTAATTATCAATCAATTACATCATACGAATTGGATAGCAGGAAATGGTTTTACTGGAAGTGGTTTACATCGAGGTTGTTAGCAGAGTGAACGTCTTATGGTGTGGATAGAAGGTTTTTCATCTACTGGAGTTGTTATTGAAGTGACATCTTGTAACTTGCATCTAGTCGAGATTTCTGTGAGCCTGCCGAATGAATTTGGCTTGGTAAAAGGGAGTAAACTGAAAGAAAAATATAGAAAGGGTGAAGTGCGGTAATTTTAAAGAGGGGAGTACTTACTATTTGACATTTGTTGAATGACAAGTAATGTAACGGGGTGGTATTTGTAGTTAATTTTGCGCTTGCATAATTTAAAGTGACAGTACAGTGACAGACGTTGTCACGAAAATTAAAAAATAAAATAAATTTTCAGGATTAAAAGCAGTTTTGATTATGAGCGAATCCGACCTGTGTTCTCAGTTAAGAGTAATTGTTTTCTACCGGAGCTAGAGATATTTAATAATTTTGATAATTTATAATTTATAAAAGGGTAAATGAGTTACTTAAATCCATTTTAGAGAGAATTGATTGAAAATAAACTAAAGTGTAGTAAAAGGCAGATGTAATAACTAAAGAATAATAAATACTGTTATAACATAAAACCGTTTATATACATAAAGACTATTATAACATAGTCAATTATAACATAAAAATGCGCTGCAACGTGGAGCCAGAACAATACATAGGTACTTAAAATGTCATAGTCAAATATATATACTAATATTAATAATGTTCATGTACACCCTATTAAGTTTCCACCCGGTATAAGGGCTTATGGATTGGAGTTTGATTTTTCGTTTATAGCAGGGTGAACCAAGCTTACGTACACTTCATCCGCAAGCTGAGCCGTTAACTCATTATGTTATTCGCGTGTATACGTTTGTGTGTAGTCTTGTTACGCTACGTCACAGCCCAGTATCCAGAGGAAAGCGATGCTAAATGTATCTCAATTTCAAGTTCTCACCTGGCTCAGTGTCGATTAAGCAGATTGCGGAAAAAGATCTGGCTATCCTTGGATTTAACTTAAGAGGTCGCTTATTACAAACCTAGCACTCTACCACTGCTCTACCGGGGCTTAATATCCATATTATTTTTAAATTTATATTTAACTATCATAATACTAAGTTTTTATTGTTACATGGAATACCAGTGCGGTTTTCAGTAACCAATAGAATGGTAGAGAAATACATTCACAACTAACATATTAAACATTATAAAAGATTAGGTATCATAATTATATTGATGACTTACGACATACATTTTTTATACATCAAGTGCCAGCAAAACAAGCAAAACTACGACAAAACATCGTACTAGATAAAAACTATCACACCCAACAAAATCGCTTATAGTACCAATTGCATACCTATAAAATTTCAAGGGAGAGATCCTTGTGATGACGCATTTTTGATATATCTATAAGGAAACTTCAACCTGAGGTCACCAGTGACCCCATAGAGAAAGTTAATAGTTATTTACGAATCGAGGGCGTAATATGGCGTTTATGGCCCGCAGCGTGAAAATTAGAGCCCAAGGTCTAGCGGCGGGCTTTAACACCTCTAGGGCCATAAACGCTGATTACACACCACGAGGTACATATACAATTTTATGTATAGTTTTTGCTCGACTTCACAAGGTGCAAGGCACATTAAGCCAGAAACTGCTGGGTGTTCATATACAAATACTACGCGGTCTAAGCCGAAATTCCATGTTAAGAAGGATAGTTGTAGTACTACACGATTTCATGGTTTTTCTAATGGGCATACAGTTCTTAATTGAAGTACATATATGTAATGCAAATAAGTCACTGTAGGGCAAGAAATATCTAGTTATATGGTACCTACTTAATAGAATATCTATTAGATGAATTATATTTATATGCTTTCTTACTAAGGTTTGCTTACAGCAGTTTTTAATAAAATGTAGAACGTGTTAATAAATAAAAAAAGTAATATTATATCCTAACATTACGCTATATATTCTGTATTTTACTATGCATTTAGCAGGAAATAAAATAAATTGGAAACGAATTTAAAACCAAAAGGAATATGAACGTTACCATATAGTATTTATAAACTCATAGTTTGTTACATTTCGGGTGGTTCTAGTTTAATTAATATAAAAATAAAATTTGCAGTTTAGTAATACTTCTTCTTCTAGCTAGGGGCTATTGAAAAAAATAATGAAAATTTCTTAGGAGTCTCCGTAAGTACTCGTATGCTACTTTACGCCCGCAACACACGGTTCATAACCGGTTCTATGTTTTCTTCAAACATTGAAAATGCTCTACACAATACTAAAAAACAGAACAATATTTGAAATTGCCAGGTTCCTTCAAATATACCGGCCACTGTTTCCGCCGTTTATCCCCTAAGTTACTTGCAGATTCAGGTGGGGATATCACAGATTTGAAGCGTGGAGGATGGAGGAGCCCTACTGTGGCGCAGGGCTACATCGAGGATTCCGTTAAATTAAATACTGCTAGAGAAATTATTGGCAATCAAACGGTTAGTGCTGATTTGGCATCAACTTCACAAATGAGTAAATGTGAAACTAATATTAATGTTCAGCAAAACAAAACTTCAATTCCTGTGCAGTATATTGCTTCAATACATAAATGAATAATTGTAATAGTTGTAAGGTAGATGTGAATATTTGCTTTAATTAAAACAATCACATAAAGGTTGTTTTCTTGTTGATATAAGGAAAGTATACTTCAACTTCATCTCTGAGTCCAGAATCTTTGTTGCTGAATTACATTGCATTCTCGAGGCGATGCAATAAGGACATATATATCACGGCATCTGATTTCAGTAAATTTCTCATCTTGAGGGGTCTATACATTGCCATTTAAGCAATCAAGGAACTCATTTCTAGGAATTATTTAGTAATGCAAATCCAAGAACAAATTTTTAGATACAAATGAATTCAAGTGGAAGTAGAGTAGTTAACGCCACTACCCATAGATCTAATTTCAGTCGCATGGCTATTTGAGAAACATTTCTCGGTGCGACGCTTCTTCGATAGCGAGCCGTGGTCAAGGCAGGTTAGACTCGAAATAATTTATTTAGAAGCCACCTTCGGGGATTTGGCATAGTTTTAACCTAGCAAGCTTTAAAGCTTCTAGTTTCTATAACAATTGATGTAGGTATACTGGCGTCTCTTCAAGCACGTTCAGGCCGATATCCAGCTGCCCTTATTACAAACCTCCGGCTCCCAGGCATCAAGCTCATATGGAAAGCGGTTTCCTCGCGATCTATTCCTCATGCCGGATTTTATAGTAGCAAACTGCTTTTGCGCCTTGTGGTCCAGATGCGAGCAGTTTTGGGGTCAGCTTGAATTTCATCCAGCTACAGCAGCCGCCTGTATCTGCTTCAAAGCCCTATTCAAAAATTTCATGCAGAGGCTGGCAAAACTCCATAATATCGCAATGATAGTGCTTCCAACTGTGTTTCGTGAGTACATGCATTGATTTTCAGCTTACTTGTTTTATTTATCGATAAATGGCTATTGCAAAAGAATTCACAGTTCTACGAAGGTATTCGATTATCAAACAGTACGATAAATACTAAATTGTTTCCAACGCTTCATGCGTTAGAATTTCATCAGTTAGGATGGCTGAATTTTTGTATTTATCTAATACTTATTATCTGCGTTATGCTGATGACACAACAATTTTGGCTAGTTCACAAGAAGATATGGCGGAAATACTACAACGCATAGAAACATATAGTGAAGAAGCTGGCCTTAAACTTAATCGTGCAAAAAGCTGTATTATGGTAGTGGACAGAGCAAACATTTTACCACAACAATTTGAAAACATCCGGGACATACCAAGAAAGGATGAACTTATCTATTTAGGGGTACGTATCTCAAACACTGGTAACTGCGAAGAAGGGGTAAGAAGAAGAATAGGGATGGCAAAATCGGCGCTATTTCAGTTGACTAAAATATGGAAAGACCGCCATTTCTCAAAACGAACTAAGAAAAGGCTAATGGTTTCTTTGGTGTTCTCCATTGCCACTTATGGCTCGGAATCCTGGACACTCAACGCAGCGTGTCGCAGAAGGATTGAAGCATTTGAGATGATCTGCCACCGACGCATGTTAAGAATCCCCTGGACTGCGCGGAGAACTAATCTCTCCATTTTAAGAGAACTCAATATTAACACCAACCAACGATTACTACCGACAATTCAACGCCAAATACTCCGATTCTTTGGCCACATAATCAGACGAGACGGAATGGAAAAATTGTGCATACAAGGCAAGGTTGATGGAAAAAGAAGAAGAGCTCGGTCACCAGTGAGATTTATTGATCAACTAAAAAAATTCTCCAATCTATCAATGACCGAAATAAGTGCAGAAGATAGAAAACTATGGCGGGCTGTTACAGGTTCTGATTAACAGGAGGGGTCACGATACTCGGAAGCGAGTTACGACTAAGAAGAAGAATACTTATTTCCACGAGCGTTTTTGGACACCCGGCTTATTGTAATTTCCATTGTAAAAGTTTGCAAGCCTATGTTCGAGCGCTTCTTTAACAGCGCAGCCGCCAATGTTGCTGGCGTTCGGAATGTTTAAACTGTTATAAGCAATGTGTTTCGAATTTTAATAATTCATATTTGTGTGGTATGGTTTGGGTGGATTCCAAATTCAGTTATTTGTTAAATACGTAATTATTTATTCTACGTCTTATTGAGCATCCTGCTTTAATTATGATTTTTAGGATGAACACGATCACATTAAGCCATATACCTGCCTCCAGTCGTAGGCTAACAATGGCTATTTTAGAACTTCCTGTCCGTTACAATAGTATCTCAAAAATTGTGTTTTACCAGCCTAATTTTTTATAACAATCAATAGTGTTTAACAGAGGCTGCTCCTTCTTCTTCCTCTTCTTCTTCCTTTTAATGTAAGCTGAGACTCTTATAATGACCACATAAAGTGTTGTATATCTTCGGCCGCGGCTAGGGTAAGTAGCTAGCCTAACAGCTTCAATTAAAGAAGAATGCCTTTCTACAGGGGTGACGACCACCAAAAGTGTTGGTATGCTGACCGAAGACCGGAAAGTGTATTGAAAACTGAGCGTAAATAATAAACAATAATTGTTATTCGTAACTGTACAACTCCTTTCCAGTCTTGGGTAATTCAGTAATTGCTGCGAGTAGAATTATTAAGAATGTATGAAAACAACGTTTAGATGATGCGACTAGTATTGGTAGTTGTAGTACATGATTTCATGGTTATTCTAATACGCATACAGTTCTTAATTGAAGTACGTATGTAATGCAAATAAGTCACTGTAGGGCAAGAAATATCTAGTTATATGGTATTTAATAGAATATCTATTAGATGAATTATATTTATATACTTTCTTACTAAGGTTTGCTGACAGCAGTTTTTAATAAAATGTACAGTGTGTTAATAAATAATAATAGCTGTTAACATATCTAGGAATGTTATAAGTATCATAACTGCCGCATATGTTTTGAAATCCGAGCTCGTAGAGCGAGGATTTTAAAACTTCTAAGGCAGTTATGATTCATAACATCCGTGATTTGTTCAATAGTTTATCGGTTGCTATATGGTTATGGTTGCCATGTAGGGTAATATTCTTTATCTACTCCTACTGCACAATGGCCATGAATTATGATTCATAATTCACGGTTTGCAGCCAATCATAAAATTCTATTTTCATTATTCAATAGTTTGCAAATTGCAACCAATCAGAAAATTCTATTTTCATTATTCAATAGGTTGTAGCCAATCACAAAATTCATTCTTATTATTAAATGACTTTTGAAGTTAACAGCTGTCACAAATGTCATAATTATGAAATATGAACACAAGGCTCCTATTGCATAGGAGTAGATAAAATATCGTATTATATTCGCGATTATGGCCATTATTCACTCAGATGACTTGCGCCACGCGCCTTCGGCTTGTGGCGCAAATGTCATCTTCGTGAATAATGGCTGTCATAATCGCTCATATAATAATATACTATTAACCCTACAGATGAGTTATGACCTAGTTACCAGCCTACTTTTGTATATGTAAACAAAGGCTTAATATCCTGAAACCGATAAAGTAATATTATATCCTAACATTACGCTATTTATTCTGTATTTTACTATGCATTTAGCAGGAAATAAAATAAATTGGAAACGAATTTAAAACCAAAAGGAATATGCACGTTACTATATAGTATTTATAAACTCATAGTTGGTTACATTTCGGATGGTTCTAGTTTAATTAATATAAAAATAAAATTTGCAATTTAGTAATACTTCTTCTTCTAGCTAGGGGTGTTCTTCTGATGAAGATTGGCTATCATGATTGCTATCTGTATTTCTGAAACCGGAGTCCTAAATAAGGTCCTCCTGGTGTTTTCTCTATACTATTCTCGATGGTTCTTAAACCATGACATCTTCCTTCTAATTGCATGTCTTTTTCCAAAATTTTTTCCTCGTGTTACAAGTTGGAAGATTCTATAGTTTCTGCTTCTCATTATATGGGTGAAGTATTTTAATTTTTGCGTTTTAATAATGTAGATTTCTTGTCAATTCTGTTATTTACTTTAGTGCTTACTACCTTATCGGTCCAACATATTTTCAAGATCTTTCTATATACCAACATTTCTAAAACCTCCAGCTTGCTGCACAGTTTCTTTGGTATGGTCATACTTTCAGTCCGTGTAGGAAAATGGAAAACACTCTTAGTTTAAACTTTATGTTACCGAGTACTCTCCCGAACCAAGGTACTTGCATTGATGCACTTATTCTAAGGTGTGACCACCAAGTCGAATTTGTAGGTTGTTGGTTAGTGGTGTTTTGATATTATCACGTATGTGGTTTCAGAAATGTTCAATTGAGACCAGTTTCTTTCTTGGCATGTAAACTTTGGATAGTGCAGGCTTTTAGAGTCAGCATCCTTATGTCATTAATTTCTTCTTCATTACTACTACCAGAAAATACTATGCTCTTCTCGCTTCCATTCAATGCTTCTGCAAGTTTTCTTTTGAGTATACGTTAAAGAGTAACAGTGACAGTATAAACCTTGTCTTATACCTCTCTTAGTTCCTATCTTCTGTGGTTTCGCCTTCTATTCTGACATTAGTTGTTTGATGCCAGTATAGGTTTGCGATCATCTTGATGTCTTTGTTATCTTATTAAATTAAATAAATTTATTAGTCTTTATGTTTCGCTCGGTCGAACTCTTTCCTATAAAGAATATATTATATGCTATGTGAACATATTTGTTAACGGCTACAATTTGTATACAGCATACAGAATACGACAGCACTGATACCTAAACCATTCTGAACCTACATTATGTCGTTTTTTTATATAACCATTATTGCGATATGTCCAGAAGTGTAGATATTGTTAAATAATCCTGTTATCCGGTCTAAATTGTCATAATTAAGTTGTTTTAATCCTACTGAATGGATTCTATCCGATTCCGGTACTTTGTCTGACTTATCACTTTTGCAACTTCTTTCAGTATTTCATATCCGACTTAACATTCCGCTTGTTGGTCCTATAGTGCTCTCTCGTTGTCTTAAATAGTAGGTACTTTCCCTATAGTTTTAACTTGCCTTTTAATCAAGAATGATCTTCTTTTCCGTCCGATTACATTTGACTCTTTTTTGTGCTTAGCTCCTGCCAGTTCATACACCTTTTCTGCATGTTAAAACTTCGCATCTAGTTCTCAATTTCTCTACATTGTTGTTATTTCACCCATTTTATTCTCTAATATTAATATGTCAATTTTTTATATTCAATTGGGTCTTTGTTTTTCTATTTTCGTAGTTCATTGCATCATATTAGCCATGCTTTTCTTTCACCTTTCTATCATCTTCAAATGAGCATTTGAAGATGCGACTATTTGGTAGGTATCTCACTTCTTTCCATAGAGTTTCTACGAATGATCAAACTTAATCATCTTAATCTTAATCTCTTGTTACTATTCTATTTTCAGAATTATTTAACACTCTCAAATCAAATGTAGGTCATATTATTAACTTTTCAATTTTCTTCAGTAAACTCAATAAAAGTTGTAATTATTGTTGAAAGCGCACTAAGGCTCTTCCTAATTCTCTTGTTTATCATTATCAAATCTATCTGATCGATCTAAAGTCAATAAATAATATGCCTTCCTCCAAAAATTCAAGTTTGAAAATCGATTCTACGGACATCAAATAGAATTAGTAATTTACAGTAACACATTGTAAATTAAGTAATGAAAATGTCTTTCCACTAACTTAAAATGAGTTCTTTCTTTCGAAAAATATGTACGTTTCTATATATTTCAACAGTGTATGTATTGTAAATTGTAATAGAATACACTGTTATTATTGTAGTAATACTGAGCTGTTATCACATAAACTGACAGTGTCAAGTTTTGTGTGATGTCAGCAAAAATTTAATCAATTTGAAAGTATATGTATATCGCCAATCTATTGATTTCTATATCCTGTGACTATAAAATCCAGTTTTATTATGTGTAAATGCATTAGAATGCAAATTTTATTTAAAAAACTAGAAGTACAGTTTTAATGAACACCGACATGCATTTTGAATAATAATTTTATGCACATAACCTTAATTTCAGTTATTGTAACACCTAACTTTAGAACAACTTTAGATATTCTAATATATAATAATTTTTACAAGTTTTAATTGAAAATTTTTGCGTAGATAACACCTATAAAAGGAAATCATTATTTAAGTATTATGATCAGTATCCATAAAACACTCATACTTTTATAATATACTTTTTTGTATTATTATGTATTTCCTTGTTCTTGTTGTTTTGCATGATTCAAACTGTATCGAGTAAAAGAGAAATAGATCAACCGTTGGTGGTTCGCTAGCTAAGGCAATTATTCTCGCATGATCAATTATTTGATAGATTTGTCAGGGTTATGGAACATATTTAAAATTAGAGTCGTAATAAGGAAGTAGGTAAGGAAGCGTACATATTTCTGTTTTGGAAATCTAGTTAAAAATTTCTTTATTGGAAAAACATTAAAGTACTTGGAAAAGATAATGGAATTCGGTAATTATATTATTGAGAGCTAACATTCAATTTTGTCTTGTACTTGATAATTTCATATTGAAGTTAGGTACTGTATATAATATTAAATGTTGAAATGTTCAGTTCATTTCCAAAGTCACTTTCAGCTAACTGACGTAGATTACTGTCAAAACTTTGTTAATTGTTGATTGCCTTGACAACTTTTTAAAAAGGAAAAATAATTTGTGGCATCACTTTGATACAAATAATCACTGCCTTATCAATGCTCTTCAAATTTAATTTTTAATGCTAAAACCAACATTTTGAATAAAAAGAATGTGTTCTGTATTAATTGCCTAATAAAATAAAAACCCTATGAAATATTTATAAATTACTACGAGCAAAGTGGAATGCTAGATACCATTACCAGCCCAAGCCTCAGCAAATACTTCAGTGCAAAACGAAATTTAAAACCTACGTATGCCGAGCTAATTTAAAGCAAATACTTGAATTTAATTTGGAGCAGACATAAATATTAAAATATGAGCACTCAAATATCAAGGTACTAATAAAATTCTGAATGCAAATCTGACCCGGTTTTCAAATCATAACTTTCGATTATCTTACAAATTTGTCTAGGTGACACCGTGGCTGGATATTTATAACTTCCAGCATAAGTCAACCGCAAAGGACGTAATTTCACCTTAAAAACTAGGTAGTCGCCTCTGAGACGGATTATTAATTAGCAAGAATGTACACAGCAGACGTAAATGAAATTAATAAAACCTGCCACTATAGTTTTTTCATGATTCCTAATGAATTTCAAATGATGCTGCTCTAAATAATATTACAAACACATTAATTTTTATAGCTGTAATGACATTTCGACTACTTTGTGCTAAGTAGGCTAGAAGCGGCTGGTTTATACTGTAAAAAAGAGTTATGGCTTTGTTTTTCCTAAGAATTATTTTTTAAAAGCAATATTATCTGTATTTCATTTGGTTATATGTTTGTATTACTGCTTTATCTCTTATTTTTCCACGAGTTTTTTCTTTTTATCAAATGTGTAAAGAATGTTTTAAAAGAATATACGTATTTTATTTTTCCATTTAAGAGTAATATTCCTAGATTTGCCAATTCCATTTTTGCGAAAACGTCGTTATGCAATAACACTATCCTACAAAAAGAGCATAGATTTTCTGAAAACGCTAAAACATTAGTGCACTGTATTTATCACTATATAAACCATTTATACACAACAACTAGAGTGCAGTCATTTCGTATTTTTTAATTACAAGAGTTTGGTGGTCCTAATTGGTATGGCAACAAGGCAAGCCCATTACATATGGAAATATTAAGCAGCCACAAACTAGGATATCTTTCATTACAGCTTGTTATTCAACGCCAAATAAGGAATTAGACCAGATTAGTATACGACGTTTTACACCTTTCAGCAACGCCATGTATTGGATACTGTTTTTATACAAAGTTATAAACAGATTGGATTTCATAGAGGTTGTTATCATATCAAATTTTTGTAAAATTCTTGAAGATATCGGATTACTGTTCCAACAAGAAGCTAAATTTGTAGTTTACCTTAAATTTACTAAGTGACTTACTAAAAAAACTAATAAAATATAAATTCAGCAAATATTTCCAATAGGTAGAAATAGGAACAGTGATCACTTTATCAGCTGCAGATTAAAAGAATATCCTTTTTAATTATTTTAAGATTGTTACTTCCTAATACGATGGATACTATATAGTTCTGTCTATTCGTTTTCGTATTTCCTTTATCACTTGTTCTTCTGTGATGTTAACATACCGCCTTAAATGTCGCCCAGTGTTCAACTGAATAGAAAGATTTACTATAGTCATAGCAACATAGAGACAAATATTGTAGTTCTACACTTTTATATTAGTGTTCGTGCTATTTGTATGTGCTCAAGTGTGTTATGCTTGCGAAAACCCGCTTGTTGTTAAGGTTGATAAATATCCAATTTGCTTGTTAATTTGTTGGTGATAATTTTGGTTAACATCTTACAAATAGACTTATAAAACTGTAGTTATCTATTCTGAGTTTATCACCCTATTTGTATAACAACACTATTTGGGAATGTCTCCAGGAATAGAAGCGGGAGAAAAACAGGAAGACAGTAGCACTCCGAAGCTATTTAATCTTACATTGGAAAACGTTTTTAAGACATTAGAATATCAAAATTAAGGCATAAAATTGAAATGAACCTGGCAAAACAAAAATCCTATCTCGTGAAAAGATGAACATCCAAGTATACGGAAAAACTATCGAAAATGTGACGGAATATGTCTACCTGGGACAGATGATAAGAGGGACATGGAAATTAAGATGATCAAAGTAGAAAGAAGGGTTGACATGACCAGGGTAGCTACAGGAAAACTGGGAAGAGTAATGAAAAATCGCAACATTCCAATCAATCTCAAAATGAAAGTGTTTGATGTCTGTATACTTCCAGTGCTATTGTTGCTGAGCTTAGGTGCAGCTGGACCAAATCCCGTTTCAAGGGGACTTGCATATTAAGCATCTATTTAACAGATTGATGTTATTGTATTTGCTATACTAATATCGCATGTTTTATGGTTTAATTAATCATATAATGCAATAATAAAATTTGAAACGGCTTATCAACCCCAAACTGAATTAACTGAGAATTGGTGTATTATAGCAACTAAGTAAATAAAAATTCATTTTTTTCTGCACAAATATTGCTGTTAAAATAGTATTACTTCGTATCTTCAGAATTAAAAAACGTAACATTTTTCAGGATGCAAGTTTTTTTGAAATATTAGTTTTTTTTTCAAAACTTTTAAAACTCTAGTCGCGATGCTCTTAAAGACCATGGAAAAATTTGATATAATATTAGCAGATTAGAAAATAAATAAGTTGAAAAAACGTAAATTTTCTATTATCTATTCCAGCTTTTTTAGATTATATGTACTGGCTACTAAGGAAACCTAGACTTATCAGGTATTTCTAAAATTAATTTCTTTAGAATAAAGACGAACGTAAACGGTTGTGTGAAACCTAGAGGGGCAACACACGAATGTTTTAAAGCAGTTTCCGGTTACTACAGCAATTGCAGAAAATAGATACTATACTCGAAATAAAATGCAGTTATAGATTAAGGAAGAAATGAAGGCATAATATTGGTGGAAAGTTTGACTCTAAACCTCGTCGTCTGATATTATTTCTAAATAAAAAAAGTTTGATTAACAAAGTTTCGCATTATAAAATATCGTACTTTCGAGTAAAACGTAAATAAAATATTTCAAATTAAAGGGAAAGTGAGAGCATTGTTTATAAAAAAGAACTACTGTCAGAACATTTTAACAATAAATTTTTACAATTCGTGTACAGCATTTAAACCGCAAAAAATTACATTAACATTTGCTGTGCTAATTAAAAAATGACCACCTACGCAAAAGCCTAAACAGATCAAATGTGGTTAAGATACTGTTCTTTACGCATAATTCACCTAAATAATTTACAACTTGGAGTTTTGACTACAGGATTCTTTGTTAACTTTCAAATACATTCTTTTATAACCAGCAAGTAATCGTTAATAGGATGCAGCTTGAAAACGAAGCATTTTCGGACACATCTTGATGGCAACTTTTTTCTGAAAAAATACCCAATTTTCATCAACACTCTTTATACTTGTGTTTGTCATGTTTCTTTATACTTGCTCTAACGATTGCCCTAGTTAGTTTACTACTAAATAAATTAATGAAAAATATCGGATACGTCGAGAATTTTCCATTGTCCAAGACCATAAAAGAGGAAAAAAAATAGAAAGGTCCCACAGTAGTAGTTCACAGTACTTCCGAATAATGGTTATTATAATATATTTGTTGAAAGTGTGTGTGTATCGGTTTAAAGGTTGCAAATTGAAACAAAATAAGTAAACAATCGGCAGCACAGCACGACCCGTCAGTACGCTCAAAAGCACTCATTCATTCCGTTTTATAAAATTATTAAGGGATACGTTGTGACAGCCTGCTGCTTTATTCACAGCAGGATTACCAGCTTAGGGTCGGCATCCCCAATAGGTGCAACTGCATTGATTTAAGCCGATTATCAAATTTTATTAAGTTAAACCGGCGAATTAGTCACGATGTCCTGATTGCCGGAAATTCGGGGCCGCTGTGAGCGCCGACCGGCAATAAAGAACGCTTCCCCGCCCTGGGGGGGACGCTGAAATTTTGCAGAAATAGATGATATTGTGGGCAGCCACAATGCGGCCAGAATGCGATAAAAACAAATGTGTGGTTAGGTTGGCGCCGCCACTTGGATGCCGAATATAAAGCGAACTACCGCTGCATACGTTCGAAATAAAAATGTGAGCTTATCGGAAAGAACTTGAACGGAATTTATAAACGGAGATTAATTTCCGTTGAACACGTGAGTGTCCGATCAGACGTTCCCAGGGCCGGACTTCGGTCTAGGCAAACTGGACAATTGCCCAAGGTCTGATGGCTGCACTTTTAAAGAAGTTCTCTTAAGTGGTGTGTATAGATAATTAGCTACTTTCTATTTTTGATTAATTTATCGTTTTTTACTGAAAGAGTTACGACAATTTTATTCCTAATTAGTATTTCTTTAACTGGAATAATGAATAGTACCAATGTTTAATCGTAAATATGGTAATCCATATGTTAGCAACTATTAATGGCTAAGTCTTTTATTCCATTCAAGGTAATATAAAATACTTCTCAATGCCTTTATACAAATATTAATGTGTTACTGCAAAATTCATCATCAGCGCCACTATCAGATTTCTTTAAAGAGACTTGTTCCAATACGTTAGCTTTGTTCTAAATTTATGGTAAATGAGTTTTAGATTTTGTTAATCTAGCTATGGCCATCTTCCGTAAGGGGGTCGTTTGATGTACAAGTTGCTACTTATCTGATTAGTGTTACATATTTTGATGATCTTGTTCCCCCCCCCCCCCCTCCTTTCTTGTCCTTTTAAAGTGTAGCAATAAACTGTAAAATTATATTTACTTTATTTCTTGGTTAAGACATTTTTCTCCCCTCTTTTAGTTTGGTGAGTTTAAGATAATTTACTCTGTATGATTGTGAATTTACAACCAATTTCTTCGTCTGGTTAACTACCCTCTTTATTTGGAGTTTTTGTGTATGGTCTTTAATCAAACATTATATAAATCATTTTTTAGAATGTTTTTCAATATTTTTAATTTTCTTTTCCACGATATAACAGTTATTGAAACTAAGACACCCTTTGTATCTGTTGCAAAGTATCTAATTCCGTCGATTTCTCAAGTTCTTGTATTTTTGGCCTTCTACAAATATGGGCTTTAAGCATTTTCTTTTTTTTCCCTGTTTAATTCTCTTATTTCTCGTAATTTTTCATATTCCAGGATTACTATTTTATATTACTTTGTGCAGTTGTAGTCGTGCATAGTTTATTTGTGACTTTTTAAATGATTTCTGTTGTAAGTATACAAACTTTTTGATTTATGGAAATTCGAATCTTTGCTATTCAGATGTTAATCCAATGAAAATTTTGGTAGTTCTTAACCTAGGAATTTCTAAACCAGATATTCTTGAATTCAGATTTGTTATATTTTGTTTATTTTTCGGTTTCAATGTTTCACCACTGTTAGTAACGAATCTCTACCCTGAAAATTTAATAACGACCCATTCCAAAATCGTTTATAAACAACGATTTTAGAAACGACAAAAACTAGCTACTAAAGAATTATGCTTCCATATAGCCAACAGCTTTTTATTTGATTGTAATAAAACGGGAATGTTCAATACACACCCTAATGTGAGTGATAGCTATTCAAACAATGCGTGTAGTTGTCTGCTATATATACTAGCACAGTCTTATCTGTTGTAATTTAACTTTGATACTAAATAATAACAATTGAAAATTAAAATATGAAAAAATTACTCTACAAAAATTATAGCACAGACAGAAATTTAAAAATAGTATATACATATACCTGTTATATATTTTTGAACAATATTTTTTATAAGTGTAAAGGAAGAAGTTTCTTAGCAAATTGTAATAAATGTCGTTTGCAAACATGCAAAAAGATGAGCACTGCCAGATTGTTAATATAAGCTATAACGGTCGTTAATGGCCATGAGTGGCACATTAAAAGCTGCTACTGCAATTAAATAATTATGTGCAAAGGGTCGTTTATTTTTGTACTCAAAGTCAGAAAATTATTCTATATGAGAAAGCAATGAGACAAGTCGTTCAAATTTCGGTTTGCCCATGAAATAAACAATTGAGTGGAATTATGCAAAAACAAATTGGAATATAAAACTAGTTCATAACATGTAGGTACAGCTGCGGAAATATAAAGCGGGACACTAAAATTTACCTAAGTTAAATTGTCTGAATGAATTCATTGTTGGTGCTATCCCAAGTTGCTTATATTGCATCAACATGTTCTTTTTGGTTCATTGGTATGTGGTAGATAGGATTTCATAAGCAATTAGGAAGGCAAAATTGCAATATTCAAATTGTGAAAAATTGTCTTACATGACTTGTCCCGGTTTATGTTTCCGCGACTGTACCATTTAAACTGTCTGTACGCAAGAATCAGCTTTTGTGCAGGCTTACTTGGTGAAGTTGCAATATTATTATTAGGAATAAGGAGTCTTTGTGCAGACATTGGTATTACAACTATATCATTAGGTCAATGTTGCGTTGTGTTTTGCCTTTATGCAAATAGTAGGTTATCAGATCAAACAGCAAAACACGACACAATTTAATTGTATATAAAGCTGTGTATTTCATTTCAATTTTCAATATACTTTTAAACTCTGTAGTGTATTCATTTGTGAACGGACAAAGGCTACAAATGTCTTATGGGGTAGTTAGGCTTGGCTAATCCATTCACATCTTAACCCAAAATCCTCCATCTCTTCATCAAGTGTAAACCTCTTCAGTAAAATAACGAACGAGTGCAAGAAATAAACCACGGAACTACAGAAATCGAAGGCTTGCAAAAATTCAAGGAGTATCGCGCACACAAGTTCCTACAGTGACATTTTTAGTTGATGCAATTGGTGAGTTGTATTACTTTTACTATTTTTTTTTCAAATATAATAAAAAATGATTGATCAAGGGAAACCCAAAGATTAGATTTTTCCAATTTGGAATCCTCAAAACCTAAAAAGGAAACAAGACTGACGAACCGACAAAAAACAAAAAAAAGTTGCAAACTGGGTCAGTAATATAAACATGTTTAGTAAAATAGGAAAAGTTCAATAATAGTGTACATTATACCTGTAAATGTTATATTGTTGGCCATTTATTGTATGTATCATAAATATATTATTTTTATCGAATATAAATTATTTTCTATAAAGCGTTTTTTATATTGACAGTTCTTTATTTTACTTACTGGATTTTTACTTACTGTTTTAGTATAATACCATGTCTGTATTTTTTTGCTATATTGAAAATTGAACTTATTACTGACCGACTGACTCTGTAGACATTTAATAATTTACTAAACTTGTATTATTTCACTAAGTATTATAATTGTTACCGAACGTTTAAAATTTTTACTGTGCATATATTATTTTTTACTGAACATCTATTATCTTACAATATATATTGGTTTTACTTGTCACTTAATATTTCTACAGTGTTAATGTACTTGATGTTTAAATAAAATACTTCTAATTTTGTGCTTTTTCGGCTACAGTCATTTGCTTGTAGTGACATAAATCTTTTTTTCTAATAAATCTCTGTCTCTTGATTGCCATGGCACCTAGACGCTTTATCTTTCACTGATAGTGGCCGATAAAGGTATTATCCCCGCTGGCGAGCGGAGATAAACTAAATTAGCTAAACCATTTGAAATTCCTAACTTGGCGGCATTTACCACTTCCAGCGGGGTGCACTGCTCAGTTTCTAAGTCTGACATATTAAAAGCTGCAAGAAACTCAAGAAACTTGTACATAATTGCAAAATATACTTACAAAAGCTCCCCAAATTAAAGCGGGTTGCGAGACGAATAATTATAGATTTGTTTCGGATTTTGTTCACAACGTTGTTTATAGTGAAGTCATATTAACGCTCTCCAAAGTAAGCTACATTTATCAGGCTATCTTAGAATAACTCCTGGTTTCTTAACATTTCTTAAATAATTTGTTATGAACGTTTAAAGAAAAAATACTATATGTTATTCGGAGTAAAAGCATCATTATGTGGCTAGGCGTAATTATCTGCCTCTCAAACGCAGCAGATAAAGCCGTCCAGCCACGCCAAATAAAGTATAACTTTTACTCCTTTTCCTCTTATGACAATTGCAGCGCAACCAAACGTTTAAACTCCTTATTTGGCATGTTGGGGGTCCAGAAAAGTTGAATTTCAAGTTGTCCATTAAGATGTTCTATGAAATATAATGGTTCTAATAATGTAATAAAGTTTATTATGTGACTTGTGTAATAGTACGATACACCAAATCAAAATTACGGGCTGACTTGATGACTTTGGTCCGCTCTACAAGTCGTAATTTTAGTCGCATTTTAATTTATAATAGATTAATCTGCAGGTATTTTCAAGTTTTATCATAACTACTTTTTCGCTAAATAAATCGAGAACCGAAATACAAATGAAGAAGCCCGAAAAAAATCTCGACCCGTTCACGCTTTCCTTTCGCGTTCCATATCTCGACTAATATTGCTCGTACGTTGAAAAGTAATTGAACATAAATTGTAGAGCACAAAAAACTCTAAATAAAAGGTTGGTTTTATTTTGACGTACCGTTAACAGAAACGGAGATATCGCAAAAAAATCAAACGCACCTTTTTTTAAGATGGCGGAAATAGCACGTAGGAAATCTTGGTCGACAACTTCAAGTTAAGCTTTGCTGGACCCCCCCCCTCCCCCCGCCCCCCAACACCACAACATAGGAATTTCAAATTTCGGTTCACTTTCCAGCAAAGGCCTTATTTTTGTACACACATAGTGACTGGACTATGATACTCTTAAATCGTACAAAATTACTAAAAAGTTGAAAAGGTTTTCGTCTTGACCACCATATATAATTTAATTGAAATGCTAAATTTTATATTGTGTAAAAATTAGGGGAATGTAAGTTGCTGCATATGTGTCGACGTCTAAATTACAATAACGTCATTATCAGACAAGCACAAGAAGTTATTTGAAATCTAAAAGTTAAAAAAATTATCAACATGTGCATCTAAAAGAAATTGAGGTTATACTTCTTACAAACTAGGTCAAGTGGGCGATGATTTAAAAATTATAACAAACTACAATATTAATGTTACGAGGAGTGAATTGTACCCGCTAGGCGGTTATAGGCTACATAAAGTACATGATTAAATTGAAAAATACACAACGCTTACAAAGTTGATCTGGCAATCTCAAATTACCAAATTGAAACCTCGACAGCCCTAAGTGTCAAACGGCGAAAAATTTAAAAGGTTGAAGAACAAATTAAGGATGAAAATTAATATTTAAATTTCACATTTTTGGTGCATTGAAAAATTTCCGGTATTAAGTCATTGGTTAATTGAAATTTAGGTGAAGTGTTATGTTTGGCAATTTCGTA
Organism: Agriotes lineatus; assembly: GCA_940337035.1. Lineage (NCBI taxonomy): Eukaryota > Metazoa > Arthropoda > Insecta > Coleoptera > Elateridae > Agriotes > Agriotes lineatus. The sequence goes on from OW679198.1 coordinate 83,730,635, forward strand.
ATTTTCAAAAAGTATAAGTACCTATATGCTAATTACGTAAAGGCTACAGAAGCTCAACGTTGGTATTAGAATTGAAGTTGTGATTAGTAGATAAAATGCGTTCTGCTAAATTTAAATTATCAGAGCGGAAGGCTTTGTAATGTTCTTTGACTCTAGTTTCAACATTATAAATTTATGTATTTCGCACTCAGCCAACAGCCGTTAAGCCAATTATAGGTGTCGCTGTGCATTTATGGGGACTTCTAACGATTGTCATGATGTTATTATGACATCCGGGACCAACTATTTCCGTGGCAGCCGTACCACGAGGAGCCGATACCAGATTTATTAGGTTTAGATTCCTTAAAACTATGAGAATTGATTTTAGTAGTTAGCCGTGAAGTGTTGCTAAATTAAGACTATCAAACTGCGCACCTCTTATATAAAACGAGCATTTCTGTACTTAGTAAATGAACTACTGTTTGCTGAATCTCTGTTAATGACAAAATTTCCAGTTAACGATCTTTCTTATTTTCCATAGTCCGGCACTGGGCATTCTCAATTCTTATGTTCATCTTCGGCGTATTATTCTCGATATTTCCCACGCATTTCTGATTGTATTCTTGTATCGCCGCTTTTTAAGCGACAAAACGACCATCTAGACGGCGTTTAACACGTAGGCACTTTAAAATCCAGAATTCATAAATTGAAAAAGAAACGTATACGTGTTAATGGCTGAAACGCGATACATCGCCGCAATATTAAAACAATATAAAAGGTACGGCGCGAGCAGGTAGACTTATCACTTTATTCATCTTCCTGTAAATGACAGCTATGTTCGGATTATTAATTGCTGCATTATGAAGAGTCCCCAGCCACATTATTCCATAATGGCATCATAAAAGAGTGTCACCCGTCGCCTGGATGTCGCCTTCGTTTCAAAGAAGGGACGTTTCGCGCCGCAATTAATTTTATGGCAGAATTTAGGATATTGCGTTTGGAGGTGGAATGGATATGAGCCGGCTCGAAATTAAATAAACATTTCGGATGCGTTTATTTCGGGTTCTTGTCACAATTTACTATTAATATATCACCCTTGACTGCTTGTATTTTCGGAGCATTGTTGTGGAACTGAAGCAGCTGTCAGCTCTAGATTTAATTAAAAATTATTTTCGGGCTAAAATTAGCTCCTCTGGACGTGCATTATGATGCGATTAATAAAACCAGCAGACAAATGAGCTTGAATTCCTTAGAAACAGCTTTGTATAAAAATATTGCAAAAATAGGCCATGGATTCGACATTTCTAAGCAACACAAATATTCTATTAAAATTTAAAAAATCCCTGCAATTTTTTGTACTTAACGGCAGCTGACAAACTGAAGAAGAGCACTTATCATTATTATCAATCGGTCTATTACAGTTTTGGAATTGGATTATTTGAAACCCTTAAAAAGATTCCGTAGCCACATGGCTACATCCTTCTTGAAATTGAATTTAACTTGAACCTTGCTAGGACGTATGGTTACCAAGAAACGTTCTTATGATTTCCCGACAACTTTATTGGCCCTGAAATGTTAGGTTATGTAAGGTAAGGTAGGGAACCTTGACAACGTAGATCAGTTCTAAGCTAAAAAGGAGAGTAAAATTATTGCTTTAATTTATATATTTTGTCGCCTTGCTATTTATTATTTGCCTTAGTGCCTAACGTTATTAAAAAACCTTTATTTTAGATGAAAAATTCTGATAAACGTTCAACATTTTATGCAGTACAATCTCTTCCTCTATGATACATAATGCCACGTATCATATTTTTCTTTTGAATCTATAAGCAAAACAAACATGCGTGATTTTGGATCGGAAGTGCATGATATTACTAAGTAATAACAAAGTAATACCCGATTTTATTCAAAAATATTCATAAATGAAATTATTTTCTCTCAAATTATTATATTTACTAGGTTTTCCTTGAATTTTGCAAGTAGTTGAGACGATTTTTTTAAATTATGAGATGAATGCTCCTGGAATGTATGTGTTGTTTTATTCTTGTGTTGGTATTCATTCAACCTTAATTCCATTCTTTTATATATTATACATTTATATGTTACAATAACGGTCGTTACATGTAGTAAAAATTGCATTGTATTTATTTGAATACAAACTAAACGTTTACATTTACTAGTGAAATGAAGAACACAATTTTTAGCGTAATCTGGCAACGACTAACATTTTCAGTTGTGAATAGAAGTAGCCATATGAAGAGAAAATAAAAAGCTACTTTCTGTTAGATATTTTCTTAAGGAAACATAAAACTGTACAAATATGGAACATATTTTTTCCTCTGCGAATGCTTGGCGTGTTTCCTAAAGGGTTAAAACCCTCCGTTTATATTGTAATCATTCCATGCTTATACAGGGTGTCTTTAAAGTGTCCGTAAACAACGCTAGTACATATTCCTGTGGGTAAACGATCTATCCTCACTTGCCTTTGTCCAAAAGTTGATAGTTTTCGAAAAGTTATTCTGTTTTTTAATTTTATTTATATTTATCGTAGTAATAGCAGAATCTGCACGAAAATTGGCATTAATGGTTTTTTGCATTTCGCATACATGTAAAGCTTTATAACTTTTTGTGCCTCAGTGTATCAAATTTCTAACAAAAAATTCTTATTTGGTCCAAAAAAGGTATACTTGATAGGTGTCGCTCAGAGCAACCGTTTCTGAGATAATTGAATTTAAATGTTTTATTGCGTACTGAAACTCGTCGTTGCCTTCCTTCACACTTTATCCAGGCTTAGGACTGGTCCACAAAATTTGGAGCGTGTTTAAGGGCCAACGGGCCAATAACAATAAAAACTTACATAGCAACAAGTTAGCAATGATAAGAATGTGAAAATGAAGCAAAGAACAATAGGAACAACACACGCATCGCTGTAGATAGGTAGGAGTTCGTAGCTTGAAGTATGCAGAAACCTACAGGATTCCTATGAGTTAAAACCAGGAAGCTGTTTAATACAGTAAATTATTTAATTTTTGATCAATAATTGCCTGAAATAAAGAAGAGAGAATATTCACCAAAGATGTTGAAGTAAAATATTTAATCAACTGTCAATGTGTAATTTCGTTAAAAGAAATCTACATACTTGATTTCGAGTTTGAACATAAAATAATTATGAACTACAAAGAGGTAATAAAAATGCACGTCCCAACTTGAAAAAGCAGTTTCATGTTCAATTCATTTATTAACCGAGCTATTTTTGGAAATTTAATTAAGCATACGTCTTTAGTACACCGGACAAACAACATATGATAGAGTAGCTAATCAATAATATTTTGGGTGAGGTCAATCTGACATATTAAGCAATATCGTCGTATGCAAGCTTACATGAAAGACATTTTGGCAACAAACAACTGTTATAAATTTCTTTTATTCATTTCAAATATGCACAAATAAGCAAAACTTTGCAATACATAATGCCACTGTCCAAAATGTTGAAAATGTGCTGCTTTTTATATTTTAATAGAGATCTTAAAAGTAAATTGTAATAATATCATATGTTGCTTCTTAAGAGCGAAGTTATTCATTTCGAAAGTACATTATATTATAGATGACCTAATTATATCAGACTTCAGCGAATCCTACAAAATGTCTGCTTTAATATTACAATGTTAAGGAAACTAGAATTCTAAGGTTTCAAATTAATCAAATCTCTGAAAGAATGTGCTACTAGTAGTAGCCACATACTTATTTTGCACTTGAACTTGATTATATATTTTAATGCTGCCTTAATAATTCAAAATGTGTAAAAAATAACAGCGAATTAATCTTCGTATTTTTATTCTACTGCAGACGTATTCGTATATCCATTGTGCAATATACAGGGTGTAACATGGGCATATGTCATAAACGCTAGGGCGTATTCTATGACGCAAAATAAGAGTAAATGTCTATATATAACATAGATTCAATTAGCGACCTTTCGTCGTTTTACTGAAAACTGGCAAAGAATATTAAAATTGAAGTCGGCACATCTTTTCTACCAATAAAAAACTTTTTTATGAATTGTGTTAATTTTTATGCGTGGTTTTAAGGGGATGAAAGTAACAACCCAGAAGGTATTTCATTTCAAAGAGAAAACTAAAGGAGCTGGTATAGTTATTTGTACGACTAGTGATGAAAGCGATATCTTTTTATAAGTTTGAAGGTTGATGCACAACGGCGCAGTCGGAGAGCATCAATCAAACTAGTAAAAAAGTTGGTTTCATATTTGTTGTACAGGGTGGCCAAAGTTCGATGTTTTCATAGGGAATCTCAATAACTATAGGAAATATGGGAAAATGGACACGCCATCCTTGATTTCCTTTATCGAGAAAAACTTAATGGTCATAATCATAACTAAAATTGGCTATCGACTTTTGTTTTCGAGTTACAAGCAAAAGGTTGACTTTGCGTTTTGTGGCTTATCTTGCTTATTTATGAAAATAGACACAAGTAGTTTTTACGTTCTTCGGACATTTTTTTATACGAATGCAGTGGCGTAGCCAGTTTTTCAAAAAAAAATAATTGAGTTATACCATAAAGTTCTATTTTTCTTATATGGAACCCATAGTTGTGTGGGGCATCGTGGGAAAGAGGATTTTTTTTTAAATTCCAGTAATATATACCGTAATATATAAAGTAACATACTGTGCCCCTCATAAATTTGAACACATATGCATTTTTTATTATCCATTTATCAGAAAATCTTCTGTATATATATAAAAATCAATCGCCGTGTGTTAGTAACGCAAAAACTCGAGAACGACTTGGCCGATTTGGATTATATTTTTTTGTTTTGTTCGCCTTACTTCCAAGGTTAAAAAATATGCAAATAGCTCAAGAATAAAGTACCCTTATTTTCAAAATGAACAAAAATGTTATTTGGAAAAGTTTCTTCGAATTGAAAGTAGATGTCAAATATGAAGTTTCAGTCGCCTGCTCCGAAAAACAATTTTCACTGGTTTCTCCTTTTTTATTACCAAAATGAGATGCCTACTTGAATGTTGACTTATCAACGGATACGATAAAGGTGTACTGTCGAACTTCAGTTGCGCTCACCTAACCACCAGACTATTTGGTGATTCGAAATTACTCAAAAACTTGTATCTTAAAAAATAATAGCGAACGATCCAAGCATCAATAACATTTCAAATCAATTATAATTTCTAATAGAAATTTTATAACAAATATTTCCAATTAACATTTTTGTGTATTTTGAAAAATATATATTATCGAACCTTCCCTGTATACGAAAGGTGATATTTAAGTTCTTGCAGGTGCATTTCTAATTTGAGAAGATACAGAGACTTTTATCAAGAATAAACTTTGCTGATAAATGGATAATGAAACAATTTACCACAGGTGTCCAAATGTTTGACGAACACTGTGTAATTTATAAGTAACAATTACACGTGATTAACTCTGCCAATCAAACTTTGCTTAATCACGTATATGATAAATGACACATGCTCTCAACTATAGAAAACAAAGAAATTAGATACTAGTTTAAAACTTGCGAATTTTTGCTATAAAGTAGAGAAAATGAATTAATCAATCCTACATGATATCTCACTAAAATGATAAAAAAAACTCCTCCACATAATGCCACAGCCAATTATGGGTTCCATATAAAAAATACAATTTTACGTTATAACTCGAATTTAGAAACTTTTTGTTTAAACTGACTAGGCCTACGTCACTGCATTTTTATCAAAAAAGGGTCTGAAGAAAGTAAGAATTACTTTTCTCTATTTTTATAAATAAGTGAGATATAGCCACAAAACGAAATGCCGAAAAATCGAACTTATGTTTGTAACTCGAAAACAAAAGGCGATAGCCAATTTTGTTTTTCATCGTTAAGCTTTTCTCGAAAAAAAAGATTGGGGTTAGGGGTCTATTTTTCCATATCTCCTGTAGTTATCGAGATTTCCCATGAAAACATCGAAATTGACCCACCCTGTACACGTTATTTTTTTGGCAAAGTGATAGCTTCTAATTCGAAATTTGGTCTAAAAGAACTTTAAAATTGTCAACTTACAACTTACAACTGCAATAAAATAGTTAAACAACGCTTGCTCTGGTTACGAATATTGTTTTAAAAAATGGTACTTTACGATTTTTCGTTAAAGAAAGACTTCCCTGATCACTATGCAAATAAAGTTTTTAAGTAAATCAAAATTTCCTCTGCACATTCTCATTAGTTACAAAATAATAAAAACATTTACAGTGGTTGCTAATTTAAAACCTTTCAAGCCGCACTTAAAAATTTAAAAAATATATAAAAACAGGCCTTCTAATTCATTTTAATATTCTTTACCACTTTTCAGTCAAATAAAAAACCCAATTTTGATCCCCTCTAATATCTCGTAAGGTTAGAATTGAACCTATATTTATATGCACTTTTACTCTTATTTTGGGATGTAGCATATGCCCTACCGTGTTACACCCTGTATACTCCTGGTTATACGTTAGATAACATTAGATAAATTACACAATTAAATGTTTATCATTTCATCGAAAAAATTATTACCAGGACTATTTTATAAGTGCATAAAAAACATAAATGGTCCAGGTAAACAAAACAAAAATAGGAAGAATTTCCTATAATTCCAGGTTATACAACCTTCTGAATATTTTTGCTCGCATGCTAACACTTGTCTAGGTTAATTTTTTATATCAATAAATGTTGATAATTAATTACACAAAAATATTGTAAACCTATTTAGCAAAGAAATAAAAAAATAAATTAGCACGATTGATAAAGATTTAATATTAAGCGCAAACGTCTGGAATGGGACATAATGCATTAGCTTTAGAATTATATTTTAAAGCTAATTTTATTTTATACAAAAAATAGTACTTACGCCTTAAAAGCAATTTCACGTTTGACGATCTTCCTATTCTCCATGAAGTTTTGGATGAATACACGAATACAATGCACGGATAATTATTTCTTGGGTAAATAGTTCCAATTGACTTGATCCTGCTACTGTTACCTTTATAAACGTTTATTTCTGAAATTAAAGTTTCTGAACATGCTATAGTAACTCTTAGTTTCGTCCTTTAGTTGTAGTACTTTGCCAGGCATGCGTATAGGGTTGGAAACGGGCCCCATGCGAAGTTTTATAGTACAATAGAATTCAAACTATAGCGTTGACCTCTACCTATCTAAATCTAGCGCTATAAAGAATAAGCACAGTAGGATTTTGCCTGTAAAATATCTGGCGCTCGTTTCTTATCTTTATTGGGTATGATAATCCCTATTGTGCTATCAATTGTGTAGAACTGGAGGTCAACGGTATTATTTTAGGGCTAAGGTATCTCCAAATGTTGAATTTTCAGTGGGCGAAATAGCTCTTAACGAAACTAAACGTCCTCAGTAAAGACAATATACTGTCTATTTTTTTATGAAAGAACAGGATTAGCGACGGCGATTAAATGTATTTTTGTCTTTTAAAACACATTACTGTACGGTTAAAGCCTTTTCTACGCTTATATTTTCATATACTCGTAATACAGAATACAGCACAGTACAAGAATAATTACATTACTAGAACCTCCGAGGGTCTACGTATTAATGGATAGAAATTCTATTTAGTTTAGAAATAAAATATACTAAAAGAAAGGTTTTCAGACCGGCTTTGTTGATAATTCACTTTAGTACTTATAACAATATAGTTTAGACATTTTATTTAGGATAGAACTCGTCTTTTAGACAAAGTCCAACTTAGTCCAGAGAAATTAGACATTGCTCTTCGGAAAAATTCCCGGAAAGCTGGATTTTGGTGTGAGCCTTGATATTGTCGTTCTAAACAAAATGTCAAAAGTCCTCATCAATCCGAGTGCCGCTAAAAATTTTAAGGGGGGCCAAAGGTCACCAAAAACGGTATTTCGTGAATATCTCGTTGACAGTCACTTTTACAGAAAAAATATTTATTATAAAATTTGTAGCTTATGAAATTTCTAATAAAAAAGATATGATGACTTTTATTCGTAAAAGTAACCGTTTTAGAGATAATTCGATTTACAGAGTTGTAACGAATAGATGCACTCCTCAATGGCATGTATATATCATTCGAGTTGCAACTTGAAATATTCCAGAATTTCCTTGTTTCTGAGCCCATACAAATAGAAAGAAACACATATATAGTACACTGTAGTCTAGATAGAGAGGGAATGTGCTCCGTTGCCATAAAACCTCAAGGGACATCTGCTTGTTATTCGTGTAGGAGCATAATAGTATATTATGTTATTAGGAGCAAAAATTATACTTTATTTGGCGTGGCTGGACTGTTCCAGCCGAGCCACATAAAGATACTTTTGTTCCGAATAACATATATAGTATATTTTCTTCAAACGTTTATAACAAATTATTTAAGATATTTTAAGAAACCTGGATTTATTTTAATGTAGAGTATTGGGTAGACTGATAAATGTGGGTGTCTTGGAGAGCGTCACTATGACTACACTATAAACAACGTTGTGAACAAAATCCGAAAAAAAAACTTTATCTCGTCAGTTTTGCTTAAAACACCTGATATAAATGACGTCGATACTTGCGACTCCACTGAAGATGTAGATCCATCAAGTTTTCTGACTGAGACTATGGAAATAGAGAAGACAGCAGAAGAACAAGAAGAAGATGATGAAGAGGAAAGCATACCGATTGAAATAGAGTTTGAAGATGAATATTAATAACTCCTGTTTTGAATCCAAAATTGATTAATGAACAAGTTCATAATAATTTTTAAAAAAATCAAGCAAAAATAAACGAAGAATATGCCTACTGGGGACACCACATTAAAAAAACCACCTTGTACTCTACCTCGAAGGTGTGTGGAAAAGAGTGCACGTTTCAACTCTGTAAATCGAATTATCTCCAAAACGGTTACTTTTACGAATAAAAGTCATGATATCTTTATTGTTAGAAATTTCATAAGTTACAAATTTGATAATCAATATTTTTTCTGTAAAAAAGACCGTTAACCATATATTCACGAAATACCGTTTTTAGTGACCTTTGTCCCCCCTTAAAACTTTTAGCGACACTCGGATCGATAAGGACTTTTGACATTATGTTTAGAACCACAATATCAAGGCTCATACCAAAATCCAGCTTTCCGGGAATTTTTCCGAAGTTTTGCTTTTATTTTGTCTAATTTCTCTGGACTAAACTATGGTTTCACCAGAATGACAACACGTAAAATATTTACCAAGAAAATGTGTCATAAATTGAAAGACAAATACTGCGTACAATAGAAGTGACAATATTTTTGTCTTAATTACTAAAGCATAACGTACCTAGTTTTGAATTACATTTGAACCAAAACTGCAACCACTAATTACAACGTTTACAGGATTTATTCCAATGGCGGAGCAATAAAGAGGACTTTCCTTGCATAATTTAAATAATGTAGGGTTGAACTAGAAATGTTTACATAATCTTTTAAGAATTTCTTGTTAACGTGGAATCCAGCTTAAAGCGTTTTTATAAAATGAGATTTTGAACGCCTTGTCCTATTTTCATATTTTATGTTCAAACAATGCAGATTAAATGCTTAAAGTTCTACCTAGTACTACACCTATGAAACAGTTTATTTTCTCAAAACCTTTACCTCAATTGCTCAAACCTCTTTTTCGGTTACTAATATTATTAGTTTGCTATATTATTTGCTCTTATGCAGGCACCCTGCTAGTCTGTTAATTTTATTACTTTTTTACTCTTTACTTCAGTTATCATGGCTCCTTGCAACTGTTCCAGCGTACTGTACTTTTCATTTACCACTAATTTGTATCTTTCAAAATCTCTTTGTTTATGGATATTGTATTGTATACTGTACTCCAATGAAGTGAAATATCATTATTTCTACTTAATACAAGTAGGACAGCAAACATGTGAAAATAGGTAAAAACCAACATTTAAAAGTAAGGTCCTACATTTTATGACAACTTTATAACCGTCACTGATAATTGATGGCAAATGTTCTTTATTGATGAGAAAAGAAACACTATACGCCTAAAAGGTTATAGGCCATGGCATAACTTTATCAGTCGAACATAATGGTATAGTAGAGTAACACGAAAGGGGAAATACCATAATTTATCCACAATCACCTTATAATTAAACTTTTAGCCACACTTATGAACCGTCTAAAGTACAACTTTATCCACTAGTGGAATAATGAAATTACTTTATTCCACTAGTAGAATAATAAAAAGAACAATCTTAAATCAATCACATTTTGTTTATTTATTATTAATATTAACATTAACATTTATATTAATAGACCCTTCGTTGTTTGTTGTATCATATTTCACTTCGTTTCCATTAATAACAAGCTTGTAGTTGTCATCGGTTTCAGAATGCATAGTGCCTGTCGAAGTGTTTGATAAATCTGTAGAAACAATGGATGTCTCCTCTTGTAAGGAACGACTAGTACCAGCAGAACCTTGGATTTTCGTTGCGATACCAAGCTTATTAGATATGGAGTTCTCGATATAACTACACCCACCATGTCGTTTAATTATTTTAAGGTCGGCACCTTTATTAGCCAGTAAAGTTGTTGAAGTGCACCTCATACAATGGCCGCTATAAACTTCTGGATTTGCCAGATTCAAAAATGATGCAACTCTTGAAGGAACTTTCCACAAATTGATGATCCCAACAGGTTGTGAAGTACATTTTTGATACACATAACGTAAAAAGAATCTGTCGTTGGATAACTTCTTCGGAAGTAAGGACTTGTATTTTCTACACGTCTCCATAGTATTGATAGAGAATCCTTCTTCTATAATTGTGAATTTTAGTGAAATGCCGGTCTTGGTATCTGGTATCGAAACAAGCAGATACGCGCCCATGTCTTGTACATCACTGATTTTCAAATTCGTTAATTCATAGCATCGACAGGTACCAGAAACACCCGTTATTAGTACAACCTAAAACATTTCAGAGTTTATTATCTAGAATGTCTAAAAGGTTAACAGATATTATCTTGATCATCAAATATTCTTTATCGCAAACCCTTGTCAAAAATTCTTCTACGTGTCCTCTTTTCAATACTACAGCTTTCTTCGCCTTGTATCCTCTCGACTCACTCTTCAGATAGGCAGTGAGCTTACTATATTTTCCAATGTCTATGTTTTATAGACCTTTATAGACCCTTAGACTAATGGCTTGTGAAAACTATAGAGAACACTGTAGACCGTTATTTATAAAACTGCAAATTTTAACTCTATCTTGTGTTTTAATATTGGAATGTTTGTTATATGTGAAAAACAATGAAAATATGTTTTGTAAGCAATCGGATTGCCATAATTATACTACTAGATATAATAACGATCTAACTATACCAACACACAGGCTGGCCAGAACGCAATGGCAGCCGTTGTTTTACCTAGCTTTAAAACTTTATAACAAAATTCCCACCTCTATTAGACAAATGCATTTATAAAAATATAAGACTGTAATAAAAAACATTTATTGAATGCGGCATACTACAATGTCGATGATTTTTTAACTTGTACAAAATTTTAATATGTATCTGGCATGTATAGGTATTTATAATGTGTTGTTTAATTTTACGACTTGTTTTGACCTATGTAAATGCATGTAATGCGTATTAACATGAATAAATATTATTATTATTATTATTATTATTATAGCGCCTTCAGCATCGCGTACTTCGACCACATGGATGAAATTGCATACTTCTTCAAATTTAAGAAATACGATTGCAGGACTTCTTCATTATTGTCATCACCCTCCATTTTTCTTTCCATTTACTAAATTGGGAAAATACTTTTTCATAATGTTCCCTGGACTTCGCAGGAAATAATTGGAGAGTTGCTTCTTGAGCTTCCTCAAGGGATTATCTCAGGAACTTGATCACTTTCGTTGCATTTTTCACCAATTTTTTTCATAAATATGTTATAAACAACTTATGTACCATAGCAACCAGTACGGCAAACCCTGCCCTGTTCATTGAATACCGAGATCATGCGCGATACAAATTGTTTTTTTAAAATTAAATTCCGATAATTCTCTGACTCCATAATCATGGTGATTGTGGATAAAACGTTGTATTGCATTCGTGTTTAGTTGCGTTTTCTCCACTTAAGAAAATTAAACGCTCGAACTGCGTTTTCGCGTTTAAACATTCCTGCGTGGATAACACGCCATCTAAAACACTAAAACAATAAATAACTATTATTGTCTTAGAAAAAATATATAAGAGATTTTAAATACTCCAGCTTTTGCTGCCATTTAAACATTTCAAATATACTTTCAGCAGCAGAATTCAGAGTATTGAAGGAATTTAAGATAAGAAGAAAGAAAAACTTGGAAAAAACTGAAACAATATTAGTAGGAGAGTTACTTAAAAGGCAGGGCCGACCGTCGTTACACGCACATACCGAAAATATACATGGTGGCTTTAACATTTGTACAGAACAGTGATACTAAACATTAAGAACATACAAAATACGATAAATTACTTCATATAAATGTTTATCGTTTTTTTTAAAGAAACATAATGAAATTAACTTGTTTGAGTGCCGCTAAAATTTCTCAAATTGAGTATAGGGCAGCGATTGAATTGTGAAACGTGGCCGCTTGAATTTTAATTTTAAACGGAGACTAAGTCGATACTGAAATGAAAAGGTACGTTTTGTTTAAGAGCTTTTTGTGTAAGGCATTATTGGACTAATCATGTTATTATACTGTTATTTGTTACTAGTTATAGTTATTTACATATCAAGTCATAGAAGTTATCTTTTACTGGACGAAGCAGCATATATTGTACAAGGTTGTAAGGCCGAGTACTTCTAAGCTCTAGAGTCCAGTAGAATAACTTCCATAACATGGTATGTATAACATTTTACCTCAAATCGCCAATGAAGTCAAACTAAAGCATAAAACCGATTCATAACCTTGTGTTTTTGAAAACGTCATTTTGACAATCCTTTAAAAAACTAGTGATCACGTCAGTTAAAAACATTACACGACTAGTAGAGTAATAGCAGTCGGGTAAAAATCTTACTGTACTAGTCGTGTAACGGTTAACTTTCTAGACTCGAAATAGCCTTGAAAGTTAGACTTTCTTGACGTTTTCAGGTAAAAATATTTACAAAACTATTAAAGGTCCCGGGTGGTGTAGCTTGAACAAGCGTCCACGTTCGATCAGCAGAGTTAGGCAACGCTCTTTCTGGTCAGAACTTGGATGGGAGTTCCACGGCTGCATCTCTCGGCGCCTCGTGATACGGCTGTCACGGAAAAAGTTGGTCCCGGCGGTCATAACAACATCATGACAGTCGTTAGTGGGGTTGGAAGTCCCCATAAATGCACAGCGACGCCTATAATTGGCCTAACGGCTGTTGGCTGAGTGCGATATAAATAAAAAAATAAAATAAAATAAAAATAAAGTCACTCTGTATACATAGAAAGAAGAAAACATTACATAAGTATTTTGCCGTATGTTTAAAAAGCAATAGTTAAAGGTGCAATTATTACTGGAAAGCTGTAAACTGAGAAAACAAATTAGCAAAGGTAAACTTGGCGTTATGAGGAATTATGTGTATTATTTAGTCACTTAATTTTCAGTAGCGTCAAAAAAAATTTGGCCATTTATAACCAAGATTGCTCTATTATTACGTTTTTTCAACATACACTCGTTTAAAAGCAATTGTAGTCGCTTCTACCTACCTAACATTTTAAAATAGAATATCTTCATTTGCTCTACTTTGGCATTGACCTTCTTTAATTGCTAGTTTTGATTGGTGGTAATTAAAAGAGATATTGCACTTATTAACTTCATTTACAAACAATGATGGTAACGCAGACTGATAAGACTATTATCTATTCGTTGAAATTAGGAATATAGCTGGTATAATATTAATAAATTATTACAGTAGTACAGACTATCCGAAAAATTTGGTAACAGTAAAAACTTTCTGGGCGTGTAACGACCAAGCATGAAACGTTATGTATTGCAATAAACAAAGGAATACTTTGAACGACTGCGAAAGACTGCTTATTTAATTGCAAGTAAATAAATAGCCCTATACGATAGGAGAAGATTTTGTGTTACCTGCTGCAACTAAAATGTCAGAAATACGTAGTTCAGGGGAAAACAAATTTAAATAGTTGGTTGTCGTGAAATGCCTATATCAAATAATAATAATGTGTCACACATAATTTCTGAAATCAGTAATAACCAATTGCTGCAGTTTATTACTGTTTTAGCCTTATTCTAACTAAACAAAATATTTTTTTCTATAGCACATGTTAAAGTGTGCTTTTATCAACTCAAAACAAAAGGTCAAGTTTTACTTTAACTGCAAGGGTAGATAAAGTAGCACTTTAACATCAAGGATAGATTAATTAATTTAATTTTCTAACTTTTGTTTAAATTAAATATGACAGCTTCCTATTATCGTAGCAACCCAATCTAGCTACTGACATTTTGAAATGTGATTGACTGTCATTATTTTTTTTTGAAATTGTTAAAGTTCTTGCTATAGAAAAAAATATTGTATTATACACGACGATAAAGTTATTTATATCCACTCTTGAATCATTAACGTCTCGACTTCGTCTCGACGTTAAACGATTTACTCGTGGATAAAATTTAACTTTATCGTCTTGTATAATAAATTACTATTATTAATTGAATTGTAAATTTGAAAGTTAACAGATGGAAACGCTTTTAACGTCTTTAATCAATAAAGCGTACAGCAAAATATCACCGCTACTAAACCGAATAACGGTTGAACAGTGTTGAAAATGATGTACAACATAAGGGGAAAACATCTTACTGTTTCTAATAAGACTTGCACAGTCAAACGATGTAGGTAGTAGCATAAATTACATTAATTTCCCAGAGAAAAAAAGTACCGTTAACCTGCGCTCCCATTTTTAAAAGTTGAATTGTAAATAAAAATGTTACAAGTTTGAACGTCTTAATAAATAAATAACACCGCAAATTTTTTTTCAAAATCGAATAACGGTTTAAGAGCAGTCAAAATTATGTTCCAAATAGGTAAAAATATCTTAATGTTTCTAACAATACTGAAACAGCAAGAAGAAAAAAATTAGTAATGCGAGTTACATTAATTCGGAACAAAGAAACACCGCAGTTGGTGGGATAGCAAAATTATTGTTTTGTTGCCCCTTTAAAAATGCACACAGTAGGGAAGATATATATCTTAATGGCAATCGAATTTTTTGCAAATAAGGGTTTACATTGGAGTAATTGCATTAAAGTATGTATAGATAGTGTTGAAGAAGCGATAGGTGCGAATTTGTATTTGTAGCAAAATTGGATAGTGAACCTATCCCAAGTGCATTAAAATAACCGACTAAATTTGACGTTTTCTGTCACAATGTTTTGCTAAGAAATATGTTAAGTAAATTTGCAGCTCAACAAGATTTTGGTGCGGAAATTTACGAGATATATTTCTTCCGAGCAGACAGAAAATCGTCAAAATTTATTCAGGCTAGTTTAAAGCACGCGGGATGTTCGGCGTGATTAATTTCCTGCATAAACATATAAATTCAGTTGGTGAAACACCTTTAATAATCGTGTTAAAATTATGCACAAACGATTAAATTTTGACACATATTTAACCGCAGTTAAATTTTGACGTTTGAATTTTTGTCATTATTAAACTGAAAGAAACCGTAGTGATTACTCATCATTATGGGTATGAAGGAAATAATCACTTTTACTACCTGCATGATTCATTATGAGGCACTCATAGACGAAAAATAGCACGAGAGTTAAATACTGTGCTTCACGACGATATCAAGAAGCCGTTCCCTTAACAGTCTTTTGTTTTCAAATCTTTGAATTCTGATTATAAAACCTTATTACTATATGTAGAAGTAAGGTGGTCCTAAGAGGGCAAAATTTGTGCAGATTATTGCAATTGAAAAATGAGATTATTATATTTTTGACTGGACAGAAATCCCGTTTTGTTAATTTTTTTCACAATGACATGACTTTTAAAACTGTATTATTTGTCTGATTATTTTTTTTGTATCGATATCAAGCAATCAGAATACTGAATTTAGTTAAGTTATCTTGTATTAATTTCGATTACACAAAATCGATTATACTACAGTAACTCACTAGGCAACGCAATAAATAACTTTTGTCAACTTGATGTGTTTTCACGGAGACGACTTTCAGCTAGGTTAATACACACAAATCTAGCTGCCAATAAAATATTAATTTGTTCCTAAATTTACTCAAAAATAATCAAATCGAATACAATGCGTACGAACAGGCTATACGTCTCAAACTTGCACAATAACAAATCGTGTCAGTTTGACAGAATAATCGCGCAAGCGGGGCGCAGTCGGACTATTTAACCTGTCAAACTGACGTCTTTGATTATTGTGGCAACAAGTCATCGACATATAACCTGATAATATCGAAGTACTTATAGTATTACTACTGATTATACCATCCCTGTAACATCCACCAATGAAAAATGCATAGTTACGCATGTACTAACTTTTGTTAATTTACATAGTAACTGTGATAATCACATACCTTACTGACTAATAAGTGATAGTCAGATGTCTTCACAAACATCGCGTTATCTGCTGACAGTACAATTGTCATAACAACCACATTAACTGTACTTTAATAATTATTATCTTCATCAGTGTTTTTCTAGACTCTTAACCAAATCAATTTTAGTATTGTTAAGGGCTTCATTGCCGCACTCTTTTTGTATAAAGAAATACATTGAACCAGAATTTATTGATTAAGATTATAATATTGAACAATACACGTTTGCTTATGGCATTAACGAGACTCGTTTGATTGCCGCAAAACTCGGCTCACCGCCTCGTTTTTGGCAATCAAACTCGTGTCGTTAAAATGCTCATAATCAAACTTGTATCGTTAATATCTATAAATAAAATGTTCAAACGTTGTTATTGACTCGTGATATAATCTAGCCGAATGCAACTCGAGTCTTCTTGATTATCAATCATTTCTGTTTCCACTCGATATATATATATCCTTCGGACTCGCGTGATTGCCAGACAATATATCGAGTTTAAACAGAACCTGATTATTTGATAATCAAGAACCCACTAGTTGCATTATATATGATAGTTTTGCAAAACTGAATGATTTAAATATGCCGCTTCAAAAAATAGAGTAACATATTTACGTTCAAAATAAATCGTAGAGTATGCTAAACAAGTTGACACATGGAAGATTAGAGTGAAGAATGGTACTTTAAAAATGTTTACAGGTACACATATTTTCAAAATTGAAAATAGCATTTCCATGGTTCTTTGCAAAAATTGTAATTGATCATTTGAAGTGCCTAGCGGCACAATTTCAAAAACACTTTCCCTTCAAATTTTGATCATAAACCATAGTCAATTCATTTACCATAAAAAGATCAAGAGATTTGGCTGAGTTAAGGAGCGACACAGGTTTAAAACTTGATTTTTCCAAAAAACGCACACCCATCTCATTTGTATATAAATCTATTTTTGTCTCGAAGAAATGATAATAATTGGTGAAATTATATTGTTTTGAAATATTTTTTCTAATCCGTGGTTGCGTAAAAATGATCTCTGGTAAAAGCCTTACGCTAGATAAGTATTCAAATAGAAGTTTTTAGTGTTTATTTTTGTTTTGCAAGCCAATATTTATTATCACTTTTCTGAAAAATATTGGGACAAGAAATAACCTTTTAGTTTCCAAAAATAGTAAGATCTCTTACATTCTGCTCATTTTCTTTTCAATAATCTAAACTTTAATGCAGTTGTTTAAGTTAATTCTTGAGATAACACTCCAAAAGGAACTATTAAGATTATTTTAAAATTCAGTACAAATGTGGACACTTATAAAAATGTTTTGATTGCAGAGTTTCTTAATTTCTCTATATTGCAGCATTATTAAAAATTCGATACAAGGAAACCATTCCAACCATTCTTGATTTCAATTATCAATTACCTTCTAGATATGCAATGGTAGGGAGGTCATTTTGTTATAATGATCACATTTCTGAAGATCGTAAAAGTTAAGATTTAAGTGATACCTACTGTGTTTCTAGATGTTGCAGGTTCATTTTAGGACGTTCGTGATTTCAGCTTATTTAAAACTGAAAGTTAAAAATATTTAGGATCAAGATCTGTATTTTTAGATGTACTTAGGGGTGGCACAAGAATACGCTAATTTAGCTGAATTTGCCTGGGAAAATTCCAATTCGCCCTGGAAAACAAATGGACGTTCGTGATGGTAGCAAGTTTAAAGTGAAACTCGAAGTATTTTGACCACGTGTAAGGAATGGAACGCAATCAAGATAGGTTTTCAAATGGAGCGAAACGTACATATTAGAGCTTGTACGTGAATAAATGCCTGGTAGATATTATCGGGGTAGCCCATCCGAAGGAGCTGTCAAAACAAGCGATTATACAAAACAGAAATTAAAAATGGTGTTATTAACTAGATGTCAGCAATTAGAGATAGCGAACTTACATAAAGCTTTAACATATTCAACAGCTGCTGAAATTATACGTTTGAGAAATGTGAAACGCGGTTATGCTTTCTGGCGATAGGAATCTAAGTTATGGTCGGCAGTGACGCACTCCCACACCCGCTGAGCCCTTCCGGCCGCCATCTTGTTTTTAATTCATGCACGCTACTAATTACAGATATGTACTCGTATTTAGCAGTGGTTGGCTATTCATAAGCAGCGGCATAAACGAGCAGAAGTGCTTTATGACGGTCCGCTGCGCCTTGTAAGACACGGCTCGAGCATTAGACATAATTTAAATTAACAACGTCGACGTTTCCGTGTGCATATAGTATGATTTGCATACAATTTTGAGCTGCGTAGGCGGAAGAGCGCACTCATGCCGATGATAAAGTGCTAATGCTCAGATGTTGGGTTATGTTCACCTGTGCGCCCCGGGAGCGGTTCCCACCCACGGGGGCAGGTGCCTCTTATGACTTAACGTTAATCGAATCGCGGTCGCGCTGCAAACCAGGCCCGTAACCAACGTTTCACCCAGGGGAGGAAAGCCGTCTTACGTTTGCGCCGATAAGAGGTAACAATTAAGTTCGGAGACTAATCTTAATACCTAAACATAATTGTATTAGGAATCGGTATTCTGACGCGCTAAAATGTAAAAATATTTTCTGTCTCTGCTGATTTCGACTTATACCTTATGTCAAGACTTAAAAGTTTCTTGAGAATTTTAATTTTCTTCCTATAATCCACTGTAATCTTTTGATCTCTTTATCTATTTTATTTTCCTAGTTCTAGGAATTTGACTTCATTTATTTCTGGTATATGTGTATCACTTATGTGTACATGGCAAATTGGAAATTGTGCAAGAGTTACCGAAGTTGAGTGAGGATATTTATGATATAATGTACGGCCTCGTGATAGGTTTGGATTAAAAAGATCATTAGATGAAGATCGCATACAAGCAGGAGAAAGGTGTGTAATCTGAAGTTGTTGAAAATATGCCCATAATCGCAGAACTTTCGTTCAGCAATGGACGGTATACCATATATAGGAAAAAGAAAAAGAAAAGAGAGACTTATGATGATATACAAGTTTATAATACAGTCCATTTGGAGGTTGAGCTGTAAGTCCACTGCCACCATACAAAGTAGCAAGTCAAAAATTCTTAATATTAAATTTATTAATGCAACGTAAAATACCCATTATACCGTTAGTTGTTGGAATACGTAGTCATGTTATTGAGTATTCTTAATTTCCGTATTCTCTCCTATCTGGTGCTGGTCCTTTAGTTTCGTTCCAATGGATTCCCCGCTTTTCTACCGCACGTCTTACTTGTTATTCCCATCCCATTCTTAGTCTTGTCACGTTTCCTTCCTCCTTTACCCTTACTTCATATATTTTCTTTTGTTGTTCTCTCGTCTGCCATGGAGAGAATGTCCCTGAGCCAACTCAGTTGATTTTCCTGAATTACTCTCTCTATCTGTTTCATTTTAAACTGCTGTATCACTGTCGTATCCATCACTCTGTCTCTTCCTGTACCCCCTTTGAGTTTTCTTAAAAATTAAATTTCTATGGCTATTTCGTTTTTGTTAATATCCATTACTCACCGCCATCTATAAGTGAAAGCCTCACCACCTCTGATATACTTGCGCTGTTTTATCTTTTGTTATTTTCCTCAATAGCGTCGTTTTTAGTGTATTAGCTACTCTTCCTGCTTTCTATTCTTTCTGATACTTCCCTCTGTATTTTCCCATTTTCTTTTATAATAATACCCACATAGTTTAAACTGTTGATCTGTTCTATTATTTTACTTTCTAAAGCGATTTTATGTTTTCTTTATTTTGATGCCATTATCTTTGTCTTTATCTTTTTACTTCCTTTTACAATAAAGGAAGTATTGGATTCTCCCCAAAAATTCGAAATTGAGTTTTCAACAGATATTCACGTTTTAGAGCTCCCTGGACCCAAAAAACATGTTTTTGTTCATTGGTCTGTCTGTTAGTCTGTGCGTCTGTGTGTGAACAGAATATCTCAAAATTGAAAAGAGGTATGACGTTGAAACTTTTTGAAGACAATCGATTTTTTTAAACGGCTCTAACGATTTTTGTCAAACTTTACATTTTTCTAACATTTTGAATGCGTATTGATGTGAGATAGGTGATTTTCCTATCGAATACCGCTAAAATGGGTTTCTTTTGTTTTTTCCTTTTTTTATTAACTCCTATTTTAAATAGAACACCCTGTATATTATTACATTTTTTAATTCAGCTTAGAATTTGCCTCTTTAACTAACACTCTATTTTGTACGATTTCTGTAGAATTCGCAATTTTTGAAAAATTTTCACATAGTACGTTTCAACATTAAAAATAAAATTTTTGGCTAATTATAAGATCACTGTAAAAGCAAGTTGTGTGCGTATATCATACCAGATTTTTAGATATTCATTTCCATATTTATTTCCTTAAGTTCTTCTATTGTTATCGTTTGCATAGTCTATGTTCCTGCTTTCATGTTTTTTAGTACAAAAATGGGCTCTGTACGCAGACTTGTTCACGCTCCACCCTTGTCTCGAATTCTTTTGATTCATGTTATTTGTTTTCACTTTGTTATTATGTAATGGTTTTATAGTTTCTAATATTTTTGTTTCTGTTTCTCTTCTTTTCAAGCTTTTTCACTCACTAAAAGCTTTTCGCAGATCTATGAAGCATATGTGAACTTCTTTACCTTTTATTAATAATTTATTTCCTATTTGCCTTAATGTAAATATCGGATCTTGTGTTTTTTGTCCTCCTCTAAACCCACGTTGCGATTTCTTAATGTCGTTTTCAGTTTCTCTAGTAGTCTTTTTGCTATGGTCCAAGTAAATATTTTACCAGGTATACTCTAGTCGGCAGAATCGTTTGAGTCTCCTTTTTTAAATAGTATAATATTATTCCTGAATTAGAATATTTTTGTATTTGTTTCTTCTTTATTTTAATAAGTCATATAACTCTCCTTTCTCCCATATATTTCATCATTTCTTCTGTGATCTCGTGTGGTCCTGGAGCTTTCCTCAATTTTAGTTTATTTACGGCTAATGTAAATCCTCTGTTTATTAGTGGTTATACGGTATTCTTTTCTTCTACTTTGATTTGTATTTCTTCTTTGTGCTCTTTTTTGCTCCTTGTTTGGATTTTGTTGATTCCTGAATGTGTTGTTTTCACCTTTCCATTGTATCATTGTCTCCTGTTAGAGCTTCCCCTTATTTATCTTTTATCTTACTTAGTCTTGGCGGTTTTTTATTTTTGTAATGTAGTAGAAGAATAGCTTTTGATTATCGATATAATTTTCAATCATACTATTTGCAAATTTTTCCCATGATCTTTGTTGAGCATCCTTAAATAATTGCTTTACTTTACGGTTCTAACATTGTAGTATCACCCATAGTTCTGTTCTGCTTTTATAAATAAATATTTTCAGCAGTATAACAGAGCCTAAGTGGCAAGTGTCAAACTAGGTAGACATCAATATGTACTATCCTGAGTAGTTAAAAGTAAACGCTATGAGAACAGCATGGTTATTTTTACAATGTCATAGTTGTGTGCATGGAGTTTTTAAATACATTTCACCCATATTTGTGACGTTGCTTTGTCTTGTTTTTCAATATTGTTGGCAATTGTTGGCAATAAAGAATATTATTATCTACTTGATTACAACAGTATTTAACTAGTTATAATGCTAGACCGAGCATTACCAGATGAACCCCTATATAGCATTTAAAATGTGGGTCGTTCACTTTGCTCACGTTGGTACATGCATTTATTATTAAAAAAGTGACGAGCACTGCGCGAGACCAGAATCGCGTACGAATACCTTTCTAGTAATCTTATAGCTAAATATTAGCAAATAAACACAAAAGAAGGTTATTGGCGTGTTGTCGTTGGATGTCTCTCATCATGTCAATATAGCTAGATTACAATTTTTGTCACAATCTAATAAGCGTTTACAAAAAGTAATTAATTAGTAAACAAAACGTTGTTAAACAGCGTAACGTTTTTAATAATGAGATGTTTTATCCCCACACGGGAAGATACCTACACTATGATTCTAATCACCATAATAGTGTGAAATTGGCGTCGCTCTAAACGGGAAAGTGAGATAATCACAGCAACGCTGCAATCTAATGGCTACCTAAAAAGAACTCTACCATACATCCGCGGAGTTTCCGACAAACTAAGATGAACCTGAAACAGATTCAACATAAGAACTACCTCCAAGCCCACAACACTCTGTGAGGTATGATGACGCATACTGCTCCTCAGAACGAAGATCAGATTTCAAAGAACTGTGTCTACACCGTACTGTGCGAGTGTGGAAAAGAATACATTGGAGAAACTCAACGACCCCTACTAGTGAGATTATCGGAACACCGCAAGGATATTAGAAAGGGCGAGACCATCAAATCCAAGATCGCAGAACACGTCTGGAACGGAATTAATAGTACCTAAAGAAAAAAACCATGTTCCGTAGGAAGCTGAAAGAAGCTACATACATAGCACTGCTAGAAGAAGGCTAGCGCAGAAATAAAAGCCATTTGGTTGCCACTACTCCGCAGAGAATTACAAAAATAGTCAACTGCGCATAGGCTACTTCGTATACACGGGTAACATGTATATGAGTATATAACTAAAATATATGACCGCGCTGGTAGCTCAGTGGTAAGAGTGACAGCCTCGTAATCACAAGTGAGCAGTAGTCCCAGGTTCACCCCAGGGGTAGACACAAGTGCATGTGAAAAAGATGTACAAAAATTAGTCCTTTTCAGAACTAACCAGGAGTTCATTCACCTGAGGACGATAGTAGACCAAAAACTCCCGAAACGTAGTGCGATGAACACCCGAGACAGTAGAAAAAGTCCGATAAAACATCTTATAATAAACCACTGTCTAAAATAGCATCATTTAGAGAACATGTTTTTAATAATAATTACTATTTATTTATTTATTTATCGTATGGCGATCTACAAATTCACTTATAAAGATAAAGAAAGTGTGTACATATATATGTATCAATTTATAATAATTACTACTTAGCAATTAGTAATTAGTATATAAGTAGTTTGGCTTTAAACATTCCCAACATTTTCAATCTTTCTAGGTATTTGTAATGAAAGACCTAACTATTAACAATATACTATAGGAGGAGGAAAGATGTTAGATATTGAAAACGTTATGCTTCAATTTCCTTAATATTACCCAGATAATATTTGTATTTCCGTATTTAAACTTAACAATAAAAAAATATAGCTTATCAACTAATGATAAAAGATGTGCAGTAGTGTGTTATTGTTACAATTATTTGTTAAAGGTGTTCTATTCGTCGACTTGTCTTGTGTATGGAGTTCATGTTCCAAGAGTTTGCTGGTATAATTGAAGTGTAAGGTTCGTCGTCATCGATGTGTCCTTTTTCGGTTTAGGTCTCAATCCCTTCCGTTCCACCAGCGTTTTACGGGGAACCCCACACTTCGGAGGCTCTTAGGGTTGCATTTTGTACATCTTCTTCTTTGGTACTATGTTTTTCCCATGTTCTTTCCATTTTATTTTATCTCAACTCAGTTCCTCCTAACGGTTCTAATTTTCAGATTATTCCGAATGTTCTCATTTCGTATTCCGTCTTCTTTAGTTCTGTCTTGAGTCTTTTGTTGTTGTCCAATTTTCACTCTCATATAGCACTACTGGAATAGCTAGGGTATTATATAAAGTTATAGACGAATTTGGGTATCTAATCTGACTTGATTCTGAAATGTTTCGGAAATTGCTCTACATTTGTTAATGTAGTCTCTATCATGTTTGTAGGTAATATTGCATCCAAGAAAGTTCGAGACTTGTTCCAAGGGTTATCGTTTAGAACTGGTTTTTAACTGATTATGATTATTTCTTTACTCCAGTGTGCCATTACCTTGGTTTTTTCTGCTGATATTCTTTCTTCATACCTTCTTATTATTTTGTTTAAGATGAGTATCAGTAGCCTCATCTGGCGCGATCTATACTCGATGTTTAGGGAGTAGTTTTGTAGCTACATACTGCCATTCTTAAATTATTTGGTCAATTCTAATGTATGAGTAATAAGGGACACCCTTGTCTTGCACCTCTATTTGATTTGATTTTCTTCCCCCATTTTAAAGCTTCTGTTCTGATAGCAGCTTCGCACTACTTTTATTAAGTGTATGGAGAATCTTTCATCACCTGCCATAATCTCATTCTATGTGCATAATGATCTTTTTCGAAGTCGAAGATTATCTTTTCTTTTCTAGGAATTGGTGTAGTGAGAATTCATTATCAATGGTAGAATCGCCTTTGCGAAATCCAGTCTGTTCTTCAATAATTATGTTTTAGGCAATTACTTGAAGTCGCTTACAGTTATTTTTACATATATTTTGTCTTCTGTACTAAGAAGGCTTGAGCTTCTCCCATGTTTACAGTTATTTCTGCTGCCTTTCTTGTAAATCGACTGAACTAGTTATGCTCAGAATCCAGTTTGCTGGCGGTTTTGCGTATTGTTAACAATGGAAACAAAATAGATTCTTGTAATGAGGATAAAAGTAACAACCTAAAAAGAGGGTACTCAGATGTATCTTAATCGATGCTTTTATATTTGACGAAATATGGATCAATAATAAAAATTCTTTAAAAACAGTACAAATTGGTCTTTGGTGTACAGTTGCAGCTGTAGATCTATACTCTCCTAAATTTGAAATTATACCATTAGAGAAGATGCAAGTAGAGAATATAAAAATAGTGATTAATCACAAGAGGTACAAGAGGAAGGGGAAGAAAATTAAATAAATCTCAAACAGAAATGTCATACATCAATAAGCAGGCAGAAGAGAAATGAAAATAAGGAGAAAACACAATGAAGAAGCAAGTCGCAAATAAATAATATATTTAATGTAAACGTCGGTTATTTTTGCTAAATATATTTATTTTTAATATTCAAATACTCTTAAATTTTACAATTATTAAGAAAAAATATATATTATGAGTCATGGCAGCGATTCTGATTCAAATGCTCCATAAATCTCTCTTAGGTTTATAGCGGCGCGATTAAGATTTCAGAAACTGTTTCTTGAGAAGCGGAAACTCTTACAATCGCATTTCCGGTTTGTATGATTGTTACACTTTGTACCCGTAATGGGAACGATAACTGCCGGCTTTATAACAATGTAATTATCCAGTTTCCGCAACAAGAGAAATTAAGTTATTAATCCTGTTTTACATATTACTGCATTTGTAATGGTGTAATCGTGTCCCGGGAATCACTGGCCGACACTTCCGAGCAATAATCGCCGCCGGCAAATGTGAATATCATGTTGGCTTTGTAACCGCGGTCTTCCTCTTGCCTCAAACGGGAATTAAGGGCGTTACACTTGGCTATATTTCTCGCGAACGCACCGACTAATAAGCCCACTTTACTCATGTCTTCTTACGCTTGTTTTCTTAATTACACGTTGGATATCCCAGTGCCATTGCGAACAAAGGAGGCCTCGATCGATGAGATCGATCGAACGGATAAGATGAAATCTGAGAGATACGGACGTTAGGAAAGGCAGTCATTCAGCTTACCAAGAGAAAGCCGCGTAAGGGGCACGACCCTTAAATATCTGTTAAACAGCTGGAACAAAAGAATTGAATACTCCGAAACAGTAATTAATCTTAAATAATCTGATTTATCTCATCTTCCAGCAATTTTGATTATCAAAAGTGATTAACAAGCAATTTGCAACTGATAATTAAAAACAACTAACAATAAAAACGCCTGAAATGCCTTAATACACAGTCGCTAATGTTAGAAGACATGAATTGGAAACTAGATAAGGGTCTTAATGTTTTAAATACTATGTAGCCTCTCCAACACCAGTAGTTTCTAGTATTTATTAACAGAACACTTTGGAAATTCTATTTAATTTGTTTTAAGAACACTTTGTGCTACACTCATTACATATGTATAATTCGGACAATACCTACGTAGTTTACAGAAGATTAAAAAAACTATTAAAGCCAATAAACGAATGAAAGCTACCGCTATGTAGCACAGGTTTAATTCACTTATCTAATCTAATCTCCTCTAGTAATGCTAACACAAATTATTAATTAGTTGATTCAAGGTATGTAAATAATTTTAAAAAATATTCACAATGTTTAGTTAGTTTCATTCAGTTATTTTAATATTTCTAACACCTCTATAATTGTTTACTAAATACTGTATACCAAATGTATTAAACAATTATAATCAGATATTTGAAACCAAGGTACAGGAATAACACTAAAAGCATTAAAATTGGAAGGACTCCTGCTCTGACAATATATTCACGATTAAACAAATAATTTAAAAATATGTCGAGTATAATCACGAAACACAATTACACATGCTTTTCATAGATCTTATCAAACTATTTGATAAAGTGGCTCGTAGTAAGCTCTTCACATTACTTGAAACAAGATGTGTGCCACTCTACTTAATTAAGTTTATAGAACATGTATATACCGATTCCAATATACAGGGCGTCCCAGATCGAGTGGGATTGCATGGGTAACTTTCTTATCATTGAAGAAGGAGATTTGGTTAAATGGGCAATGTTTTGCAGTTTCATATGCTGATATAAAATCGGTTTGAAAAAATTCAAAATGTCGAACCAGTCAGAAGTTATTAAAAAAAAACTAAAAACTATAATTTTCTTGTATGTTGAATATCTTCGTAAGTATAAGCGATACGAAAAAAAGTTTCATATGAAAGTCACTGTTCTCGATGAGGCCAATTTAAAATTGGTGTCGAAAAAAATTCAAGATGGCTGCTTTTGAGGTACTCGTATCAACTTCCTTAAGTTAAATGGATATATTGGATTTTGATGTTGCTGGATAGAATGTTTTATTCTATTTTCAACGTATGATTGAATAAAAAATTTCAGTAAAATTAATTGTTTTTACATTTTAATCGAGTAGGCTTACATGGATCCAAACAAAATTAGTTGAAATTTATTTTAGAAAACCCTTGTATGTAATTCCTATAATACGTAGTAACATGTTAATTCAGTACTAAGTACTTGAATCACAAAAAACATTGTGATATTACTTTTTAAATATATAATCAAGTAGGTAAGTAGCTATGATGAAAAAGGAAAAACAATAACAAAGTTTGCGTAAAGTAACCCGTCAAATGGTGTCAACCATGTTTAGCTAACAATGGCCAGAATTTTGATCATTTCATGTCCCAATGAACAATTTTTGTTTTATAAAGGTTCTCTAAATATCACCGTCACCAACTTATAAAACCTTTAGCAATATACATTGTTGCTGACAACCTCTCTGTTACCACTATATACGTCTTAAAGAGCTTAAATGGCGGGTTCTATATGGGTTTCCGTGACCACTGTTTGGTACCCTTATATAACTCTAAGTTTTATAAGAATAAGTGTTAGAGATGCAACTGCTACCATTATATAACTCTTATAGGCTCCTTATAGGCCTTATAGGCCTTTTAGTCAAGGGACGGCAACGTTTCCGCAACCTTTATAAACATTCTCTATAATGGTAACAAGAACGTTTATGCAACCTTATCAGTGTATTGGACATCCCTCTTGCTGTTGCGCTTAGCAATATCCTCTATACTTCGCTTTATGTGTAGTTAAGTAAATTATTAAGTAGGTATAACTTTGTGTTCCAACATGAAGTCTTGTTTTCCTTCAATTCCTTCTACTACATACAAAAATATATTTACTGATAAAGAGATTGTAGGACAGTTATCATGGCTAAAATTTTACGGCAATTCCTTCTGGACTGTATAATTTGCATTTGTACCTATAGAAACTTAAAGCGCCACCAATATAACAAATATTTTAGATTTTCAGTAAAAAACATAAATGTTGCATGTTTCTGAAATTTATCACTTCTTCATAAAAATGCATACAGAATAATTCACCAAGTCGAGTCTTGAAGAAAAATGCATTATTATGCTGTGGATATTGCATTTTGAATGTGTTATTCTACATTTTTCTAAACAATACCAATATGGTGTCCAAAAATGCACCAAAAATATGGCTGATGTATAAATAAAAAAGCCAAGGGAACATTATAAAACCAATTTGTAACTTCTGGTGTGCTTATAAATACACCGAAACCGAAACATTGCGGCGTTCAAGTGTTGTTATATAACTTTTTAGAGTGTTTAAAGTTACCCGAAGTGTTATTATATAACTTATGGTAACGTTCATTACCACGGGTGATGATAATCTCCTAAAGTAAGAGCCGTCACTACAAGGCTCATTATACCTATAACTTAAAAGTTTATGAAAGTCTGCAAGGATCATAACGTCAAATATTATTCCGCGCCATAACCTATAAATTAGATACTGATGGTACAGAATGTAGGATTTAACACAAATTTCGTTTAATTTTTCGGCGAGAAGTACTACTGGATTTAACTTTTTTCAAGTTAGTTTTTCCATTTTCCACTAAACACCAAAGTACACAAATGTCTATACTCGTATAGTCTGGCTATGAATGCCAATCAACTGTGTAAATTTGTTAATGAAGTGTCTCTAAACGTTACTAATAGTTTTGTAAGAGGAACCGTGGTTACAAACTCACAAAAACAACATAAATATTGAAGTTTTATTGGAGTGTTTTTGAACACAAATAATGCCCAAGTTTTATAAAGGTAACTGCTATTACTATGGGGACAGTAAGATTTATATTTAACACAGCAGACACCTATATGGGAACTGAACACTATTGGTTTTATAAATTGGTAACTACAACTACTATAAAACCTCATTATATAACCTATAGTAACCGTTACTATAAGTGATTTAAGTTGGTGATGGAAACGTTTCTGTTGCCACTTTATAAACCCGAAAGCTCTTGGGCCTTTTAGTAACTTTACATACCCGCTATAAAACTTCGCAACCATTTAGTAACCTTATAAATCTCCAATATAAACTCACAACCTTAATAACAACCTTATAAAACTTAGCAGTTACTTGTAGTGATGAAAATTGTTCATTGGGGTGATTATCAGGATTACGTTTTGTTTTTTGAATGTTTTTTTTGTTTTTGTTTGGATCCATGTAAGCCTACTCGATTAAAATGTAGTAAAAATTATTTTTACTGTAATTTTTTATTCAATGATACGTTATCTCACATTGTTGAAAATAGAATAAAAAATTCTATTCAGTAACCTAAAAATCCAATATGACGCCCATTTAACTTAAGGAAGTTGATACAAGTAGTTCAAAAGCAGCCATCTAGAATTTTTATTCGACACGAATTTTAAATTGGTCACATCGAAAACAGTGACTTTCATATGAAACTTTTTTTCGTATCTCTTATACTTACAAAGATATTTGACATACAAGAAAATGTCAGTTTTTAGTTTTTTTTAAATAACTTGTGATGGGTTCGACATTTTGAACTTTTTCAAACAGATGTTAAATCAGTACATAAAACTGCAAAACATTGTCTATTTAACCAAATCTCCATCTTCAATGATAAGAAAGTTACCCATGCAATCCAACTTGATCTGGGACACACTGTATGTACTGTTGGCAGTGAAGATGAACAAATACTAACTAGTTTAGGACTAAAGGAAGTATGCAAGCTTTTGCCTATACTGTTAAATATTTATCTGAACGATGCGATCAGAGAATGGGAACGCAGAACAAGTACTCGTACCAACTAGAAAAATACAGTATAAAAACAGTTATTTTATTTATTTATTTAATTCGCACTCAGCCAACAGCCGTTAGGCCAATTATAGACGTCGCTGTGCAGTTATGAGGACTTCCAACCTCACTAACGACTGTCATGATGTTGTTATGACCGCCGGGACCAACTTTTTTCCGTGATAGCCGTACCACGAGGCGCCGAGAGATGCAGCAGTGGAACTCCCATCCAAGTTCTAACCAGAGACAGCGTTGCTTAACTCTGCTGATCGAACGTGGACGCTTGTTCAAGCTACACCAGTCGGGACCTATGTAACAGCGATACTCTATATTAACGATCAAATTATAATTTTAACAAAGAAGATGAAATGCAGAAAGCTGTACATTGACTGGAAAAAATTGTATACAGAGAGGTGCATGGAAAACGGCCAGAGGCTGTGGAATCGTTATTTGTTGTTCGATATTCAAAATTCAAACACCAAATGAAATAGTTTTCCGTTGATCGTTTATTTATGGATTTCATTAATGTATAGAGGATCGTCTATTAATGACCCTTATTAATGAATGACTTTTTATTAATGAACGATTTTTAAAATTCTGTTTATGTTTGTGTTAAAACTGACGTAAAACCTAACCTAATAACCTCGAATTTGACATAGACTTACAGTGTCACCAACATAAACAGTACCAACCTAAGAAAAAAATACAACCATTTATGGTCACCCGGTACCATTAATGTCAAATCTTTAAGTTTAAAATTCTTTTCATGAAATAAAATTAGATTTTCTTAAAATTAAGAATATATATACGATCAACAGAAAAATATTGTAACTAACTCGTATTTTAATGGGCGATTAATAGTCTCTACAATTAACTCGCTCGCTGGAGCTCGCGCGTTAAAATGTCTTGATTTTTTGGGCAGTTTGACTTTTTCTTTGACGGAAATTAAAATAATTTTTTCTATTTTGCGTTTAGAATAACTCCATTCTAGCACCCAAATGACGTCATTTGAGTGTTAGAATAAGTTGCTATAAAATGACGTAATTTGGGTGCTAGAATGGAGTTATTCTAAACGCAAAATAGAAAATATTTTAATTTTTTAATTTATAAAATGGTATAAAGCGGAAAAATAGAAAAAATAGTATAAAACACTCGTTGCAGAAGGTTCTTCAAGCACTCATTTGTTCCTCAACTCGCCGCTATGCGGCTCGTTTCGGAATTTCAAATTCGTGCTTGAATAGATTACTTTTGCAACTTGTATTTTAATATAATATTTACACACTTGATGAATCATTGATTTTCTTACGAATATTAAAATAATAAATCTGGCAATGTGGTGATAAGAAAATGTCGAACAGACACTGACAGAAAAAAAAAGTTGTATCTGCTACATCACCGAATCAGTTAGTCCTACATGAAAAGAAACAATCATAGCCAACTCTGTCCCAAAAAGATCGTGAACGGATTATAACTAAACTGTTGTACACTGCTAAAATAATATAAACGCAAAGCCTGCTCCAAATCATAAAGCAAAAAAACAGCCTATAATTCTTACATTACTGCATTTAGAATGGTATCCAAAAACATTATAGACGCCATTTGAATAAAGAACTTAACTGATTATGCTCACAGACACTTCGAATTAGAAAGTATTGTTAACCGTCAGATTATAGCAGGCTTTAAGCTATATTTAATTTGGCGATTGAATTTTAAAAATCCGATTATAAGTAATGATTCTACAGCCCTGGTCGTTTTTCATGCACCTCTCTGCTCTGTACAAACCTAACAAACGGGAAAACAAAAAACCATTTCTAGGAAACAAATATAATTAAAGCAAAAATTATACAACAGACAAAGCGCTTTCATCTTCCTAGGTTGCAAATTCTCCTATCATGGAGAAATTGATATGCAACACAAAATTATATCACGGGCGCAATTAAAATAACTTTAAAAAACAAGGTAATCACAGAAACGTTAGCGAAGTTGGAAGAAATTGTAAATTATTCGGAGTAGATTATGTTGCTTCCATGTGTGAAACTTCTAGAGGGGTCAAGTGAATGAAATTTAAGTCCCAAATTCGCTGGAAATTCAACCCCGGCTGAACAAACTGTGAAAATTAGCTTGACACCGAACCGTCTGAAATTATAGTGAGAAATTAGTTGAACTGTCCAGAATTTAGGGATAAAACAGCTTTAAGGTGTTATTAGTATTTATTCAATAAATTAAGTGTAGAAAGTTCTGTATATTTGTAGGTTAGGTTTGTGACACCATAGCGAGCCACAATGTTCGTTTATATATTGATTATTCTCGCTTTACTGTTGTTCGCTACTATTGAAACTAACCAATTTGGTACAAAAACGGCGGTTTCTCCAGGAAGAAAGCTCTCATTTCACTCTTAAATTGAATTGCGGCTTATGCCAGCAAGATCATAGTCCATTTATTTTGTGTATTATTTGAAAACAATAGAGAGTCGTAAAAGCTATTGATGTTTTATTGCTTATCGCCAATGTCAAATACTGTAGTCGTAATTGAATTAATAATTACAATCCAAAATAGTCTATTTAAGAGTTCGGGTAGCAATAATGAGAGAAAACGACCAATTCAAAAGCAAACAACGGTACTAACATAAATGTTTCTTTCCCAAGGCTGTGTCCAGCGGCGTCATCATCCTAGCAGATGCGGAGTCGTTTCAAAGTGGGTGAAAGTTATAGAATTTGACATGAGTCACACATATGATAAAGAGCCGCCCTTCCTATTCGTTAGACCGCGGCTCAATTAAACATTTATCACATGTCAGTAACGCCCTCGAACCTCGCGTTCATTTTTTAATGGAGCAGAAAATAAAGCAGTTCCAGCCGTTTTTTTTTTTGGCTAAATAAAAACAGCACGCCGAAATTTGCACAACTGCGATTTTGGAAAAATGAAATAAACAGCGCCATAAACCCAGGCAGGCCAACAAAGGCATGCTGTCCAATAACGCAAAATACCGCTGTCGCCCGGACAAAGATTCCATGACCTGGCCCTGCGAAAACTCAACGATTTTAAATTAATCCCAGGTGACAAAAGAAACATGCCCGAATAAAACAAAATACCAGGAGATGCGACACCACGCGCTAAAAACACAAAGAAAAACGGGAGCTAGCTATCAAATAAACTATTTCAATACACAAAGAGCGAGGCAGAGTCATAATCCACCCAAGTAAAAGGATTACGCATAATTAACAATACAACGGCCGCTGGCAAAGCTTACAAGAAGTAAATTACACATAATTGATATAGCACCGTGAAAATAATACAAACATAGGCATATGAGGTATCATTAGATGCGTTTTCAGGCCAGAAAGGCGATGAAAAACATTAGAAAAATCATCGCGCGCGATTAATAGCGCGAGAGCAAAACTTACTTAAAGCCGCCAAAGCTCTCCCCAGATTGTGTGTATTAGTTTACGACCCCAAAAATCTACAGTGCGGGGGAAAGCGATGGAGGTGGTTTTCCCTCTATAAAGAGCGAACCGGGAGCTAAACTACATTCGATACATTTTTAATCTCGGATCAACTTCTCTTTCTCTCCAGGGCTAAAACCTCCAGTAGCCCTGGAGGAGCCGACCTGCAGCTAAGGAAGCTGCCGCATACACGCCGCCCACAGAAAAATACATTCAATTGATCCTTGATCTCGAAACAATTTCGAATATACCCCTGGTCTTAAAAGCCTCCCCGGAGTGGAAACCTAACATCCGCTCTGGGGAAGCCGCCGTAGCTCTTCCGCCCTAGCTGCGAGAAAGCCGTCCGTTGCCTACAGCCGCCGTCAACGCTTGGGATTGCTGCCAACCCCGAGCTCGTTGCCACCGCACGCTCTAGGTCGCTTCTACCAGCCGCTGAGGAGCCCGAAGCTCCGCAGCCTCCAGGTTGCTTCCGCCAGCCGCGGTGCAACAAAAAGCGTCCTTATTAGCATCGCCTCTTCCGAATTCGAGACGACCCTACGTCGCTCAACCCGCCGGCACAAGCTGCCGCTCTCATGCCCGGAAGGTCGACTCGCTCCATAGCAGAACGCCGCCCGACACCGCCTCCATAGAGGGAGTCCATCGCCGCCGCCGCCGCCGCATCCGCAGAGGACGCTCGCCGCCGCGCCCTTGTAGCCGAAAGCTACGAGATGCCAAACGCCTCCAGAAAACCTAGAGCCAGCGCCTTCCAGCGCGGCCTAGTCACAGCTCACCAAGGATGAGAAGAATGGACAGCCGACGCCCGGATTCGCCGCCCGCCGTTCTCAAGCTCGAGGTTCTCTGCAGCAGCCTGCACCTGGAGCGTGCTGTCGTCAGACGTGTTCTATAACGGCCCCAAGGCGCCCCAAGCTCCAGATATACGCTAGCTGCTTGCGGACCAGAGAGTGTTCCGGCCCGCCGCCCAACGTCCGGTTCCACTTCAGCACCAGGTCTATCCAGGAATCCAGGAACTCCGTGCTACGAAGAGGACTTCGTCTGAGCTCGCGCTCCCAGGGCTCGACGCCCCGGCTTCGCACCGCTCCGCAGAAGATGCCCCTGACCACGGCCATGACGCCTCAAACCTCCGCAGCATCCCCTTGCATGCCGCCGAGGTGTGTCATGATGCCCCAGGTCATACGGAACGTGGACACCGCGCTGCCCCCGAAGAGCCTCACTAGGACGCGAGCCCCAGGTCCAAGAAGTCCTGGCCAAAGTTTTCCTGCCTCCAAGCCGACCGCCCTCATCAGCTTCTCGCCAATGGAGACGCCCTCCACCGGGCCACGCGCATTATACCTAT
Organism: Agriotes lineatus; assembly: GCA_940337035.1. Lineage (NCBI taxonomy): Eukaryota > Metazoa > Arthropoda > Insecta > Coleoptera > Elateridae > Agriotes > Agriotes lineatus. The sequence goes on from OW679198.1 coordinate 83,765,623, forward strand.
ATTACTCTAATTTGTATCTCTACATTAACTTTATAAAACTCTGTACATATTAAAATGCATAAACATGATCTGTCTACAGGAGCTCCAATCGTCGTCTTTCGTTGACATCCTACCCTGAGCTAGTTTGGTAATGGCCATAAAAAAGCTATTGTTAACCGCGGTCACGCCTCCCTCAAGCGAAAGGGTCTCCGTATTGTGTTAATTACCTAACCACGCGGGGCCTCTCTCTCGTGGACGTCACCGTATTGTGTTATATTGTTGCACTATGATGTCTAATTTTGAAACTTCAAGCTTTGTAGATGGTTTTGTTTGGACAAAGCTGTAAGGCTACGTCTAGTGTTTAACTTAGTGTCACATGTTACTGGTAAACCCAGGAGTGAAAGCGCGTTTCTTCTTCTTGTTGTTCTTCTTCTTCTTCTTCTTGATTCAGATCTGATGACCTGTTATTTCCAATTCTCTTAATCTTGCGAAGTCGATGCCCTGCTTTCTTTCCATCTTTTAGGTGGTCTACCTGGTGGTCTGGAAGTATGCGGTTTATTGCCATTGCTATTTTTGGGAGATTGTTATTTGTCATTCTGGTGGTATGGTCTTTCCACCCTGTTCTGCGCTCTCGCGTCCATCTTACGACATCCTATACATTGCACCTTTGACGTACTTCCTCATTTCGCACTTTTCAGTGTTATGCCTGATATTTATCTTAGAACTTTCTTTTCTATTGTGCGAAGCATCCTTTTCGTAATCGATCTGTCTGCTCTCGTTTCCACAGCATACGTCATGATTGGACGTATGCAGATTTTATATATTTTAACTTTGGTGTCTAGGCTCATACCCTTATTTTTCCAAATAGTGCCGTTCAAACATTGTGCCAGTCGTGCTGCTTTGTTAATTTGTTCTTTGACCTCGCTAGGTAATCTTCTGTGGATTGAGATGTCGATGCATATGTGCTTAAAGGTCGTTACTTGTTCAGTTTAAATCTTATTTGTTCTTATTGGAAGATTGTCCTCAATATTTAATACTATGGCGGCATCGTCTGCATAACAAATGATCTTTAGTTCCTCGTCGCTCATTTTATATCCGCTACTTGTGTTTCTTACTTTTTTGTATTCTATTGGTCATTACGAGATTAAATAAAATCGGACTCAGAGAATTCCCTTGTCTTATTCCGGTGCATATTTTTATTACTTTCGAGGGTTTATTGTTTATTTTCATTTTGGTGTTAGTTCGTGTGTTTAACAGTTTTATGATATGTATTACTGCAGTGGGGATTTCATTTTCCTTCCGTATTTTTGCTACAACACAGAGTTTGATTTTATCAAATGGCTTTGCAAGGTCAATAAAACAGATGTACGCGGGCTTGTTATATTCAATCGACTTTTTTGCGAGTTAACGTATAATGAATATTGCATCGATCGTAGATCTGTTGTGTCTGAAACGTTGTTGTACCTCGCTTAATTCTATTTTGTTTGCTATTACTGATTTTAATATACTAATGAAAAACTTCCTTGTTGTATTAAGCAGTGTTATTCGCCTATAATTTTTACACCCTTCTTATATCCCTTTTTTAAAATAGGTATCGTGATACTATTCTTCCATGCGTCTGGTATCTTTTTTGTTTCAAGCATAAGTTGAAAGAACTTTGTCAGTTCTTTATGTAGGCCATTTCTTCCGCATTTGAGGAGTTCGTTCACAATACCGTCTGGTACTGGAGATTTTCTATTGTTTAGTTTTCCTACGGTTTCTGACACCATTTTTTATGTTATTGTTGTACTAGTTTGTGGTTGTGGATTTTGTGAATGAAATCTTGAATTGCGTCATTGGCTTCTTCCTTCTACAGCTGTCTAAAGTAATCTCTCCGTGGGTGCTTATATATTGCTTCCGTTTTAACGTATTCGTTGACGTCTTGTTTGCTTCTTCTTAGCACTCCCCATACGTTCCTTGAGCGCCGTTTAAATCATTTTCCATTTCATTTGTAAATTCAGCCCAGTAATCTTTCTTTATTTGGACAGTATTTGCATTAACTTCGTTTCTTATTATTAACGTATTTAAGGTGCTCTTCTGCTGTCGTGTTGTGCAGATATAATATATGCTTTCCCTTTCTTTTTTGCTAGTTCTTTTACTTCTAAACTAAACCATGGTTTGGTGCGTCCTGTTGCATTTAAATTTATCTTTCTAGTTATGAAGGCTTCCCTAGCAGCTTCATTAATGTTCGTTGTGATCTTTTTCCAGATCACTTCTATGTTATCTTACGTCGCAATAGGGTTTATTTTGATCTTTGTCGACAGTCTATTTGGATATAGAATCTTTGTGCTTTCATCTATTAATGACTCAATATTTATTTTATATATAATTGGGTTTCGGTGTCTTTTTCAGTTGTATTTTTAGCCGCAATTTAAAGAGAAGTAGTTTGTGATCAGTTCCAATATTCGCTGAAGTCAATGCTCTTATGTCCAGCAGTTGCGATGGATGTATTATCCTGTTAGATATTATGTAGTCTATGGTTGAGCTCTGACTTCTCGTATTGGACCAAGTAGTGTTGTGTTGCGGTTTATGTTTCTAAAAGGTGTTATTTATTCTTATATCATTACTAGCACAAAACTCCACTAACATTTCTTCGCTGTTGATCTTCATTGCAGCGTTGTTTTATTCCAAGTAACGGTACGTTACACCTTCTTGCATTGAGCTTTCCCATTATTAGGATCTTTTGTTCCTTCGAAACTTCATCAATTTCTAATAAATTGTAGTCTTTCATAGAAAGATTCTATTTCATCTACTGGTTTATTTGTATAGGGAGTATATACATATATTGTAGATATGGAGCTTATCTTTCTCAAGTAGTATTGTTGCCTTAATGATTCTTTCGTTTACATAGCATACATCTTTTATACTGCATTCATATTTGTTTTTAATTAGCAGTCGTACTTCTGCATTCGCCCTTACATGATTTTCTCGACTACTGATAATAGTATATAGCCTTGGTATCGTATTGTACTTTTGCTTTTCTTTTTAGTGTCACATATGCGCAGAAGTCGATGTAGTGTTTTTTAGCTCTTTTAATACTTCTTGGTCTTTGCCGTTTCATGTCATAATATTCCAGCAGCTACATCTTATGGTGTTCTTCCACCATTGCTGTTTCTTTACTTTTCGCCTTGTAAAGTCCTATCTCTTTGCTCATATTCACGCCGAGCCCGTCGTTTTGTTATCAGTCCAATTCCAAGGCTGATATTTGCATCTGTAAGAAACTTTGTATATCATCTCCAATAGGCTGCTAACCTTATCAAAATTGGATTCTTTTATCGACCTTTTCTGGTGTAGATTCGCCGTGTTCTGCTCGACAGGGTTACCTCGTGTAGAATATGGGTCTTCACCACGCACGACGGTCTTGGTATAAGGAGAGGCTAGTGTTTGCTGTTGAGGAACTATATTGCGCATCTTTACCCTTAAGATTGAGGACCAGTGTTAGGTCAACTTCTTCAAAAGTACTACCTTCGTTATTTAATGAAGAAATCTAAATAATAGTGTCAGTTGTGTTTGTTAAATCGGAGTTATTCGTGAGATAAGTTAGTACTACTGGAGTACTGTTTCTCTAATTGAGTTTTCAAGTTAAATGTAGTTGCTTCTTGAGGATAATGTCCCTTACACGATTAAAAAATTTAAATTAATTTTAATTAATTTATTCAGAGATATTGCAGCGTGGTCACTATTGTGTAGCTTCTTATAATTCATTTGAATTTACTAAACTGTTCATCAATTATTTCGTATTGTCTTCTTTCCCATACTCTTGGAAATAGTCTTTTTCCAAATCCCTGCATGCGTCTGTATTGTGAGCGATTTGAAATAGCATATTATGTTATTAGGAGCAAAAGTTATATTTTATGTGGCTCGGCTGTACTTATCTGCCTCGCAAGCTCGGCAGATAACCCGTCCAGCCTCGCCACATAAAGATACTTTTGCTCCGAATAACATATAGTATTTTTTCTTCAAACGTTTTTATAACAAATTATTTACAACTTTGTGAACAAAATTCGAAGAAAATTACTTGATCTCGTCAGTGGCAGATAATATTATCTGCCGCTTGGCAATAAAGTGACAGTTTAGCATTATCAATCCAGCAGTATAATGCCATATTTTACTGCCGTTTGAAGAAAAACATTGTTATCCCATTCTTTCTTAAAATCACGCATGAATTATTATTGCTTCTTGTCTTGCCACATGCCCTATTCATCATTACTTAATGTGTGCTATCGGACAGTGTTTCTCAACCTTTTTATACGGGCGACTCATATTTCATTAACTGTAACTGGACGAGCCCTGTGTCTAAGCAAAGTTTCTGAATTGAATCTTATGGTGAAAACGGTGGAATCTCTCTGCATTGTCAAGTTTGGCACTGCTTTTAATTTTTTCACATCTGAAGGTGTATTTAGCTTTTCTCTGATGCATGTTTAATATTCTTTATAGTTTCTGTCCTATATATTTGATGTATTTAAATAAAGTGTTCATGTGTGTAGTAAGACCCCCGGGGGTCGCAACCCTTAGCTTGAGAAACCCTGCTGTAGAGTACATCACATGTACAAGTTTTTTTTTTCGAACTCCCGAATTTCCTATCAAGCATTTTAAATTGATTTTAAGCATAGGCTTTATCGTTACATCACTAATTTGGAATCGCATGGCGCTTTTCATGTGCATATTATAGTAATTTACGTTACAAGAACGGAATGTAGTGTTTCGCAGGTCGAGCCAAGTAAATTGGGGAGACCTGCAAAAACACTTTCCGGTCGTGAATCGTACAATATTTTTTACGACATCCGAATTCATACTTTCAAACTTGCGAATTCACTTTCGCAAACTCAAAAAAATTATGACATTAGTATCTATTATTTGACTAATTCAAATAATAACACACACTTGATTCCACAGTAACGAAGGCATCAGGGACCGGCAAAAGCTGTTATATCCTCTTGACTTGTTTAATGGTCATTGTTGCCGTCTGAACTCCTACGTCGCTCTCCCTGCAAATTATGCGGCTCGCCCTTAAAGGCTAATTTGCTAAGCATGCCACGTAAATAACTATTACCGGTCCCTGATGCCCGTTTTCCGATCTTGACCGGCAAAACGTTACTTTCTGGCGAAAAAATTCTCCAGAAATTTTTTCATCTCCTGCACATGTTTTAGTTGTATCAGAAGTCTACTCCTATCTTCAGTGTAAATTTTTCTAGAAATTTTCTTACGAGTCGAGACATACAAATTTGTATTTTTCCGCGTGAAATTATAGATCTTAGTACCCTCATCATATTTATATTTCCCTATTCTTATGTATTTTCTGTTTTCATTTACTTTATTTAGGGTCAGACAGTTGTCAGATTCATTCTTCTACTATATTCTACTACTTTGGTTGTTTCGACTTCTTGCCAGTATATTTCATTGATATTTGAACAAAGTAAGTCATTTTTCGATTATATCAATGCTTTGCAATAATTTTAATTTGGATAAACTGAGTTTCTCAAGTGGTGAAGGTGATACTTATCAGTCTGTGGTGAATTGTAGTACCATATAGGTTTACGACTTGAATGTATAGCTATCATACCTATATATTGCCTGAAAAACATAGATTTGGTTTTAAAAATTTGCATTAGGGCGTTTCATATCTTTCTCATTTTGCAAGTGTAATTAAGTAATATTTCTCCATCTATGTGCTATAAATCATGGCCAAAGTTCTATGGCTTCAAAAGCAGCTTTGTTGCTTACGTATAATATCTCTCCCCATGGCGGTTACGTCGAGCGAGCCCATATTATTATGGGATCTACGGTTGCATATTCCAAGAATTATGTTTGCTTTCAAATGTTTTGCACATAAAAAATTTAAGTTCACCAGTGTGAAGATAAATGATATGAAATAAGTTTTGTTAAGTATAAAATAAGAAAGCTTGACCCTCATTTATATTTTAAATGTAGACACGATTTTAAAAACCGATATCGCGTTTGGTGTGTTCCTAGATTATATATTTTGTCTAGCGCTTGTAATAGGCCGTATTAATCCGACAGAAGAAAATTAATGCCCGAAAGTTTCGAAAACCAATTGACCACATGTACGGGCACGGAGGTGTCTAATGTTCCCAACGAGTGTCGAAAAAATAATTGATGGTCCGGCGCGGGATGCTGCGACTTCAAATTGATAAATCGTATTATAATTGTACATATGGGTCTCATATGGTGCGAGGTGGTAGGAACAATTAATCATGGGCGGCGTTGACGCGGTGCACGCGGCTGTACCATTAATATACTCGGACACTTGCGGTCTGGGCCTCTACACAGGTACGAAGGTGTCGGCCGGCGTGCTTTGGGTTTGGCTTATTGAAATAGCTGCTGTAAATCAACTGCCCTTAAGATAGATGACCGGTCCTCGTCGTTCGACCTTATGATGGAACGCGTTGACCCCGCTTGCTTGTTTCTTTCTCCACACCATTGCTCCAGTTTGATTACCCCATGATCATAGGAGCCACCCGTAGAAGCGCGAGCTGGACCGACGTGGCGGTAAAACCTCCCCGGCCTTCTGACGGGTATGCGATAGATTTGACGGATAGCTTTAATCACTTAAGAGGTAATACGTTCCTATCCGTTTGAGTTATGATATGACCGGTCAGCCGATATGGCTCGAACGCTGATTCAAACTGCATCCGCGAGCAGCCTTTCCCGGCCGACCTGCCGTTTATTTCAGAAATCTAGATATAAGGCCATCATAAAGTTATTATGTGGAAGGGAGAATTTTCAGTAGCCCTTTTGCCCCGGAAAGCGCTGCCGTTGCTGCTTACCTACTGCAATCAATTTTGGCGGAATGGTTTTTATGCTGGACACGTTTGCGATAAATAAATATCTGATATTAAGATGGTAGATGGATAAAAGGGTGGCAATATAAGTGAGTTTGAACTCTTCTAATGAATATTTGTTTGTTCTCCGCTTAAGTAACCGGATACAGTCCGATTTTTAAATAACGAGTGGACAAAAATATTTGTGAACATTTTCTACATAGGGCGTTAAAAAATTAATATTAAATTCTTAAAGGGAACAATGGTGCGTGAACGTTTGATTACCTAGATACTACCTCATGAAATTAGTAAGAGTCAAGCAATTTTTTACCTGTACATATACGAGGTTAACTGCTTCAGATATAAGTACAAAATAAATCTTGAAAACAATAATTACTACTAATAAATATTCACTTCTAAGAAGACCTCCACCGCGGTGATAAGCGTGAGTGTAGTCAAAAATAACTTCTTTTTATTTATTTATTTATTTATTTATATCGCACTCAGCCAACAGCCGTTAGGCCAATTATAGGCATCGCTGTGCATTTATGGGGACTTCCAACTCCACTAACGACTGTCATGATGTTGTTATGGCCGCCGGGACCAACTATTTCCTTGACAGCCGTATTACGATGCGCCGAGAGATGCAGCCGTGGAACTCCCATCCAACTTCTGACCAGAGATAGCGTTGCTTAACTCTGCTGATTGAACGTGGACGCTTGTTCAAGCTACACCACCCGGGACCATTTTGAAAAGATCCCCTTGTTCAAAGTTGCTAGTGTGCATTATTTCCAAAATAACTTAGGTTTGACGCAAGTGTCGTCTTCTAACTTAGCAGTCTTTAAATAGTAGTACGAACTAGTGTAAGATTTATGTGCTCAGCTGAAGGATAGCATTTTATTGTGTGAAATTCAAGTCACCTCGAGGTAGGTAAAATATAAGCAACTTTAAATAAAAGGATCTTTTTCGTGAAATTGATGGAAGATTCTCAAAATGCCAAAAAAGGTTTAAAAATATAAAAATTTTGGCTACCATCATGATAATCACTCCTGAATCAGTCAGAAGATAAGAGTTACAGAAACTATATTATGCCTATTGTCTGTTTTTCTTCAAATTTAAGATCTCTAGCTATTCGTAACTCTCTTTATCTCCCATTATATAAAAAATCTATAAAACCAGGGCTGTGGAGTAGCTAAAAAAGATCCGATTCTTGATCTTTTAGTAGTTCGAATCCGACTCCAACACCAACCCCGGAATCTCGACTCAGACTCCGAGTCTTCTTCAGTTTGCGATTCTGGCGTTGTAAATTTAATCCTCTATTTGGGGCATTGATATCTTTTCCAGAATATGCGCTAATTTGTATGCTACATATATCATCACTTGGACTCTTGGGTACTTGGCAGACAACATCGTTTTTATCTTCAGTGACTGAAAAATGTTTGAAAACTGAAGACTTCTTTACAAGTTCCCTGACTCTAACTCTGACTCCATCTAAAAAGTTCCGACTCCCAATTTTGACTCCGACTCTACAGCCCTGTATAAAACGTTGACGTAATCAACGTTAGCTTTAAAAAAGATTTTGTACTTAAATTCTTGCATGTAAGAAATTTTGAAAAGTAATATCTTATTGCTAACCGGAAGCTAGTTTACTTACTTTCCAATATACAGAGCGTTATTGAAAAATGATCTAAATAAGTTCACGTCATTTCGTGAAGCAGCGATCTAGATTCAGGTACGGGATTTTAAAGGGCGCTCAGCACTTCCAGAAAAGAAAAAGCTAACATGGAATAAAGATGCTCCAAACGTGGTATATAATGAATAAGTACCTACTTTAATTAAAAAAATATATATTTGATGGTTGACGTTTTGTGGCTTAAATCACTCTACCCGCAACTTCACAGTTATGATAACTTGGAACTCATTCTGATTTGACTGGCACATTTAATATTTATTTTGTGAAACATCATACAATCGAAACGAGTACGTGACGTAATATCAAGCAGTAAGTTCAGCTCACTTAATATTACTACTACTAGGACTAGGAGTCTGCTAATAATATATTTATAATAACAACTCAACTAGTTATATATGTAATATTAGTTGTATTTGTAGACCAGTTGGAGCGAAATGGGGAAATGATGACTTTCAGCTTTACATGTATTTAAGGAGCTGCTATTTTTTGCAAAACTTTCAATGATAAGAGTGGAAAAATTGTAGAAGAACAAAAGTATCTCGAAAAGCACAAAAGTAAGACTACTTAGTTAAAGACTTGGACTTTCCAATCGGCTTTTTGGAATGGAGTCTTGGCAATAAAAGCTGATGATAGCAGAAGAACCGACGCATTTGATATGTGGTGTTGGAGGGTGTGTTGGAGGCGTATATAGAGAATACTATAGACGAACACACAGACGAACTAATTCTTCCACATTAGAACAACTACATGTAAATCACAGATTATCCGCTGTTTGCTTAGAAATGATCCTCCAATGTTTTGGTTATATAGCTAGCAGGGAGCCAAGATTTTTGAAAAGCTCATGGTGGTCTGAAAGGTAGAAGGACATAGAGTGAGAGAAAGTTCACTCCTACGATGGTCTTTCTGAGAGAACGTTCACCCCTACGATGGTCTTTCTGATCAAATCAAATTGACCACATGCTCCATTTCACTATGGTAACAGCAATGAGTAGGGCCAAGTTTAAAGACAACAGGAATAACAGTGTTAATAGCAAGGGAGAAAGTCAACAATCCCCAGTTATGAGGCAACGACTAGAGAGATACAGAAAGAGAAAGAAAGAGAGAGAGAGAGAGAGAGAGAGAGAGAGAGAGAGAAAGAAAAACTTTTTTAAAAATGAAACACCCTGTATAATATCTGCAGTATCTTTGCCTGCGTTACATTAATTATTATTGAATTAATAGAAATATACATACGCAACAAACGTTGGAAATATTGCAGTCCTTAAACGAAGCTGCCAGTATTGTCCTCCTAGGTAAACTGAAGTCATCAAATTCAAGACCTTTTGGGCAACTTTCTTAATATAAGTAACTTAGGCTAAGTACGAATAGTTCGTTCAGTTCGTTGGCTACTTTTGCAGAAAAGGAAAACTGCGTACTCATATATTACGGTTTCAATGACAGAATCCTATCTGAAAAATTTATGCTGCATCAGTTGCCCTTAATCTTCTACGAGCATGTATATGATCTACCAACAGAGGAACTCGATGAAAACATCGAATAATTCTACAATGTCATAGAAGAAGCAGTGAGAACTATCCCTGAGAGAAAGGGCGATGTTAATGAGAACTGGAAAAATTATCGCAGAAGGTTAATAAACCTAATCAGACCAGGAAAAAAGAATATCAGGGGAGAACGATTAATCAATAACCGGTTTGTTGCGAACACGATATTCCAACACCATATTCGATATACCCATACAAGTCGCTCCCCCGGAGAAGAATATCACACTACATTATGCTTAAGGGAAGATGGAAAACTAAATAAGAGACAGACTTATCTATAAGTGGACTGTAGATGGGACCACCACCTTCTAGTGAATTCCATACAATATTCAAAAGCTGTCGTAGCAGTAAGAGATGCCAACTATAGAATAATCAAGATTTTAAATTACGGGCAGATGAAAATCTCAAATCAATGAGAGAAGCCACCTTAATGCAAACGAGCTGTAGAATAAAATGAAACATGGACTAGAATCTGGTGCTAGTGAGTTTTGTATAAACTAAAATTACACTAGACGCAAACCTTGGATTTCTGATTCAACTTGAAGCATAACGAGCACAGCTAGAAAATCGAATGCCTTGCGAATTCAAAAACAGGACACTTACTATAAATAATGAACAAGGTAGACCTCAATGTCAGACATGTGGTATCTTAGAAAGGTAAAAACACTAATATAAAATACGTATGAATGGAGACATAGGAGAGTCTGCTGTTAACCTAAATTCAACAGGTCCTGACGAAATTGTTAAGGAGGTGATTAAGTCAACCGGGGATGAGAGTGTATATAAGATATGTAACAAAGTGTGGTCTTTAGAAAAGTGATAGAAGAATTACGTTTAATGTATATCCATTTCAATGCAGAAGAAAAAGGTATGGCAAATCATTGAGAAGCTTCGAGATATATCTCCATATTGAAATGGTTTTAAGCTCACAATTTAGCTCTGTATGCAGTGATAAAAATTGAACAAAGTCAATTAAAGCACAGAGTTAAAATATTTTATTTAATTGCAATTTACAACAGTAATTGAAGTTATTAAATGCATTGGTAACGAGATGCAAGAAGCATAATTAGATGGATAAAGGCAAGCATAAGCAAGGCAGATTTCGGAGAGATTGAATTTGAGTTTTGAGTCAAAGAGAGATTTATAATATAAGTAATATGATAGGTTTTAGCCAGACCAAATGAAATTAAATAACACAAAAGGTTGGTTATGTGCATACTGAATGAGCGCAGAATTATTAATAAAAGTAGCTAGTGAAAAGCAAGCAAGCTGAAAGGTAAATGAAATGGCAGCACGATAAAATAGAAATTGCAAAAAGCAATAGAGAACGAGGGCAACTGATTTGAAGAACAAACAGTGACGTGTGTAAAATTGAACTCAAGTCCAGTGTATTTAAAAAATAAGTGTTATAGCAAAGCAGTGAATTTAAAAACGTTTTTATGTGACGAATAAGAACAATTTTTAGATTATAAGAAATAAAGACAATTTTCAGATTTAAGCAATTTTTAGATTTTAGAAAAATTTTATCAAATTTTATTCCATTTGTATGTATTTGTAGTTAAAACTAATTTCCGATAAACAATATAAGATCGCTGTAACCTAGCAACGCGATTCTCTCTTGTCAAAGAGAATAACAATTTCTGTAAATTTACAAGCTTGAGGGTAAAATTGAGCTCCATAAAATTTACGTTTTAAGATAATAAAAGTGGAGTTACTAACTTAAAAAGTGTACCAATTATTTATACAAATCACCGTGCAGCTATGGTATTATTTCTGGTAGATTCCACGACATAAAATTATAAATTTCACCAACCTATCTTTTGCTGTAAAACGGCAGCGAGCATCCTGAACAAGATTTGCTGCCAAAGAAGCGACTCCAAAAGCATAAAGCCATCGGCATCACCCTGCGACCAGCTTCGAAGAGAAGTTCGGCTAGAAGTTACAAGGTAGGATCTGGCTATTTATTTGTGTGTTTGGGTTCCGGAAAGCTGGTGAACTCTAAGATTAGACCTTGTGGAAGAGACTCAACGTGTTTCCAAGTGTCAATATATCATTCAATCTTAGGAATTTACATGGCGTCAGTAGAATCTGCGATTTTGCTAAAATTTTTAAGCCATCAAAACAAGAGAGTATCGAGCGTCGTTCACGTCACAGCTAAAACAAAATAGCGTCAGTTGTTGCTAAGCGGGAGTTTTTAAATCAATTTACCTGACTTTGCCTTGCTAAATTTTACTTTTTAAATCGTAAAATAAACGCTGTACGCACAAACGATTTTCTGTGTTCAAATGTCAGATTGTGAGGTTAAGAGAAATCGAATTTAGTAGTGCGGATGTACAACAGAATCGCGCAGGTGAGTTACATTGAATGAAATGCTCTAAAAATTATTTTAAAAACTCGGATCTGAACCCACCTGAGAGGAGTTTTTGTGTTTTGCTGGAGCTAGCCGAAATTATTATTGCAGTTCAATAAAATATAGAAATGGGCAATTAACCATTTTATTTGAAAAGTAATAAATACATTTCATTTTAATAGGCCTAAAATACTGACGCAAAGTTTAACACAATAAAAATACCCTGAGCATTGTGGTGATTTGCCCTAACTAAATTATTCATTTTATCCCATAAAACATAAAGACAGAGAGTCACTGCAATATATCTATGCTTTTTGAACTACCTGGCTAATTTACTGTTTAATTGCTGAGTTATACTCAATACAAAATTAGCTCACAGAACCATTTAGTGTTGGAAAAGAGGCGAAACAAAGGCGTATCTTCTTCCCGATTGTCTTTAACGTATATGGTGGTTGTACGTATCATACACACTTCAATCGATAGTTGTTAAGATACGCTGACGATATCGAAGCGGCAGACCGCCGCAGAATAGAAACCTTCTGTTGTAGAAGGTTACTGCGAGGAGTACGCACAAAACGACTCACAAATGTGTCTATTCCAAACGGACTGAACATCACAGAAAGATTAAGCACCACACCATCATTTCTAAATCAATTCTAAAATAACCCATATCACGCGTCAGGGAAGCGATTGTCTTGAAAAATGTATCGTAAGTAAATTAGAGGATAAGAGACCTAGAAAGAGCAGATATATTAATCATATAAGAACTCTAGATCAAGTAAGTATCCTAAAAGGTAAACTTTTATTAATGTGGCCATGACCCTCTAAACAGAGAAGAATAGAGAAACGCCGTTAAAAACTGGACAGTGTAATGCTTCCACAATGATCGGAGTCGGGCATACCAGACACGAAGAAGATATCGCCTTGTTCTTGAAACTTGTTCACATTTGTATCTACTTATCACAGATCTTCAAAAAGTAAACCCCTCTCTCTTACTTTTATTTTCCCTTCTTTTCTTCTTCGTATTCTTCTTGAGCTAGCAAACTTCCCAGAGCGCATACCCCATACCATCTTCTCCCAGTTAGGGTTCCCTTTTCTGTTCAAAATGCAAGCATTCTATTTGGCACCACATAAATAATATTGACAAGCGGCATTATTTATATATTTTCCTGTTGTAATATTTGATATACTGTTGGAATTTCTTGTCTGAATCGCTACACAGGTGGGTTATTGTAAGTCCTCAGAAATTTGGAGCTGAATATGAGGTAGAAATTTGGAAGTCAATATAATCCTTTTTGGAAAATGTCGCAGATGGTCTAATATGTTGGTACGGTGGCATAAAGCTAGGAACAGAACATTAAAAATATAGCTACCGATTTGCTTTTTATTGGAGTTTCCGGAAAGTGATAAAAACGTGTAAGTATTGTTTAACTTTGAAGATGGGCTGAATGGCAAAGAGTGTAAGATGTGTATTACATATCGAGTACAAAAATGTTTATTGTGGATCGCGGAGATGAGATACTTCTAGTATAGGAATAGTTTCTTCATGTTTCTTACATTTGCTAAGTGGGGCACAGTAGAAATCAATAACACGAAAATTGGAAATAAATATTACTAAAATATATTCCAGAATCTGAAGTAATAACAGTCAGTACACCGAGTAGAGTAAACAATGAAACAAAGAAACTGTTCTCTACGTTCTCGGCATGATTCGAAATGCTGTAGGGTATACTAAAGTAAAATTTTGCATTTAAAGACAAAATTTCAATCATTTACGTAGCGTTGCTCTCTTGGAGTACCTAACTACTTAAGTGTAAGTTAGTACTAGAAAAAGGTACGCGATAGTAACCTTGCAACACCTTTAACTATATGCTGCATGTACACTTTTTGAAATGGAGAGCAGAAATTTAAAATATTTTAAATACTCGTAGTAATAAGTACGATAATGTTAGGACAACCGTTGAACCAATGCTAAATATGCTAATTAGTGTATTTACATACAGAAAAGAAAACCCTAATTAATGGTTTCGAAAACGATACAATTATTAAAACGTAAATAAAGCAGTTGTCATTTTTGCCTGGTGAAGTCATCATTTCTCCGACAGTTTGGAATAAACCATTTGATTATGTTTACCTGGGAAAATCCGTACAATAGTCGGGTTCTAGGAATTCCATATTTTGATATTAATATTCATATTGACTTAATTTTTTATGGATAAATTATTCAAATTAAATAGTTTTTAGTTGTTTACTAAATGTGTTTTTAGTATTTTCTGGTTTTTATAAGAGCAAAGTGTATTGGTAACTTCATACTTCTTGTTTTATTTGCAGTACGGTTTTTTACATACAATAAAATCGTAATTTTTCAGTAAACAACTTCAATAGTTTCAATTTTGCTCCACTATTGCGTAATATTTTAATTTCTCCAACGAACTGCTCCTTTTTCTAAAATATTTTATTGGATAGGTTTAACTTTTGTCTAACTAAAAAATGTGCATTTTATTCCTTATTTTCCTATCACGTAAGATCATTTGAACATTGCGTTTCCATCAAAATGTTTCCTGTCAATTAAAAGTACATCTAGTCAGGAATCTAACCTCTCAAAAGACGCTTTTGAAATCATAGGGTGTGTAGGTACTACAAAATATAATTTTAAAAAAATACTCCATCTGGAATAACATGGTGGATCTAAACGTGGAGGGCGCCATTCTACTTGTGACAGCAAAAAGAAAAAAAATAATCCGTTTTTTGTTCTTACTGAAAATTGGTGAATTTTATATTTACATCGCATTTAAAAGCGTATTTTTAAATATTCCTCAATAATTTTTAAACCAGTCGAAAGCATATTCTTTTTAGATTCAGATGATGAAGACTTAATTTCGAAATTATTTTTAACAAATGCTACAGAAATTGTTTAAACAAAGCGTACCGAAAATGCGCGGTATAAATGTCGGCATTACCTCCATAGTTTTGAAAACTATTGCACATAGATGCATACTACCGCTTATGAAATGTGTAGAAACGAATGAAGACATTTTTAGAGAAAGGATTATCTGTATTGTTTTATTGTTTAAAAAAATACGATTTATTTTCATTGCGTGTATTAACTTATACGTGTATCGTGCCTCGGCGATCACTGATTTGCACCACGTAGCCCAGGCAATAAAATGATGACTTCTTAAATAAGTAGGGAAAGCTGAACTTTAGCCAGCTGTTATACCACTATGAGAAGCATTTTTTTTTACCTTTCTCCTTAAGGTTCCTCCGCAATGCCTCGTCCACTTACATATTGGCAGACGCTAGAAAACGTTACAATCGGCAACCAATGATCATAACAATGTAATGTATTTTTCGAAAGGAATGTGCTAGAGAAATATTTTGATTTAACCCTCCAGTACCCGTTCAAAATTCTAAGACATCAGTACCCGCACCGGTCTCGCAGTCCAACACCCCTCTGCCACCTCCATAAAAATAATGAGATATCTTATGGCATTAGTTTCTTGTTCACTAACGTCTTCCTAATGAGATATTTCCTGTTCAGTGTCACTGTTCATTTCCCTAGTTTCCAATAAATTATCTTCGTCAGACGATGGCACATCTTCATAAAACGCGTTGTCGACATCCTCCTCCGCTATTATATCTCGCATCGTCTGTTCTAGTCGCGCCTGTTCTTTCTCATAAAATCTGCCATGACTATAATAATGATTTAGTATAACAGTGTTACTAAAAATGCAAAAAATACTTCCTTCTCCTCACATTGGTCGTATATTAAAGGTAAAAATAAAAACAACTCGGGTACCCGCTTCGGTCTCTGAAACCGAAATTATAAATAACTTTTAAACCACTGCACGCACGAACTCAAAACTGCATACGAATCTTCAATGGCAATATATAGGAAGGTAGTGAAATGGGCGGTAAACTAACGCTAGCACATTAAGTTATATAATGCATCATGTGTTTGCTCGGTCTCACAGACCGTAAACGGGTACTGAAGGGTTAAGCTAATGTTCAGATTTTCCTTAATTTTTATGAAATCGAAAAAAAACGCTATCTTAGTTTTAAAATTTAAAGTTTTGTTTTATCATTACAGTTTATTGAAAAATTACAAAATAAATTGAAATACATCTCCAATTATTTACAGTACTTATAGTTAAAATCTATAATATATAGTAACTCGACAAAAGGAATGTAATTTTCTTCTAGAAAAGCAGCTAGGTTGTAACAGACAATCCGTTGCAGTGATCACACATTTCGGAAAAATTCAAGCCTGCTGTTTTGCATCCACAATATTTTCTAAATCTTGACTTACATCTCCAGCATACGAGGCATATTCTTCTTTTGTACATCTCCATCTACGTATTCTATCTTCCATCTTTATTCAATTACTAGAAGTTTATTCTTAATAAACTCTCAGACGATTATGATGAGACGCGACAAAATTTGATTTAAATGCTGACGTTTTAGTTATGGTTATCAAACGAAAGTAGCGAGCGTTGTTCAAATATGAGTATTTACTCATTCCATACAATGAAAGAATTTTACCTACTGGTAAACAATTCTTCTCTCAGCTGCATATGACAATTTTATCAATTCACTGGCTTTGAGTTTTGCGGATGTCGAAAACCCAAACCCACTAAACGAAGCTCGCTATTTCTGCTTCAACGCCCAAACCTAAAGTCAGTATAAAGATCAAATGTTGACTTGGCGAATCTCCCACATTATACACATACATACCATACGCCTCTCATCAACACCGTCTCTAGGAAATAAACTTTTAGCAATTGAATGAATATGTTATATAGAATACGTAGAAGAGAATGAAGATAATAGATCATTGAGGCCTATTGCTAGTTCAATGCCTCTTGTCCCGCATGAATGTTTACGTCACGTATTTGGCGTCAGCTGCAAGTCAGAATGTGGAAAATATTGTGGATACAAACAGCGGGATTGAAAGGTTCAGCAATGGGGGAACACTGCAATGGATTGCCATGTTACAACTGACCTATTTTTCTAGAAGAAAGTTATCTAGCACATTCTTGTAGAATAATGCCAAAACAATTACATCGTTACGATCATTGGTTACGCAGATATAAAGCAATTTCCTAAAGTCTGCGAATGTACAGTTCGAGGGGGTACAGAAGATGAACAACGAGGGGGATGGGCTGGGAATTATGAAAAAATGTATATCTTGTAGTGGTCTAACAACTGGTCAAAATTCAGCTCCCGTCTAATTATTTCGAAAGTAGTCCCTTTACTTTCTGGGCTACGTGGCGCAAATTATGCAAAATGAAACGGAAAATAAATAGTATTTTTTACAACAATACAGCAATACAGGTAATTCTTTCACTACAAATTTCATTATTCTATGCATTTATGTGCAATCGTTTTCAATATACCAAGCTTTCCGGTAAGCTTTATTTAAACAATTTCTGTTAAAAATTGTTTCAAGATTAAGTTAACATCATCTGAATCTAGATAGAATAAGTTTTCTACTAGTTTAAAAATCATTGATATGAGGGATGCTCTGTTAATAGTTAGTAGCAGGCCATGGAAACTCAATTGGCTAGAAACAATTGCAACAATTGAATGTCGCATTAGTTGACATTCGTTACCCACAATTGTCAAACGTTCCGATTTCCTTGTGAAACGTAGTTAATTTTGTAAGTTAATTCAGTTAAAATGAGCATTCCGCGAACTGCCTTTAGAGCTATGATTTTCTATGACTATAAAAGACAGTTAGGATACCAGCAAAGCCATGAAAATTTGATAGCAGCTTTTGGCGTTGTTGCCTCTTCATTATCCGCTGTTAGTAATTGGTTCCCCGCATTTCGACCAGAGCGAGAGCTCTAGAAGACGAAGCAAGACCTGGAACACCTGCGAAGCTGCCTGTTCAGAAAATGTGATCTAACATTTTGTGCTGCAAGACAGTTTTGCTTCTGTAAATTAATCATTCACGTTTGCGTTCGAGACAATACTAGTGCAGAGTACCCTCTGATTAAAATATAAAATTGTGATCTAACATTCTGTGCTGCAAGACAGTTTTGTTTTTGTAAATTAATCATTCAAGTTTGCGCTTGACACATTCCGGATACAGACTACACTCTGTGTCAAATCTAACACTGTGTCCTAACATTTTGTGCTGCAAGACAGTTTTGTTTCTGCAAAATTAAGTACTAATGCAGAGTACACTCTGAATAAAATTTAACGTGGTGTTCTAACACTCAGTGCTGCAAGATAACTGTGTTTTGTAAATTAGCCTTTCAAGTTTGCGTTTGACGTATAATTAATGTAGAGTACACCCAAGTACAACATTTCACGTTCGTGTTCTAGCATTCAGTGCTGTCAGGCAGCTTGGTTTTGTAAATTAACCCTTTTTAAGTTTGCGCTTGACGCTTAAATAACACACAGTACACTTTGGCACAAATGTAGCGATTGCTATTCTCAAATGTTTCGCTGTAAGTCAGAGAGTTCTGGTGACTCCAACTCAAGTTCAGGTTTTACACTCGCTCGTCACGGCTGTTGAGGCATAAGCCGACGTTATAACCTAATTCGGCCTGGATTTGTGCTTTGGCTCAGCTATGCGCCGCAACCTTTAGTTAAAGCGCTTCCCAGCTCGGCGTACCCTTTAAGCCATTCGTACGAGCCAGCATACGTGCCGAATATACCTGTATTTTTGTATGATGTTTGATAGGTCACTTGGAGTGGCCCAATAGATGTATTAACCGTACCGTCTTATTCTTTTTCTTTTTGTGTCTTGTGCATGTGGGTGACTGTGTCACTGTGTTACGACCACTGTAAGGTAAGACCCGATCGTGGCAGATGAACATTCCAGATAGGTCGTTGTATCTGCCGCTGCACTGTGGCTTCCACAAATAGTTATTTGAGTATTTTTCGCCCCGTTTGACCCTTAAGGTCCAGTTGAATGTGGATACCCGGGTTTAGATCTTGTGGCGCCCGTTTCTTTAGCAACACTATATACTTATCGACACGCTTGCCCTGTGGTATGCCCTTTGTAACCACACCTATCTCCCTGAGCGTATTTGAGCCGAGGCCTTTAGCCTGTTTTTGACGATCCTTAGGGTGACCGTGCCCATTTCCCTGATTTGTTTAGCATGTGATACTCGCTCATCCGTGAGTGTCGTAAGACCAATTTAATACTGTAACGAAACACTTATACTTTTCGGTACCGAATTAGACAAATATGTTTCTGCTTTTTGCAATCCCATACACGCAAACGCCTTTCACATTTATATCGGCAAGGTTATTCCAGGATAGAGTAAATTTTTTAAAGTATATAGTCGAGTGCACATCCTTTGATCGAATTTTCATTAGCTTAGCTTGTGATAATTAGATGAGGGACTGTACATGCCCTAAACTTAAGTTAAATATGTCCTTAGTCATGAGATCACACACGGTCAGATAACAATAAGATATTATTACAACACAAATTGAATTTGATTAAATAAATATACTATGTGATATATACATAAGAATACCAAATACTATTTAAGTTTTAATAAAATATTTAATAAACTTCACCGATTGCAGGAAAGAAATATTTTTAGCAGTATAACACCATTTTTAAATCACTTAACATTTACTAACAATATCTTTCTTATAAGCAGCAATAGAAAAGAACTAAAGAACGTGATAGAGAAACCAAATCTTGGAAAAACTAAAACTATGAGTCACACTCTAGTATCAGTCGCAATAGATAGATAACCAAGACCTCGAAATAGTGGATAAGTATATGTTGAACGTTTCACTAAGCTATGTAAGAGAAAAACAGATGATCGAAATTACCGGAAAAATGCGACTGAACTGTAATGTGGAAAGCTGCGCTACATTCTGAAAAATTCAAAAATTCCGTTAAATCTAAGACGTACGGTAAGAGATACCTTCATTATAAATTTAACAACATATTGCCTAGAAACTATACAGCTTACACAAGAGGGCTACAAGAAATAATTATAAACTATGCAAAGAATAATTCGTGGAATTAACTTCAAGGACAAGATAAGAAACGAAGAAATTAGGAACAGAACTAGAATATCAGATGTAATAGAACGGATAGCGAAACTCAAGTGGCAATGGTTGGGTCATGTAGCAAGGCAAGAAAGGATGAGTTTAAGAAAACCAGAAAAAAATAGTTAGAAGATATCAAGAAAGTAGCCCGAGGAGAATGGTTTCAAACCTCTCAAGACCGGAAAGTGCGGCAAACCGTGAAAGAGACCTACGTCCTACATCCAGTAGACAAATACAAGCTGAGAAGGAAAAGAAGAAAAGAATAAGTGATATAATTTCGTCTTATGTATAATTAGATTGTACCTATACCCTTTTATCCTTATATGTAAATATATGTTGTGCCTGCCTATGTGTGTTACGGTTTCGGGCTTACTTTGTCCGCGATCTTACTGCTTATTTATGTCGTCACTTTGTTTTTTATAAGGCAATAACACGCCTGTGTGCTACGTAGCATTCCTGGCCGAGCGGTTAAAGCGTAAGTTCGAATCTTACCAGCTGCAATATTTTTTTGCGAATGCAGGTAGTTTAGGTTATTAAGCGATTCCTTTCCTGTTTTATTAGAAAAATTAAGGCCATTTTATCTGTTTTTTGCACAATTATGAACACTCGTCAACCGTTACCGGACTTCTTATTTACAATTCACTTTGAAAAATGCAAAATTAATTTTAATTGGAATAAGACCCACGCTGTATTAGACTAACAAGCTAGTAAAAATATACACTTACAAAATTATCTTGGTATGCTTTTGTAAATGTTCAATGTTCACGATATTTGCCCCATTTTCCCCAAGTTTTATGTTACCGAAATAGTTTCTAACAAATTAAATATGTACTTTAATTTCTGGTTTCAATAAGACAAGAAAGCCTAATATTGAGTTATAATGGGAGAGATCAGTAAGAGGGAGGTTTGTCTGTTAGGTGAAACCGAAATTTGATGATTAAAAGAAAATAAAGACGCTTAATGCGATTTGGTTGTTTGGGGATATTTTATTGATTGTAAGTCCAGATACAATCAATAGCTGCAATATGCTGGTCTTCTAAGGGCAGTCGTTTGCGGGACTTCGCCCTAAGAGATTAACTGCGAGTGCTGCCGGCAGATACAGATAACACTGTGCTCTAATCCGTATAACAACATTAAATACGACTCCAATTTGCCGCACTGTGGATTCGGAATGATTCTCGCTCACCGCAAGGCCTCAACAACCCGCGAATCCATCCTCAGCCCTGCGTCATGAGCAGAGCTTTATTTAAATGTCGGGAACTTAAAAATAATCGTGTTTACCTAAATAGCACAGAAATATCCCTTAGTCTCTCTCTGCCAGTCACGCTACACGCTCCCCCAAATTGAGAAACTTGAACGCAGCACTTGAAAGACACATTAAAATCTTTGTTTGCTATATTTATAAAATTAAGCAAGAACAACTGCATTCTGTCAGCTGAAATAATGACTCGGCATTTAAATGGGCAAACATGTTTCATCGTCCTGCTTAAGCTCTCCGTATAATAAACACGGGCTACAGCAAAAAATACTAAACCGACCGCCTCATATCCAACATCATCGTCCGCCTTAATACACAACCATTTTGCACACATCAAATTGTCAAAATACTTTAGAATTAATTTGTCGACGTGTGGTTCCGTCTTGTTCCTTTTATAAAAATATTTCAGCAAATTCGCGTGCATATACCAGCCGTGTATTTGGACGGATGATAAATTTCGGGTAATCAATAAAAGCCATCTCTTTCATTTTATAAATTCTCTGTTATCCACGTAAATATTTCAGACTAGGAGTTTTAGTGAAGTTACACTATATATGTTGTCATTTAGTCTCACTAAATTACACAAGTGTTGTAAACAAAGATTGAAAACAACTATAAGTCAGCAGTGCAAAAATAATTTCTATTTAAAATTGTAATCATCTATTACGTCAATTAGCACTAGCACACGATTAAGCAATCTATAGATGACAGCAAACTAAAAAAGAAACAAAAAACATTTTTGTTTTGCTCTGGTTTAAAGCGAATTCAGTACATTAACTACGCTACAAATTAGCAATCACATAAATAGAATTTAAAAGACGTCGATAAGGCTATAAAAATCGGAATTGAAATAATTCGGTTTGTCCCTCATATTAAATCTAATTAAACCATTAATATTATAATCGCCAATTAAAAATAAAACAGCCATTAATTAGTTAGCTTCTGAATTCATTAACTTTATTGAACGGGTGGAAACGGCAAGGTAAACATTTTATGTCTGCATTTTTGAGAAAATATAGAACCTCTAAAAACGTCAGCATATCTTAATTACTGCCAATGGTAATAAATTAATCATGCAACCTTTATGATTTATTCCGATTAGAATCATTCGCAATACTTGCTGGGTTTTTGCAGGTAAATATTTCCCCCACAAAACCATCTTGTTTATAGCAAAATATTGACACGTTGTAAAATAATCCAGCTTAAAAGAAATCGTGCCACACCTGTTTTCACCGAATTATAGTCTAATGAGTTTTGACGTGTTATGAAACATATTTTGAAGTCCACTCGACCGGAAAGACGAAATAAATTTCTTATAAACGCAAATAATGGCCTGAATATTCATATTGCTATAAACTGACACACATGCGTATGCCAGTTGAAACGATTTACATCAAAATTAATTAGTTCTTGCTGAACCGGTTACATTGAGATGATAATTGGCAAAGATTATAGCCAAGCTTGACATCTTCATCAAATGTCAACAATTATCTACGGATTTCAACGCACTTTTAAATCCTGCGTTCTGCAACAAACTGCACTTTAAACTATAAAACATCTTAGTTTGAACTAGTAGTTTTGCATGAACGGTTGCTAAATTTACATAATTAGTAACAGAATAGAATAAACTTAGAATATAATATCCCTGTTGTATATTAATCTTTAATCAGTTGTATTTGCCCATTGTGTTTCGCCATTTAATATTTCCATATGCGTCCACATATCCTCACATTTTCTTCTGTCTTTAGCTGTCTTAATCCAGTTGAACCCAGCTGTTAGTTTAAGATCATTTGTAAAATAGTATTAGTCCATCTTTCCATCGTCCTATGTGGCCGGTATAGTTAATTTTGAGGTGATAATTACTGCAACAGCATCTTACATATTAGTATGTATCACCCGTAAACGAGGGGTGGGTAAAACCCTAGCTAGCTCTAAACTCTCGGCAGAATTATGGCGGGATTAATCACCAAGCAGTGGTTCTTAAGGCTACAAAAATTATAAAAATTAATGCAAAATGGGCGCCAACCATTATACACAACATAATCACAAATCTAGCTATAAAAACAAATGCCACCTACCTTGGATGCCTCTTACTTCAACCTGAATCTCAAAACGAAAGGGAAAGTTCATGAAGGGTGGTAATATAAATACACATAGAAAATATAAGCCAGTAACAGTAAATAGACTTTTAATATTCAAACAATGTAACAATTACCAATAGTAATTTATGAAATAAGATTATTAAAACAACTCAGGTAAATCCTGCAGCTTTACTGTTCAAATATTAATAACATTTGGTGTCAAATATAATAAATATCACTCAAATAAAATTCGAAAAAAAAATTAAAAGCGCTAAATGCAAAAATTGACATCTGGATGCCATGCAATCATTCAGCTAATTTTATGAAACGTAGTTCACTTCGACCGTCACGAAACTGGATTGGAATTACTGTGAGCCGGGTGCCCAAGGACACACTGGGAGAGGGTTTTTGCAGGATACATACACAATTTCAGCTATCCTTATGTGAAAACGCCATCGAGCTTTTATAAACCTACATATTACATGAACACGTGCATTAAAAACAAACAATAATGTACTGGAAAACCCCCTTTATCGACACAAACAACGCTGAAATTTAAGTTGTATGTACTTTACAAACGCTCTCGGAAGCGATCACTCGTGAAGGTATCTGCAAGACTAGGCATTCCTGGAGAAATTAGCTGCACGGTCGTGGATCCAAAATGCGAGCTGCCGGCGTACGGGAAAATCGCAATACAGCCGCCGTCAGGATTGCATGCCCAAAGATGAGAACATTACGTCGTGGGGGTGGCAACAACCGGCCTAATTACCACTGAATTAGTACAGAACGAGTAAACTAAAAAACAAAATTTCACCAAAGATGGAAATCGGCCTCATGTGCGTTTTGAAAAGACGTCGCAGAGCGTACGCTTTAAATGTTAACAGAAACAAAATTACAGCTAGGAAACAGCCTACTAGATTAAGCCATTTAAATCCTACAGGAAACATGAATTTGTCAGCGAGCACAGCCGCCCTCGACAAGGTATCTTATTATCGAAGGTCGTGCGTTTTTCGGAAAAACCAAATTATTCCGCGCCATGCCCGGCCAAAAGAGGAGCGAGCGGGCAATAATGCAATATGGTCCAGTCAACAGAGAAAAAATAGGGGAAATAATTCGTGTAGTCGTAGATTTTGGCACAGTGGTAGGGGGGAATGTCATGAACAACATACTAAAAATTCTGACCGGCTGGTGGTAAGCAGTGGGGTGGGGGAGCGTTTAAAGGTAATTTTTTCACGTTTTTCTTTAATAACTCGAAAACCGCGCATTCTAGCGAAAAAGTGTTCATGCACCAAATTAAACTACATGAAATTTCCTACAAAAAGGGTTCTATTCACTTTTTTCTCTAGGAAGAATAGTTTGCGAGATGTAGGGCATGGTTTAAAATTTGTGTTTCATGCTAAATGAACTTAGAGCTAACAAAAAAACTACATTATTTATTAGAAGCAAATATCTTGTTGAATGTGTACATTTCAAAAATCAGCAATTGAATCATCATCGTCTGCATCATCTTGCAGATCGAGAAACGGTGCACCATTCGTACACGTACCATGGCACGTGCCGCACACCATGGAGCATGGAATGCCGGCTTTTAGGCATCCACATCGCCCCCCACAGCCAATAGTACATCGGCAAAAGATGTTGTTCAATATTGCTTCAGGTGCTACTGGGTCTTTGGTTGTTACTGGGGTGAGCGATCCATCCCACTCGGTCGGGGATAGGGGGTTGTTGAGCCATTGCTGTATCTGTAAGTCAGTAACAAAATCGCTGTAAGTAACAAAAGCTAGTGTTGTAAAAAGCATTATATAAACACAGTAAGTTAATAGAATTAATATACCTGTAAATAAACTCTCAAAGAGTGTTAGTGCGCAGCTAATGTGGTTGGTGGCAATGAGGCGAGGTGTGGTTTTGGCTTCGTTGATGCGTTTAGGAATGCAGCATACCGAAGTTTATTCAGATTTTGCTGATCTGCAGTCGCTTGGTACATTTCTAAAAACATATTCTTACCAGCCTTGTGTCACTTTGTCTCTTGGTGTCGAGGGGTTAGAGATGATGTCGGATATTGTCTTCATTTGCCTGGGAATCTTGCTGAACAGCTTAACCATTCCTTCTTTGCTTTTGTCGTAAATGACGGAGGTCGTGTCACACCCGCTAAAGGCATGGAGAAGGGTAATAGTGTCAGCAAAAGTTGTTGGAGTTGGTTTGTTGAAAACAATTTTGATTCCACCTTGCCCTTGCCAGGCTTCATTAAGTATACGTTACTCCCTGGTCGTACAAAAGCAATGAGTAAAACAATCAAGTCGACATCTTCTCCAATTGTTCTGATAGTGGGGTGTAGGGCAGCTTTCTCTAACCCACATCTCACTATAGTGCCGTCAGCGTCCCCTGTAGCAACCACTGTTTCTATTCCCGTTGCTGTCATTTTGTCATTAAGGAGTTGTATAAGCCTGGTTTTGTTCATTTCGTTTGCAAAAAATGCCCCTGTTGAATAGTGACAGTGATGGTTTCATTAAAATTAATGTCAACTGAAGTTTTTACGAAGCCTCTGCTTTTCTGCTCTGCACGTTTTGTACTGTTGATGTCACCATAACCATTGAAAACCACAGTACAGTTTTGACCGCAATCTTTGAGTACATATACATAGAGGGCGTCCCATCATTTTCCATCACTTTTATTTTGTTTTTATGTTGTGAACAAAGTCTAGACATGCCGTGTAACAGGTACCTTAGACACCGACCACTGCGGTCACATGGCCAAAGTCCTACATAGTATTTTACCGAGATTAAGGAGTTCCAACCGTAGCAAAGGATCTTTTATATAATAACAAAAGTATAGCTGAGTGAAAATTTTGCACAATTTTATATTGCCGCATTTATCTAGGGTGGCATGATTTTTTTAAACCAAATGCAACATCATATTTCTCTTTTATTTAGGTAAATTATGACAGTTTTTCTTCTCTAATGCATATCTAGTCGGCCATGAAATTAAGAACTACATAGTTTTTACAGATTATTAATTATATACAAACAGTAATAGATATTACTAGGGTTAGAACTCCTTAATCCCGGCAAAATCTAAGTAGGACTTTTGACCACAGCGGTCGGTGTCTAAGGTAAGTGGTACTCAGCATGCCTTTGTAAGATACAAACAAAATAAAAGTGATGGACAATTATTGGATACCATCTCTGTATTGATCGCAAAGTACAGAAATCTTGGTACCCACATTCCATTTCACGCAATGAAAGAGAGCCAACGGGAATGGAGATAATTCATATTCAATAAGGTGTGCAACATCTTCATTATTTTTTTTGCAATTACAGTTTTTTGGAAAATTCTCAGAGAGTCTACAGTCACTGTTCCATAGTTCACTTTTACAGCATTGCTCATACTAGCCAAAGACAACACCACATTCTTCTCAGACTGTTTCATGTCACCAAAATTACAACCAACAAAACTTTGTATTGTTCCGGTGCTAATTTCTATTTATTTTTGAGTTTCCGATTATCTCTGTCGACAGAGACATAAGTGAATTCATTTTCAGAAAAGGATGATGGTCATGGAACCGTTCATAAATCTTTGTCCATCCCTATTTTGCCGTTGGGGAGGTAGGGATGGTATAATGGGAGCATGGCAGGAGGACACACAGAGGAGGAAGGTGCTTGACCTTATTACAACCGGCCACCTACCTTCCCTCACACATCTCTATGTACAGACAATTAATACTCCATCTGAACCCACTTTATTTAACATTAAACATTAATTTTATACCATTAAAACACTATTTTTAATAATCCATCCCCTGTATCTCGCAAACTATGCTTCCTAGAGAAAAAATGAAAAGAAACTTTTTTATAGGAAATTTCATCTAGTTTAATTTTGTGCATCAACAATTTTCCCTAGAAGCCGCGGTTTTCGAGTTATTCAAGAAAAACTTTTAAACGCTCTCCTAACCTCCGCTCACCACCCACCGGTCAGGATTTTTAGTATGTTGTTCATGGCACTCTCCCCTACCAATATACAAAAATTTGCGACTACACGAATTATTTCCCCTATTCGACCTTTTTTGGTCTTCGTCGACTGGACTAATAAATGCTGCTGGTATTCGTCTAATATGTTTGTAAGTCGGCTAGGGAATATATTTTTAAATAGTTTATAAGGTTGCGACAGTAAGCTGCTTAATATAATAGTGTTCTAGACTTGTTGATCTCCTTTCGTATGTATAAGAACTACTATAGCATTATTCCATGTCTTTGGTAATTTGTTTCCTTCAAGCATTCGTTAAATAATTCACACAGTTCATCTATAATTACTTCTCCTCTCTCTTTGAGGGGTTCTATCGTTATGTTGTTCTCCCCCGGTGCTTTATTATTTGGCATTTAAAGCAAGTGTAACTTTATCTTTGGTGATATTGGGCAAGGCTTCTGGTTCAATGTTAAACTTTCATCTTGTTGGGAGGTACATAATGCTTTGCAAGTCTTCTGTTGTTTCTATTATTTTTTGGATATCGTCTATTTTTATTCCGTCCTTGTCTTTCAAGTTAGTAGTAATTTGTTTTTTTGCTCTCTCCTTTTCTTAAGCACCTTAGGTTTCTCTTCTCTTCTATTGCTATTTGATTTCAGCTTCGTTGTGTTTTTGCATATCTTCTCTAATTAGTTGTCTCACTTATTTGGAGGTAGGCTTGAATTCTTTTATTTGATTTTCTCTCGAAAGTTTATTTGTTACTTCTATTTTTTCTCTTGTTATTTTCCAAGCTCTATTATTTTAGATGTCCCCTTTTTGCCACTTTTTGTTCCACTTCCTTAAGTGAGTGTGTTATATTTTCTATTAGGGTTTCTAATTACATTGGGCTTGCTGTGTTGTTATGCTGCTCTAGTATCTGCTTCAGTTCTTCTTTGTCTATCACTGTTATCTTTCAACTTCTTTAGGTTTATAGATGTTTATCTTCTTTTTTTGGGAATCGGTGGTCACTAAATATTTTGAATGAGTTTAGAACACTAACGTCTTGCATTATCTGCTTTTTGTAGGATATGATATAGTCGATCTCGTCTCGTTTCTATTTTCGTTGTTTCTTCTTGTTAAATAACGAGTTCATCGAATACGTACAACTGATTTTGTGTAATAAAGTCGAGCAGCATTTCTTTCATCGAAGCTGAATTTTTCTGCGCCGTCTTGGCATTGAAGTCACCCATGATGATTATATATGTATTTTTGTTCATAATTGATTAAAGGTCTTCATGAAGCATTTCTACCTGTGTTTCAGTGTGCGTCGATGTTGGTGCGTTTGGATGCATTTTAACATATGTTTGGTTGATATCTTCAGTTATGTAGCTGCTATTCTATATTTGATGCTGTCATATTCTGTGATCCCTGGTGTCATCTTTTTATGTACTATAAAACGTATTACTCTTTACCTTTCGTTTTCTAAACCTCTATAATATGATATATGTGCTTATGGTAATGTCACAGAATTCTCTCCTCGTGTTCTGGTGTCACACAGCCCGATTACATCCCACGTGATCTTATTTCGCTCTTTTTCTTACTGACATAAATCTCCTTCATGTAATAGAGTTTGCACATAGAGCGTTCCAATTGTCAATATTTCTATACTTTTTCAAAATCTTCAATTTCATACTACATAATTTCAATTTTTGGAACATTATAAGTAAAAGGATTTACAAAGCATGGGGAGAAATATGTTTCCAACAACCAACAACTGAACTGAACGAAGGAAGAAGAAACATATTGAATTGATTCAGACTCTTACTTTGTTTTACCTATGAGTATATGTTTATGATTTTTTTAATCAATTTAAATTGCCCTGTATTATTATTTGAATATTAAAAATTATTCTTTTGGCTAGCTTCTGAAAAATCAGGGGTGGATTCTTTTTATCTAGATTGCTTATTCTGAAATTTGATGTTCTGATTTTAATTTTGACAACTTAAAATAATTTCTGTCAAATGATACATCAAACAACTTTGTAAATTCAATGACAAATACCAGATCGTTACATTTGTTATATAACAACATAAAACAGTAAGTAATTCCTTAATAGTGAATTCACCATTTAATCTTTATTTTCTTTCAGTACTTATCTAAATACCGAAACTCACCCAACTTTCACTCGAACTTATCAATGTCCTCGGTATAAACCAACTTGTTCCATTCTGCTAACCATCACAACTGCTCCATTCAATAAACACACTGAAAGCCTCCACTGACAACCACTATGTCAAAACTGCCTAGAATCAGAAACAGAAGCTCCCTCACCGCATGGACCCAAACAGACCCCAGTTGTAGTCACTTGTCTCCAATGCCGTATCCAAAACCACTCATCCAAAGTACTCCACCGACCAGCACCAAGAACCCCGGTACAAGTACAAAACACCAAACCTCAATTGCCAGATCTTTCAAAAATGTTTCCTCTGCCAACGATCTTCCCGCAACTCTCCTTTCGTGCCAACAGCTCGCTGCAATCCGACTCAATTGATGTGCAATGTCAAATGTAATTCCTCTATAAACTTAATTTAGTATTTCTCTCTATTTATTCTTTTCTATAGATTAGTCCTGCTTTTAGTTTAATTTCTCACCATATATTTCCTATCTTCCTCCATTTGGTATCTCATCTTCTTATTTTAAAATTTCATTTTTATTTTACCAAGTGAACTCCTCTATTGTAACCCTTTCATTTTTTAAACATAATAATTTTTAAATAGCGTTTATTTGATAATTGTATGTTACACCAAATTAAGTACAGCTTTACATTTTCAAATTTGTTATATTAATAATCAAAACAAAGTCCTTAACGATATCATATTGTCTTATTCCATCACACTATATCTTAATTTTTTATTTCTACCCACTATGTGCAATAATCTATTTCGATTAAGTATTTGTCATTATTTTCCCAATTTCATATTTAGATATTACATTAAATTCGAATCCTTCTGTTTTTCAATTAGCCTCATTTTATACAATTATAAATTCCATATTCTTTTCTAATTACCTATCTATTATTCAAATACCCAATTCATATTCAAATTGATCCCTATAATATCCAACTACTGTAATCCCTTAATCCTATTTAAAAATTGATTTCTATACCCCTGTATTCATATCCTTACAATATAGATGAAACGGTGTTACACGAGAAAACATTGAATTAACGTCCTCAGTGGTCCAAGTCGTTGGTATTTCAATAAAGTGATTTTAAATTGCTCCATAAAGACAAAATATAGATTGCACTAGCTTCAAAATACGTAGCTACAGATCGTTACAGGAATCTTCTCTCTGACGTCATGTTCATATGAAGCAATCATGGATATGATCTAAAGTTCTGTTTCCATCTGTTTGCCCTTGCTAGTAGAAGAGAACATTCTAGATGTACCTATGTATAATCAACCTCCTGTTACCTTAGCAGTGTAGCGGCTGGTGATTTGTACGCTAGCATCTGCCGTTGTAGTGCTCAACCTGCTCCGAGTTACGAGATACAAAGTTGGAGCGCGCCTTTCGTGCTTGCGTAGCAACCATTGTGTGTTAGGTGTGGGTCTTGGTGATGTGTTGACCTTGTTACTCTATCTCTTAGGTCTGTGGTTCTGAGTAGAGCACAGTTAATTTGGGGCCCAACTGTGAATGGTATCACCGAGCCCGGTTCAAATCGTCAAGGCTGCGAAAAATTCTGACCCTCGCGGTATTCGAACCGAGGGCTTGCTTAATGCAAGGCAAGCGCCTACTCATCTGCTATACTCGGCTTCTCTACATTCTAGATCATTTGCGAAAATATCGTTAAGGCAAGCGGTATCTCCCGCTACTGTAGATTATTTAGTAGTGATGCATGATCAAATTCTATTTTTAAACAATCTTCATAATCAACCAAGTACAATATTGCTTACTATAACACATTATACACTAAGGGAGAGAAACTCAAGGTGTAAGTTTGAAGCTCAAGGGCGAAGTCCGTGCGCTACAAATACACCGAGGCAAAATTACGTCCTTCTCTGGCCTCTATATACAATTTCTTCTATATCGGATATAAAGACGAGAAACGAGTATTTTTATAATTAAAGCTTACAGCCAATCGGAATTTATTGCAATATTTAGCCGCTTTTGGGTATTTATGTAACGAGTACCATGACAACAGACATTTCTTATATTGTTAAATGTATAGCGAATGTTAGATTACGTGTATTTTGTAACGATATCATCAAATTATTCAACCATTTTTTATGTTTACACCCAGCATTGTAGCATTGATATTATAACGTATGTGTAACTCTCCAGTAACCGTTTAAAATCATCGAAAAAATGTTCTTCTTAAACAGCAAACGTGTATTCTATAGAACTGAACGCCTCATGATTTAATAAAAAT
This sequence comes from Agriotes lineatus, assembly GCA_940337035.1. NCBI lineage: Eukaryota > Metazoa > Arthropoda > Insecta > Coleoptera > Elateridae > Agriotes > Agriotes lineatus. Next base: position 83,797,736 of record OW679198.1, read on the forward strand.
TATAAAGTTTGATAACTACATTTTCTTCCTGAATCAATCTTACGTAATAATGCTCATATTATGATATGTTTTATCGCACTTTTTTCACTCTCTAGGGTGTATATCACACGACGTTTCGGGAGTTTTAATCTACGCAGTAAATTATTTTTCTAATTCTCTGTGCATACAGCAGTAAGATATATATAAGTTTATAACTAAAATATATAACCGATCTGGTGGCCTAGTGGTAAAGGTGACAGGCTAGCACTCACAGCGAGCAGCGGTCCTGGGTTCAAATCCCGGGGTAGGCACGAGTATACGTATAAAGACTTACAATATCAGTCTTTCTCAGGACTAACTAGGAACACCTGAAGACGGGAGTAGATCAAAACTCCCGAAATGCCGTGTGATATACACCCTAGACAGTGAAAAAAATCCGATAAAACATATCATAATTGTTTCAATTTAGATTAATTAATCTCTTTCTCTTAAACGACCTTCTTCATCATCATCTTCCATTTGGGATCAAATAAAAGTTGACGATAGTAGGACCAGTAGAAAAAATATAAAAAATTAGAAAAAATATTTCTAAACCAATTACAAACGTATAGTCAAAATTATACCCATTCGGAGTCACGTGACTTTTGTCTGTCTCTGTTCATCTTTAGTAAAATAGATGAAATGGAAGAAATTTGAAAAAAAGGCATGTCGATTCATAAAATTAATTTTAAAAATTTGACGTTTCTAATCTGTCAGATTATATTTTTCGTGTAAGTTATTGAGATAAGGGTAATAAAACCTAAAATTGTTGAGCCGAAAACTGGAAATTAAAAGAAACCATCGGACATGCGGTATAACGAGCAGTCACAACAATTAATTTGAATATTATGCGTTTTTTTTATGAAGAGTACAATATTAATAATAGTAAATCAACAGTTTCACCCTCCAACGCTGTTCGCCGTGCTTCTCTTGCGTTAAATATCTCGGAGAGCACAATTTACCGAAAATATGAGCCAGAAAGTGAAGAATGCAAAAACGGAAGTCGACGAAGCAGTCAAGACACTATATATAAAATGTATGTAGCTAAAGAATTTGTAACCATAAAAAATGCTTGGTTGAAGAATCTGGAGGAGATTTTTCACATTCAGTTTCTTCCCTAAATAGATTGTGTAAGGAAATAGGCTTCAAATGGCAATGTTCTATAACAGAATATGCATGCACAGAAATTGACTTAAAATTTGCTATACGCAGAAGGTTTTTAATGTAGCAGCTGACATATCTTTATTATATTTACATTTTACGACATGTTATGTTTTCTTTAACCTGTAAATTCAGTTTGATTTCATTAAAGAGAATAAACCCGTAGCAACCTTGTTTTAGAAATTGGCATATGTCAGGATAACCTACAAAACGGAATGCCATTTATTTCCCTAAAATTGCATTTTTAAGAATCGACATACGTAAAATTACTAGATTATCACGTGACTCCGAATGGGTATAAATTTGACTATAGTTGCGTAACCGACTAGAGAAGAAAAAAAGAATATTTATAATGAGGCAATTGGTGGAAAAGCCACGGAATTTGACAAATCACTTTTTCTCTGTTTGGTTGACTTTGCATCTGCATTTCACTTATGGACGTAGTAATTTTGTTACTAGATAAAGGAAATACAGAATGAAAATAAGAACAGATAACTCAATAATAGAAGAACAAGGTGACAGCTCAAGTCCAGCACTGGAAGGAAACCGATATTCGTTACAAAATAGAAATCATCATCATCATCATCTTCCTTTCAAGGTATAGGCATTATATAGAAATCATATGTTATTATTATGAGGATGATGTGGTTCTTATGGCAGAAAGGATGTACTATTTGGAGTAAAAGCAATACCAATGACATTGAAGGACATAATTAGATGCCAATTAGAAGCAGATGACATCATTATCGGCCATGTCAAAGTATTGGGCTGCCTATGTAAAATAATACGGCGAATCAAGCACATCAGTACTAAACATCCAGAAAGGGCCTATAAGATCTGTGTAATACATATCCTTACGTAGGCCAATGGAAATAAAAACAGTCCTTAATTATATCGAATATTGCGTGTCTTGTTATAACTCCGAGTACATTGACGCGTATCTTGGAATATAAACCATGATTCGTTTGTATTTCACTCTTCCTCATTATTTCTCTCAATACGAAGTTAAAGGGGGTTGTTAAGAGTGAACTACTTTGTTCAACGGCTACGGTCCTTTAACTAGTGTTTTCAAATGGCATGCTTACTAATCTAATTATATTTGTGGGTACCCCAAGTTACTTCGTTGCTTCCTATATCTTCGTCCTGATAGCTCTACCGTACGCTTGCTGGAATTTGATGAAAAGAATGTGCAGTGGGAAATTCTGTTCATAAATTATACTTTAGATCTATATTAAAACGAAGATTTGGTCCGTTGTGGCTTCAGAAAGGCTATGGAATATTAGTTTTCTTCTCTTCTTTTTCTCAGTCATTATTTCCTTAGAAATTTTATGTTTTTGCTCTCCTCTTACTATAATCTTTGTTCTTCCATCGCTCCGCAGATAAATCTCTTTTATGTTAAAGTAGGTCTTCCTCTTTTTCTCCTGCATGTCAGTTCCCACGTAGTGTATTCTTCTGGGCGATCTGTTTTCTTGCATTATATGTACATAGCCATACCATTGAAGAGCTCTATTGTCCAGGGTTTTGGTAATATCCATTTTATTTCATAAATTTCATTCCTTACTCTATTTTTTTGTAAGTCTTAGGCTTCTTTTCATGTAGTCCAGTTCTACTGCTCTAATTCTATTTCTAGTTCTGTTGGTTAAGGTTCACATTAATAATATTGTTTTATATTAAACCAAGATCTTGTTGAATCTTTTCCCGTAGCTAGTTTATGGTCGATACCTTGTTTACGCGTTTATAATTGTACCTAAATATTTCTAATAGTCACATTTGATTATTTTTTATATTCAATTGTCATATTTGAAGATCTTCCAACACGTAAATGATCTTATTTGTTAAAATTTATCTTTATACCCCATTTTCCGTATTCTTCGTTTACTTTCCTGAATATATATACCATGTGTTATTTGTTCTGTGCGAAAACAATTTGATCGTCCGCATATAACAATGAATATAATAGTTCTTCCCTATTGTAAAACCCATACCTGCACATAACTTATACCATTTATCCAAGACCTGTTCAATGTATATATTAAGCAGAAGTGGTGATAGAGGAAATCATGTTTCAATCTTCTTGTAATTTCTATTTATTTAGTTAACTTGATGCGACACTTATTTCAGATTTTTTATTTTGGTATATTCATTTTATTAAATTAACCTATTTTTTTTCTACGTTTGCCCTTTGCAGTGTTTCCAATTTATTTCTCAGGACGCTTTCTCCAAATCGATAATCGTCAGTATGTGTCTATATTCTTTCCTTTGTTTTTCGATTACCTGCCTCACACTGAAGATGTTGTCCAAGCACGATCTTCCGTTTACTGACCCATTTTGTTTTTCTCTCAATAATGCCATGTTCTTTTTTATTTTATCCTTTATCACTTTACCAAATATTCTTACAATTGCCTGTATGACGCTTATTTCCCTATAATGTTGGCATGATTTTCTTGAATATTGAACAGATATGTGATTTGCTCTATTCGTTTGGTATTGCTTCACCTTGTTCTCGCTTGTTGAGAATTCGTGTAATATATGATTTTATTTTCTTCCTATTTTAATAATTCCAGTCGAATGTTACCTGGTCCCGGTCTTTAAATTATTTTTTGCTCTTTTCAGTCTACGGCTCACTTCCTGTATATAGTATTTCGTCTATATTTTACATATTTTTGGTCTGCTACCGGATATCCACTTCAGGTATGCTTTCTTTTTAGCTCGGATCAGTTCTTTTAACTCTTTGCTAAACTTCTCTTTCTATTTATGCTTTTATTTTCAATTTCTAATACTCTTCTGCTGCTGCAGGGTACATTCTGTATTCTCGTCCAATTAATTTTCTCTTCTATTTTCATATAATACCCTAACACCTCTTTGCTTCAATTGATTCGTTTTGAAATTTATTTAATTTTCTTAATTCATCTGTGCGTCTTATTTCTTTCTATTGTATTTATTAAATATCCGAAATATGAATATAATAATGTTGAAGCACTAACACCCCATGAAGGAGCTTGGCCTGCAAGGTGGAAGGTCAGAGCTTCCGTATCCTCGCTCTCATAATATACCTATTATAATATTATGGTCTGTTCCACATTCTGGTTGTCTATAAACTATTACGTCTTAAATTTTCATAAATCTTACTATTAGTAGATCAATAATATGTTTAAGAACTCTCGTTGGGTTTCCTTATGTATACTTATGTATTAAATTAGTTTAGTTTTCCCATTTTCAAGATAACAGAATGTTAAAAAGCAGATATCAATACCAGTTCGTATATATTTATGTCGACTCAAGTCAGATTCAATCGTAACTTACAATACATCGGTTTCGAGTGTAAGCGCCCAAAGATAGTCTGTATGATAAGCGATATATCAAAGCTCCCTCGACTCCCATATCCGTGTCATAAAAGCTATCGACATTACATATACCTATCCGCCAACAGTTATAGACGGTATCCATATTGCTGGAAGCCGGGTCATAAGTTAGTTTTCTGGTGGAAAGGAGGTTTAGACGGGCGTTGCGCCACACTGACCAATTCATCCCTTTGCGAATTTTCGGGACGCACGGCCAAACTATCTTGATAACGGGGGGATGGGAGAATCGCCCTCGGGGGTGCCCAGGTCCGAGGGCCATTTGTCTATACGACTAGAGGATGAAAAATCCATTTCTGGCCGACTTATTGATGCGACCCCCGGGGCTTCCGCTAATATTCCACCCCGCGACTTATGATGCTCACTTCTTCGGACGTTTTAAAACGCATCAGTCAAAGTTTTATCTTGAGGCAGCGCTCTCGAAACAACTTCGTGGTAGTTTGCAGCTCGGGGATCGGCATAAAGAGCTGTCGCGCGAATATATGCTGGTTTATCACGAGTTTGACAAGGAGTCTCTTGAGGGAGTTCAGTGATTTGGACAGTGCAGTGCTGAGTGCTCCAGTCTCCGTGGGACCCTCCCCAGGACATCCTAATCCCCGTGCCTTATTGAATATGCTCGTCCTAGAGAGTTTGGGTGGTTAGGCGGCGATTAGCGGAACCGTTCGTCCTCCAGCTCGAAATATTAATAACGTTGCTCCTTCGGTCCATAAGTCATCCCGAAGGAATGCGAGTGAAAAATAAGGTTGATTAGTGTCGAACAAACTGCGTTTACAAAGCTTTAAATCACTCACATTTCAGGTTATAGGAGACATAATTAAATTCTCGTGCGCATTTGCAAAATAAATTAAAAGATCAAAGATTTCCCAATTCGTGACAGGTATAAATATCATCGTCCGTTTCTAAATGGGCATGTTCCAGAGCGCAATCATTTCGCCTGATATACGGTAGCCTCTGCCAAGTCATTTCATTTATTTATGAATATCATCTAAGGTGGCGGGCAATATTTCTGCCGAGTAGTTGGCATCACTGAGCCTGGACGAGTGAGCTGCAAAATGGAATATTTAAGTGCGGTTTCTCCGGATTTTAAAATTTCAAAGCTCGCTTTGGCTTACATATCCTATATTTGCGGAGGGTAAGAGAGTAGATAAGTGAAAGAACGATCGCATTTCGGCGTGAGGCGACCCTCGGGATCGGTAACCTACTTATTCCGCATTCAATATTTCATCGCCGCACCTTTCAGATATGCCAACTTTGAGGAGTTGCAGATTTTCAGCGAGCTTTCGCCCCGGAGGCAGAAAACCCGCACCCAAACTAATTAAAGTTGCCTGGGCACGGTGCATAACCGAGAGAGGAAGCACAAACATATAAATTACTTTTAATTACAACAATTTTATAATTTGTACTTTGCAGCCTTGATTAATTATGTTTCCAAGATAAATGGTTACCGTAAATTATTATGCGCATACCACGAAACAAACTTCATGAAATATACCTATATTTTCTTCGCTATAGCTACAATTTCCTGGAATTCAAAAGCCGAAGCTCGTAACTTCGATTTCCAAAAATATCATGCATCGACTAGAGTGGTACAGTTATTTTCATTTCTATTTCACGAAAATTTTCAGTTATATGTCGCTGAAACAATCACATTTCACATTTAAACGTGTTTGTCAATCAACGGTGGATGACTTGATGTATTCGTTACGATGCTTGTAGTAGGTTCAATGGTTCTGTTTATAACTTCTTTAAATAAAATTAGTTTATTTATGAACATTACAAATAGAGTTTCCTGATTTTCATTGGTCACCAGAATTTTTAAAATTACTTTTATTGTTTGCAATTCGCCAAATTCTGTTCTCGTGATAATAATTTTGTTGGCATTTCCTATATTCAAAAATTGCTCTTGCAGTACCCACTAGCAATTTTCGTTGCAAAAAAATACTTTACTCATAACTCTCTCGAAAGTTGTTTTCTAAAATTGATAGGTAATTAAGTAGTAGTTGGTGAAGAAAAACGTATTAAATATATTAATGACTATTCAATTCACCTGTCATCTGTCAAAAAGTGCCCAATGAATATCCAGAATTCTGACGTTTCTTGACTAATCAAAAAATACCAGTGGATATATTGCTATGGTATGTCTAATTAGTGTTTTAATATGTTATTAATTTAATTTTTAAATAAGGGTACCACGCAAATATTTTTCGTATTCGTGTTATCAAATCTTAGGTTGATTAAATGTTGCTTGTAAATTGATAGATACAAATAAATAGTTGTATGACCTTTATAATATTTTATTTATCTGCAATTAATCCAATAATACGCTAGCTCAAATCAATAAAGCACAGACTCATCTCGGTTGGGTCCACCCTGAATGCATAATTTATTAAAATTATTAAATACGGATCTGTTTCCGCATAAGCTCAAACGCGCACAAATGAAACTGCTCAGGGTTAAAAAATACAGATTTCATTTGTTCTATATCGTGGGTTCATGGAAGCATATTATTTAAATTAAATGAATGTCGAAACGAGAAAACTTGGTTTTGAACATTAAGTTTTCCAACTCCCATTATTGCCAGGTTGATCATGATTGTAGAGCTCAACAATTTCAATAAAATATTTTGCGGGGTAAAAGAGCACATATCAGAGAATAAACAAGCTAGCCTTTTTTATTTTCCGCCATTGGTTCATGATCCGCTGAAAACTGGAACCGCACGCCTTGCTCCAAATCAGAAAGCCAGCAATCAAACTTGGATATCTTATTTTCAATTAAATGGCATTTTGCACAAAACAGAATTACAAACTACGGTATCAAATACAAATAATTTAACCTAAAAAAGACTGACATGGGTTTGTGTGGAATAAAACTGGTGAAGTCTCTCGAAAATAATTCAGTGCTTGTTCTATTTATACCGTCGGAAAACAAAAGAATACCACAGCCGGGCATTGGTTTAGATTTGTCTAACTTTTTTAACAATTGTTCACCGATACGCAACATTTTATAAACAAAAACCTGTGGCAATTTGGAAAAGTTACATCAATTAATTACATAAAGTCCTTAAATTCAAAACTAAAAGTAACTACACCACCGTTTTCAACGCATTTCGAAGTACTAAAGTCCAAAATTCAGCTTTCTCGTGTCATGTCAACCGTTTTTAGCACGACCAGGACTCTGCCCCATGTTCAAACTCAAATATAATTTCGGAAAATTGGACCCACATCCTTGCTGTATCTATGTGAGTGTTATGTTCAAAGGAGTTCTATGCCACCATCAGATGTGCTACTCCGTCCTGGATTCTGCGCTTGATATCACAGAATGTAACCGCTCTGCCAGTGTATGAAGGATTCAAGAACGTCCATAAACACCACCTTCAAGCGTGTCTCGGATCTGTAGCTTTCGCGGGCCCAGTCTGACTTGTCACGGCGCTAACTTCTCTGGTATGTAAACTCGTAGCTCTCGTGTGTGCATTACTCAATTTTCTGTGTTTGTAGGCTCCTTATTAAAGACACACAGCTTGCATCTTAGCTATTGGCATTGACTTCCACAGTTGTGGCCTAAACTTTGAGTTGTCGACAATCTCGTGCCAGCGGACCTCGGACCAGCTCTGATTTCAGCCGCCAGCGGACAATGACGCTTCCATCTGCTTGGAGTGCATCCTTTCTGGTGTTGTGGCCCGGTTTTATGCACTTTTCATCCGCAGCTATACCGTATATCAAGTTTTTTGTAAGACATTTTAACACCCACTGAATCGCTCAAACTATGTCCAAATGAGTTATTCTGTGCTCTGTGAAACTAACATGTGGCCCTATTCGATTTCTTGGCTTGTCAAAAATAACCTCAAACACTTTCGGAAAGCAAGAAAATGCATTCGAGACGCAATTAATGTTATGTTGAATGCAATTTGCATGTGTTTATCTTAAATTACTATGAGTTAATTGCTCATTAAGAAGAAGAATCTCCCAAATCTTACTTTTAAAGAAACTAATGCTCTAAATTTGATGATAACCATTAATCGATAACCCTACGACAAGAAAATCTGTTTATGTTGTTGATTATTCTTTGGAAAATGAACTTTGTTAGTTACTCATTGCCTTTAACTGCAAAAGTGTTTGACGAACAAGCGAATATCATAGCAATATATTTTCAGTAGAAAGCAAGTACCGCAGTTTTCTGTTCTGAAACAGTAAGAAACAGCGGGAGCGTTGAATATAATCAGATTAATTAGTAAGTTTTAAATGCTATCGTAATTTAAAAAATGATGTTAACCGGTCAATAGCTTTAGTGTAGAAAAAATGAAATATATTATGGGTTGCTAATTTCACCCCGTTAGAACCATACCTACAAATTAAAAACATTTCGTTCGTAAGGCTTCTTATTTGTAGAAAGCATTATGCCAATTTTCATTTTAATAGCCTTTACCAGTTCCAAGTAAAATGACAACAACCTAATTTAGACCCCCCCTCTTACATCTCCGTAAGGGGTGAGAATCGACCTTAAACATATTAGTTTATTTTTCTCATTTTGACCTTCTGAACAAATCCTTAAAACATGCTCTTTTTCTTTCCGTCTGACTTGTTTTGAAAGTTTAAAAAGTTATAAGTTGTGAAAAATGGTTTCAAACATGAAGATATAAAATGCGACGCACAAGAATACGAAAAAGTTTAAAATGCTATATAATAATAACATTCAGGAAGATAGTTCAACAGAAACAACAACCCACAATAGTTCAAAACGTACCATTAGAAGAACAAAAACGATCGAAAGTGCAGAAGAGCTTATCGAATCCATCTACATTGAATTCTTGGTCTTCATTTGGGCGATACATCTTTTAAATATGTTATGGTAAAAGATGTCAATAGATCATTCCCATTAAAACCAGGCGATATCCTTATCGACCTGTACTAATTAATCGTGATTTACGTTAATGTTCGGCATCTGCACCAAACTCGAGGATGCTGTCACTCCCATTATCAGGTAAGTGCCAAATATTTTAATATTTGCCATCAATTTAATTGGAAAATAATCGAGCATTTGTGCTTTCATACCATTTAAATTATTGGAGAATAGCAAAAATGCATACAACTCTACTACTTATGGAAAATATACTATTTATAATATAAGATTATGAATTTAACTATGTAACCAGCTTATTCACCATGATTCTCTTAGTGAACGCATAATTTTGCCTTTTTTATACTAAGTTGACATGTTAAAATAAACTAAAGTAGTATATAATTATATTAAAATCTGAATCTTCCCTTCAATGTGGATCACAACTTCCATACCCAGTCCCATACCAGTCTATCTGCTACTCCCGATTTCAAAGGTAGTACCTTTTAAATAAAGTTTGAAACTCTACACAGTTATGTTCACTTCTCCACATTACAACTCCAAATGACAGAGCTGCACTCATATTTATGTCCGTTCATAACTTATACATTCAAATTTCACACCACGTAAATTACAGTCCAAGTATCGCAACTTAAAATTTCTAAATTCTCGGAAGTGTAAACTGAAACACGATCTGCCAATAGTCACTATCGTTGTCATCTATTCCACATCGAGTATAATCAGCTGGTTGCCTCATCTTCATCTTTTCACATGTCCACCCTCTATTTGCTTTCGTCATAACCTCTCTTTCTTAATTGCAACGTAGTTTTTTAGGTCGTACGGCTGCATGTACATGCGTTTTTTGCTTTGTCGTACTTACTAGCATGTTATGAGAACGAACAGAAAACAAAGTAGCTCATCATCACATTCCAATAGAAAAAAATGTGAAAATTTAGTCTCATTCTAGATTAAGATTTTTTCATAATTATAAGCCAAATAAGGTAACGTCAATAAAAATTACCATTAATGAACTAGAAAGCATCCATGAGGGTGGCTCTTCCCATGTTGTAATATATGTAAATATCACATTAATATTAATTTCCGAAGAACAGAACGATGACCATAAATATAGATTATCCCATTTTGCGTTACAAGGAAAGATGTGTGGTAAATCATACCCATGAAGACGAAGACACTGCTAGTTAAACACCATACGACAGCTCTTCAGACTAGCAGCAGGCAAAGTTCAAATACAATGTTGATGGTTAATGTCCAGAACGGATGGGGTACACTGAGAAGAAGATACCACAACGTTCTCTTTTCAAAGTTTCGTCTACTAAACCTTGTTCAATTTCGTGTGTAGTAGAGTACACTGTTAGAATCGTGCTTCGTCCAAGTATTTTGAGCAAAGTATCCCTGATTCATGATTCATTTAGCATATTTGAAAGTTGCCGAAGTCTGAAGCTGGAAGCTTATAACTCGGTGCTCCAGATATGTAGTTAGATGACACATTGAGAGCAGTGCAGAGTGGAAACCTCTCGCGGTGACAGACAGAATTGAAATGTATGGCCCAGCCGGGCCCAGGGGTAGCGTCTACTCGACAACTGATATTGCTTGATGTATCACGGTCACTTCGTCAAGGGACATACGCTGACCCTCGCAAAAAACTAATGTAATAGTTTTATTACAGCAAAAAACGCCGCCCTTGCGCTCGCCACATTCGGCTCCAGAAAAAGCTCCCCCGCACTGGACTTTTTACACATATGAGGGAATGCGACACGGCGGAATGTTTTATGATGGGACGGTGTTTCGTCTCGGCTATTTCTGGAGCAGAAACAACAAAGGCACGTGCTGAGACAAGAAGGATGAGCCGGTGCCGGTTTGTTTAACGCTAAATCAATAAATGCGTCGCAAAATGCCGGCTTCCTCCGGCCCTAATTTCATTTCGAATTAACATTTTTGCCATCGTCGTCGAGCATGCACGCTCCCGTATTAATTTCGCATTCGCTCAAAGGCCGCGAATTTCGCAACTACCTACATTTACTGATTAATAGCGAAGTACTGGTGGAATCAATTATGCATTTATACATCTTAGCATGAAATGAGGCGAGGCAGCGCTCGGCTGAAATAATTCCTGAAATTATTCCCGCTGAATATGCCCCTAATGATTACCAGACGGATGCGAAGTTCATTTGCAAATGACTTCATCTCCAAGTGCGCTGCGCCCATCAATTGAAGCAATCTTCATATTAAAGCTGCCCTCTGCACCCTCTATACAATATGAACTTGAGAGTACAATTTTGACAGCCATTGAGGGGAATCGATGCAGGCGAAAAAACTTGCGGGATCCTTCCGGAAAATTAAACAGTCATTGCGTTTGCCAGCAATCTGCATAGTCCGGTCAGTCCCATGCTAATCAAGGCTCCCTCGTCTTTTTAAGGCAGCAGACGAGCGCTTTGCATGTTCCCGAGTAACCAACAATTCAGAGCATTATGAAAATCGGGAGAATTAAAAGAAAGACATTTACATTTGCAACGTAATACTCTCCGAAGAAATAAAGCTTAAGCGAAACAAACCCCCATAAAATCGAACGAAAGGGATCCTTTTACTACTTGTTGTTTGGAAAACAAACTGCACCCCTTTAATTTTTCGGCGTGCGTTTCTTATACAGCAGCAGGGAATAAGATCTTGCAATTACTTACTTAAAATTGACTAGAGATCTTTGTAGTTCTCGAGCTAATTGAACAGCCTTAATAAAGCTATCGGTCTTAATAAATAGCTAATTATTAATACTTGCATATTCGCGATTCCATGTTTTAAAGTAAAGATTTGTTTTGACCTTTTAACAGCGGTTTATAGCAGTCCTCAAAAAAGTGTATCTTATCAATAAAATATTAATATTCGTACTTTTACTCACAATTATTGCGAACCCTCGTTGGAATACCAAAACAACCATAATAATAGTATATTATGTAACAAGTTTTATAAACGTCACTTTAGTCACGATTTTGTTAAAGCACGAACGGAGCGTAGCTCAGCGAGCGTTTAATGAACGAGTGTCTAGACGAGTTTATGTAATGTGTTACATACTATACTTTTTCTACGGCCGCAAATATAGATAGTATAACATCATTTCATTAAGATTTTGAATATTATGTTAGGTTAAATTATACTTGTCAAACGTCAAAGTTGACTGTTGAAAGTTGAAAACTAACTTGATTTTAGTTTTGGCTGTGGCTAATAAAGCAAATACTGCTTGAACCTAACTTCATCCCAGGACTAAAACGTCATTGCCAACTTCAGCTCGTGGCTAAGCGACAGATTATGAAGGCGTGACTAAAAGGTCACTTAGCGACGTGTATGTTAGTATGTTAAATACCATTTTAGTTATAGGAGTAGAAAATTGTATATTATGTATCAAGTTTTATAAACGTCATTTTAGTCACGAGTTTTATTAATCACGAGCGAAGCGCAGCGGAGCGAGTGTTTAATAAAATGAGTGACTAATAAGTTTATAAAACGAGTTGCATACTATACTTTTTCTACGACCAGAAATTTAGAGAATATAACATCATATTATTTCATTAAAATTTTGACATTTATTATATTAGGTTAAACTATACTTGACAAACGTCAAACTGACGGTTGAAAACTAACTTGATTTTAGTTTTGGCTGTGGCTAATAAAGCAAATACTATTTGAACCTAACTTCACCCCATGACTAAAACATCGTTGCCAACTTCAGCTCATGACTAAGAGGCTCTTTAGCCATAGGTTATGAAGGCATGATTAAAAGGTCACTTAGCGACGTGTATGTTAGTATGTTAAATGGCATTTTAGTTACAGGAGTAGAACAACTTAATAATATAATTGTATGCAAAACCAATTTCTATATTTCTATACGCAGGAAGTTTAAGTGCAGGTACAGTTCAGAACATATGTGCAATCACTTTTCTATGTCAGATTTTATACTTTTTCCACAATTTTGAATTAACTCAATATGCAGATCAAATTTATAATATAGAGAGGGATGGGCAATTGACAACCTCCAACCTTCAAAGACCATAATCCGGCCCGCGAACATACTCAAAATATACACGGCCGTGCATTTGAAGTGGACCACTTAATGAAACTAGTTTCGACAGCTTTTTATCACAAAATATAGTTTGTATTACTGCTGGGAAGCGAATTAACTATTGTTTTAAAGGTATCAAGTAGTCACACGTTATTTTTAAGAAATATCAGTCAACAATGCATAATTTGTAGTAAAGAAACTTGAAGATTTTGGTGTGTTTTATGTGTTGCCTGTTAAAATTGACCTATCGCGTAGGGGAAAGGTGTATAAAATGACATAGGACTTATGAAATAATTGCTAAATATTTATTTGTAACAAATATGAATAAATTATCCGAGCGATTATCACATACATACATTATTCTGACATATCAAGAGGTTTCTGTGATAAAAAAGTAAAGAGTTTTCTTTAAAAAAATGGTTCCGAAAATCTGCAAGTTTATTTTACTCCACTGGGTGAGTAAAATAACATAGTAATATGATAACAATATACTAGTCAGTGCACACCTCACAAACAAACTTTTTTGTTTTCCTATTTACCCCTGCGCAGTCTGCATGGGCCCATTTACCACATTCCATGTTTTTTAGCCATACTTCGCCAGGCTTAGATTTGGTATACAATAAATACATGAACTATCATCATCATCGCCTTCATCCGAAAGTTGAATGCCATCAGTTTCTGGATCAATTCCCAATTTCTTGCAACTACAAGGGACACAAATTATTCTCGTTGGGTAGCAACAAAGAGAATAAAGGTACAAAGACAACCCATTCCCCCCTTGAAAAAGCCAGACAATACATGGGCCCGCTCTGACTCGGAAAAAGCAGAACTCCTCGCCCAACACCTCGAGAGCGTCTTCCAACCTATACCTACTCAAAGCCCCCCAGCAGATGAAGAGAAAATACAAGAGTCCTTAGAAATACCATATCAACTAACTCCGCCTATGGACTGCTTCACAGTAAAGGAAATTAAAAATATGATCAGGTACAACTTAAATCCCAAGAAAGCCCCAGGCTTTGACAAAATTACTGGGAAACTAGTCAAAGAATTACCACGCAAGGGCCTAGTGATGCTGACCATGATCTTCAATGCAGTTTTGAGACTTGGCTACTTCCCAGTGCAGTGGAAAGTAGCGCAAGTAATACAGATCCTTAAACCTGGCAAATCTCCAAATGAAGTTACCTCCTACAGACATATTAGTCTACTCCCTGTACTAGGTAAACTCTTGGAAAAACTTCTAGCAAACAGACTAATATCAATTCTAGAAGACAATAACATAATTCCAGATCACCAAGTCGGCTTTCGGAGAGAGCATTCCACAATCCAACAAGTCCATAGGATTGTTGATAATATAAATCAGGCCTTCGATGAAAAACAATATTGCACAGCTGCCCTTCTTGACGAAACCAAAGCCTTTGACAAAGTGTGGCACACAGGCCTCCTATACAAACTAAAATTCTACCTCACTCCTTTTACATTATCCTCAGATCATATTTGGAAGAACGATACTTTCTAGTAAAATTTGGCCAGCACCAAACTAATCTTCACCCAATAAACTCAGGAGTACCACAGGGCAGTGTACTTGGCCCGATTTTATACCTAGTGTACACTGCGGACATCCCAACAAATCAGCACACCCTAACCGCCACCTTTGCAGATGACAAGATCATCATGATAAGACACGAAGATCCGGTTATAGCTGCTCAACTCCTTCAACAGAGCGTTGACCAAATAATCCAATGGACCAAGCAATGGCGAGTTCAACTCAATGAAACTAAATCCTTCCATATCACGTTCACCAAGTGCAAAAGCATTACACCACTAGTTTATACAAACAAAGTTCCGCTAACACAAGTCAACGAAGTGAAATATCTTGGCCTACATCTCGATAAACACCTAACCTGGAAACCACATATATGGAAGAAACTCAAACAACTAGGCATAATGTTTAGCAAACACTACTGGCTACTTGGCAGGAAATCCAAATTATCCTTAACAAGTAAACTCCTCGTCTACAAAACGATTTTCAAACCCATATGGTCATATGGTATACAGCTATGGGGTACAACAACCAACTCGAACATTGAAATCATTGAAAGGTTTCAATCCAAAGTGCTACGTACTATGTGTAATGCATCATACTTTGTAAGAAATAAAGACATACTAAGTGACCTGAAAGTTGACACCGTTAAGGAAGTGATAGTGAAATACAGTGATAATTACCTTAGTAAACTAGATCATCACCCAAACGCCCTAGCTCTTAACTTACTGGACAATAGTGAAAACATGTATAGACTTAAAAGACACAAACCGATAGACCTTCCACACAGATTTGACTAACCACTAACAAAATCACCTGTATAATATATAGTATAATGTAGAAATTACAAATTGTTAATCATTGGATTACAATCATGTCACTCTGTCATGTCCTATACCAACTAACATATGTCTTGGTTATTGTACACACAGATTGCAAGAAGATACAATAAACAAAACAAAAAAAAAATTTCTTGCAAACCTAGTTTTTTCTGGTAACTGAGACCACTGATTATGAGATCTCACAGACTTTTTTCGTTAGCTTCTTCTATATTTGGATTCGAATTTAGCACTATTGTTTTTGACGTTTTCTACATTTTCTTCTTACCCTGTCCGGTAACATAGGTGCCTATTGGTACTAAACTCGACTCATCGAGGTTTACGGTCAATGTTTTTGATGGACCTGGAGGTATCTCATTGATATTATTTCTAACGTTTCGCGCAGCTGCTTCAATGTTCCTTTCAAGTGCTTCAAAATTGATTTCAGGCCCTTCAATGTTCTGTTTCGGTTCTGGGTTGATAGGAATGTTCGTGGTTTCTGATGGTTCAAAGAGATAATCTGGAAATATGTCTGGATTTGTAGGAAAAATTCCAGTTTTACTGAATTCGTAGACAGCGTTTTGAACAGTACTTGCTTTGCCATAAGAATTTCTAAATAATTCGCCAATCTGAAACTGGGCAACAACCCGCTCAGGATGATTTTTTAGCCACTTCGTAATCTCCTGATCGAAATAAGTTTTCAATGGGGCGTAAAAACTGGTCTTGCATTCATCGTGATCCCTTTGCGATGCCTAATGTCCCCGGAGGTACATGATCAATAAGTTCATTCTTCATATTTTTAAGTGCAAAAATGATGCATGGAGGAAAATAGCTTCCATTCGTGCACACACAACAAACGACTATGACATGAGACCCTCTTTTCGCTCTTGTAATTGCGCTAACTTATTTTCGACCAGAAGTGGCAAATATTCTTTGCGGTCGTTGTACAGTAGAAAGTGCAGATTCATTAGCGTTGTAAATTTTCATTGGATTTATATTTTCGAAGTTTCTTCAAGAATTGTGAAGAATTTTGCAACCTGTGGTTTATTCAACGCCTGCGTTCTTGCGGCTGATGTGAGTCCTGGCTTGCGGAGTGATATGTCTGGATTTCTTTTCCGGAATTCTCCTAACCAATCTTTTCCTGCAATCTTCTTATCATTGTTGAAATTGCTAATTGATAAGCTAATTCTTGTAAGTCTCTTCGCATCTGATCAAACAATCTTGTCTTCAGTAATTTGAGATGCTGAACTAGTTGACGTTTTATTTCAATAAGAACAGTAGCTCTAAATCTCCCTAGTCTTCATTACTAAATTATACATTATGTCAACAGAAACAGTGCAGAGAAAAAATAATGAAGATCTTAGGCAACTACTATAATCTGTAAACTGAATATTACCTTTAGAAATATGTCTCCAGAAATGTTTTCTTGAAAAATTCAATGATAAACATCACGTGCTCAAGTACCAGCGATTAACTAAATGAATGCCGGTCACTTCCACAGACCTATGGGATTCAGATCAGTTCAAAGACCGTGCTGAAAACGTAAACAGCTGATATGTCGTTTTACTCCACTATGTCATTTTGTACACCTCTCCCTTATTAAAAATGATATGACTTAACAATTAATTGTGGCCAATTCAAATAAATAGAAGAATAGTGAAACGGCCTTCTTGATAAGGATATGGAAAACGCTTATTTTAAGAAAAGTGATGTATCTGATTTGTTCGGAAAGCTTTTCAGTTTTAGAAGAAACGCAATATTAAGAGACCCTATTCTTGCAAACATTCTGATTACAGAAGTTTATTGTGGAAGAAAGAAGTACCAAAGTAGAAAACTAGAAGACCTTAATTAAGCAGCAAGCGTATTTTCAAAAGTACGAACGAATCAGGAAATGCTGTGAAAGCAAGTTATATTATTGGAACGAAAATAGCATAAAATTGGAAATCATTTTCAGAAGGGGGTACTGTAAGTACTGTCCTGGCAGCAAGTAAAATCAACATTACTTGAACAAAAGAAGAAACATTAAAATACAAGTAAGTCACGAGTAACAATTAAAAGAAAAATTGAAGAACTGTCGAAAAATGTGAAACGGTCGTTAGAACAAAAAATTAAGTGTTTTGATTGGTTAGCGTTCGACAAAAGAACATTTATGACAGACATTGTTCAATTATCAATTTTCATTCGAGGAATTATTGAATATTTCAAGATGTATAACCAAAGAAATTACATCTCTTACCCAAGTTAAGATAACGACAGAAAGTAATTCAACAGTTCAATCCATAATTTGTGTGGATTATCTACTAATGGAGTCAAATCGATGGTTAGCAGGAACAAGAGCGTTTTAGCATATTTCAAAAACAATATGGTCGAAAGTGAGTTTAAGCAAGAACTTGTTTTCCATCATACAATTCACCAAATTATGTTCCAAAATTGTGAATACGCAAAGTGCGATCAAAGTTGTTAATTTCATAAATGAAATTAAATCCAGATCCCGGCTTGGGCATCTAGAATTTCTGGAACTTTTTAAAGACGTTGGCATATTATTACGAAGTATAATGGCTTCCGAAACGAGCCATGCTGAAAAAGTTTTTTAATTAAAAGACTAGGTGAAGCTCTTCGTGGCTTAAAAAAAGACCCGTGCCAAAACTGATAACTCGATTTGTCGTATTTGGTCGACTTAACTATTCATCTAAATGGACTGAATACAAAATGTTGAAATTGAAACTGTTCCAAAATTAATTAAATTTTCCAATATTTCACACAACTTTTGACAATACTCAATTTTCATATGTAAATATTCGAACTCCAAAAGAAGACAAAATTAAAAATCACATTTGTCTGCAACCACCTTAAAAGGCGTTACTTCTAATACCAAAATCTCGAATTAAAGTTCTCTTACTGATACAAAATGTAAATGCTGCTAGGCAACAGTTTTAGTTCCTGGGATTAATAGTATATTGAACAACTAGTTTAGAAAAGTGATGTTTTACTGAATAAGTGTAGCTGGTGTCAAGTACTTAAACGGTCATACGAGTTTGATAAGAAATGTAAAATATTGAATTTTTATATAAAAGTTACACTAAATGTCAAAACATAACCAAGCTGAGCATAACTCGTCTTTATATACTGAAGCGCAATAAACAGTTCCAGTTGATGTTATACGTTTGGCAGTACTGCGATTATTTTTGGTGGCACCGTAAGCCTATGTCAAATTCGAGGTTAGCAGGTTAGGTTTTGCATCAGTCTGCGTCAAAACGATCACATCAAATATGACATAGAATAACAGTGCGACCAACAATACACTTGTATAATCACCAAACTTAAAAAGAATCGTCGTTGATATGTTGTAATTGTTACCACATGAAATGCGATAAAAGTACTCTTACGTGGTGTGAACTAAAAGTAGGTTCTGCATGCAGTTATTTTAAGGATTTTTAAATGACATACGTCAAAAGCATTCAATCATTTAAAATTTTGAATATTTGGTACTTTTCTGAGATGCAGATAAATAGTATGTATTATACGGATTAAACATAGCTCTATTTGACACGTAGTTTCTGCGTTCGTTCGGCTACGCTGCGCTTCACTTTGCAATTGCAAACATAATAATTGCTTGTCGAACAAAGTACCACTTTGAATTCTAATAAAACTATATACAATTTTTGTATTATCGAATACTGAATTTGATAGAAATTAATATACTCAAGAATTTCCGAACTTGATTGAGAATTCAAAGAAAGTAATATTATTATTCGGGAGCATATATAAATGCCAGCAATTTTTTTCGAACATAAAATTTATAATTAAAAAATGGATTCCGGATAATCGATGAAAATTTGAGACGCACCTTGCGCGTCGCCGATACGAAAACCTAAAAGTAGTGCAAATGTTGTAATAAATGTTTGCATTACATTATTGAATTGGCATTGTATCTTTCTTAATTTTGTTACAACGGTCATAATTATATATTGCTGTGAATAATAACTATTCGAAATAAATTGTCATGTAATAATTTATACGTACTTTTATTTTGAACTCCCAAAAATGATGGCCCTCGGCTATATCAGACAAGTTTGACCTGACCCACTACTGAAAAAGGTTATGTAACATGTAATTTTATTTGTCTTTAAAAAAAAAACCTGCAACAACAGCCCTGCAGCAGCTTACAGACATTGTAATGTCTCACAGAATGTCAACATCCGGGTATCGAAGGCCTTCTAAAACATTTCCGGTAATCCCTCGAAAAATATCGACCTTCGTGACTGCTCATTGTCTGGGAAGTCTGGAAAACCAATAAATATAAATTATATCAAATTCAGAAGATAGAGACAATGGGCGGCGTTGTCTAAGTTTTTCTTTACAATTTGTACGTTTGAGTATCAAGCTCATTTTTATAATCTACTTCGAATTGTATTTATTTAATTGTATGGAAAACAACCAGCTGAAAACCCATAAAACAACATTCCTGAATATTTTATATATCAGCAAAATAAATTAGAGAAGCACACATTAGTGTACACTCTAGGTCCTTTATGTATAAATATTGCTTTTTGTTTCATACATTTTACGTTTGAGGAAGTTTCAATGATATTTGCGCAGATACTATTTTTACAGTTTGGCATTTACGTTGTTCGACAACTAGTCTTCTGTATTACGTGTATGGAAGTGCTTAAAATTATATTTACTGTTCTAAACAAATACTACCAATTATTTTTACCTTTGATGAATGTCGTCAAAGTATACAAACTATATACATTAAGAAAACTAGGCACTTGGAACAAGACGTTTGTTTCGTCTCTCCGTCGGGACGTTAAATTAAAATAAGGTGTTTCGTAAGCCTTCGTGGTTTTGCACCTGTAGTGTTGTCGGGCTGAAATTTGCTTCAAACCGTAAACACCATTTACGTTACGCCGGCCTTGTATGCTGCTGCATGCGTAACATCTGGGAGGATTTCTTTCAGCGCGATTCTCCCTCAGCTAGAGCTAGCGTTTATCGCTGAAGCTACAATCACTTCTTATACGTATTAAGTTACCTAGCAATCGCTTTCTGAGAACTGCCATGTTCTCTCGAATGGGGCTCGCCTTCAATTGACCAAACCTTGAACGGCGTGACGCGTGAAATTTAATCATACACAATGCGGGGCATTACCTTGGATGCTATCTGATGCCGCAATGGCGGCTAGCGTCCCGTAGCCACAATAGACGTCACACATATAATAATAATAATAATAATGGACTTTTATTTTCGGTCTAGACAAATAATAATAATAATGACAATGAAAATAGTTACACATTACATTAGTTAAAAAAAATATATTGTTGAGCAAAAAGAGTAAAAATTAAAATAGTAATGAACTAAAAATGTATAATAACATTAGACCGAAAATCGCAAGGCAGAGTTCAGTAATGTAGTGAAACTACTACTGATCTCCCACTCAAACCTTGTAATCAACATTAAAACTATGTCGTGCAAACGCGAAAAAACAAAATACATAATTTACAAAAAAATAATAATAATCAACTTGCAACACACTAACATGGGAATTTAACTGCATTAGACATTTAACTTTATCGACTCTATTGACTCTCGAAAAGATGACGGCGCATATGTTTTTTAAACGAAATTACACTAAGGCTCTTAAAATCAGCAGGAACAGCGTTATAAAGTTTATAAGCACAGTAAGAAAAAGAACGTTCGAAAAGAGCAGTTGTGTGAAGTGGAGGGGTGATCAGACCTTTGTTTCTAATATTCAAGTTATGTACGTCTGTTCGAAAAGATATACGCCTGTGTAAATAAGAAGGTTTTTTATGCAGAATAATTTTATGATATAAAGTAACAGCTTGCAAAATGAAACGATTTTTCATGTTCAACCAGCCAGTTTCTTTGAGTTTATGAGAAATGTGATCATATTTGCGAATTCCAAAAATATATCGTAAGCATGAATTCTGTACTCTTTGGATACGACCTCGATCAGAAGCATCCAAACAGGGACCATAAACAGGAGCGCAATACGTGAATTGTGAAAGGACCAGCGAATTACATAAAATTGTTTTAGCAGTTTTAGATAAGTAAGGTTTATGTGGATATAGGATTCGTAATGCAGCATAAGATCGCTGGACGTTATTTGCAACTTGCTCCCTATACCTAAAGGTGTTGTCCATTACCAAACCCAAGTTTTTTCCTTGATCGACAACCGGTATTCTCGAACCATTAATAACTAAATTAATCGCGTCTTTAACCTTAGAACAAACATTTTTGCTACCAAATAAAAGTACCAAAGATTTGTTTGGGTTCAGTAAGAGAGAATGTTTTGATGAAATGTCGTGTACTTTTATAAGATCACTATTTATGTTACTAAGAGCAAGTTGCAAATCAATAGGTTTAAAAGAATAATAATATACGTTGCCGCTTCTCAATTTGTGTACTAACCTTGTACGCGATGAAAATGGCTTTGCTAGACACACAAACGCTGTTTGCTGCACTCAAACTTATGCAGCAGCTTCAACACGGCAAGGCAAGGCTTAAGAAAGCCGCTTTTATTTTATTTTGAAGTGAGACCTGAAACTGTAGTGTATCAAATATGTAGACAATTCAAAGATTCCATTCCAAAATTCTGCTACGAAAACCAGTGCGGAATGGCACTTATTTAACTAAATGCTCCACACTGATTTTAAGACTTCCTAAAGAAGTAGTCCACCAATGTGCAGATAAGCAGAAACCTAGCCTCGAAGCGGATCTCAATCTGCTTGAAGACCACGCATTGAGAATGCTTAAACACTTTGCCATACGATTTGATTACAGCGTATATTATGTATAGTATTCCAACCAAAAATTGGAAAGCTATTTAAAATCCAGTACACCATGAAAAGTGTAAGTCATGTCTAAGTTGGTTTCATACAATCAGTAAATAATATTCTAATGTCAATCAGCTTTCAAGTAATGACAGTTCATCTGCAAATTGTACATGTTACTGTTTTGTTAAGGCGTTGTAACATTGTGCATGATTTAAGTAGGTACTAGTTGAGTTTTTAAAACCGTATAGTAGCATAGAAAATGTTGAAAAACGTATATGTCTTCCAAACTTTCCAATGCATCTGTCAAATTTGAAGGTTACTGTCGAAGTGTCACTGAATGACAATCACACAGTAATTTTATGAATTAAATTACGAAGTGACTTACTGTTCTCAATGCTGGCCTGATTTTAAATAGCTTTCCAATTTCTGGTTGGAATGCTATACATATACGAATTTTTACGAACGTTATCACCCCTCGCTTCCTAAAGGCCTCAACCTGCGAGCTTCCCACTCATTTTCTTGCAAATTTCTGTCTTTTACTTAATCGAAGTTGTTTTTCCATCTAGTTTGTGACTTTTCTCTTTTCTGTGTTCACCAAGGAGTCCATTCGTGTTTCTCATTCTGCGTAGAAGGTCATACCATAACAGTGATTTTCCTCTACGGTGTCTGTAATCGTGTGATTTATGTCCATTCGTCGTTGTACTGTTCCGTTTCTTATTCTTCAATTCTAGACACCCTACAGCCCCTCGTCCAGAAGTTCATGTCCATGGTGGTGAGTTTTGTTGTTGTATTTTGTTCATCATCCACACTTCAAAACCATACGTTGCTACACTTTTGCTATAGTTTTAAAAATAGTTTACTTTGTCTTCCTGGTGATGTGGTCATTTCAAAAATAATTGAATTGTCTTCGGCCTTGTACAATT
Organism: Agriotes lineatus; assembly: GCA_940337035.1. Lineage (NCBI taxonomy): Eukaryota > Metazoa > Arthropoda > Insecta > Coleoptera > Elateridae > Agriotes > Agriotes lineatus. The sequence continues at coordinate 83,821,257 of OW679198.1, forward strand.
CTCTGTTTTACTTAAGTTTTATTGTAGGTACTAGGTATTGTACTCTGTACAACTGTGTATTTTCTTATTGCTCCTTTTTCAGTGCTTATATCTCAGTCATGTCCTCCCATCACCAAATACTTAGTTTTGCCTACTTTTAGTTTTTGTTCTCATGCAAAACATTCATCAATTAGCTTTCTAAACATCTTTTCGATATTATCTTCATCATCAGCTGCAATCGCCTGATATCGCCTACTGGTATATTCATACCACTACATTTTCGTATCTATCCTTATAACTTTTTCGCAAAGTATACTTTCAATAGTGTTGTAAATTCTTTGAGCAATTAAACTTGTGTGTGTGTGTGTGTCTGTCTGTGTGTTGCCAATTTTTCATATGCTAACGTATTTTTCTTACACCGCTACCTACAAGTGTTTTTCCTAATTTATTAATGGGGATACGATACGCTGTGTTAATATCTATGGGGATCAACTGCAATTTTTTGTTGTATGCTTTCTTAGACAACTGAGCTACGCAAAATACATTATCAATTATCAGCTCTGAATTCGTTCAGTTTCTCCTATACGTTCTAGTCAAAATTACATTAGAAGTACATTTTTTTTAAATTATCTGATGCCACTGCAGTGTTTACAATATTGTTCATTTCAAAATGTACAGTGAATTTACGGAAACTCAGAATTGTATATGATCTCATTTAGGCATCGATTAGTTATGGAACAGGGAGATCCCCTGAGCATTAATACGTGACTATAAATTAGTTAAAATGCAAATATAAAGCGAGCTATAGCAGAATAATTATTGAATATTCATCCACTTTTACTGTTATATAAGTAATTCATTAATTAGTTTATTAGACTTGTTGCTGCGCTGCTAAATTAAACCTATAAGACAAAATTGTGATAATTTTTTCATTCTATTGATATTCAAAAACCCCATTTTGGATCACAATAAGTTCGACGTTTCAATATTTAGGTTGTATTATTTACTATTGTCTAAGAATATCTAAGTAATGTTGCTATAGTGAATAACAAAGCATCCTTCTGGATGTTTATTATATGTATACGTTTTTAATGGGTTAGCATGCCATATTTTGATTTGAACTTATTTCCAAGACAAACAAAATAAATAAACAAAAATGGACTTTCTGTTTATGATGCTGACGTCGTTAATTATGCTGAGATAATTAAATGCATTGCAAATTGTATTCGGTTGAGGAAACACTTAAATTTATTAAAACGTAATTACATTTTTTACGCTACTTTTTAATAGTACCTTTTAATGATATCATATCTGCCTAAGGTTAGGTTCAAACTACAAAATAAATGCAAATCCGGATTATGACAGATTGATTTTATCTATTTGAATAAAAATGTGGTTTAATTTATATCCGTTCCACTAATTAAAATTCCATGATCGCCAAGCAGTAGCTACTACGCATGGCATCTAAGCTGAACATATAATTTAGCACATGACCTTCATCATTTTTCATATTTAAGAAAGTCAAATATATTTCATAAATACACCTTTAAAAAATAGATTTATTTTCCGTTTCATTTGTTTATTTCAAACTGCTAAAGTAAAAAGACGTAGTACTCACAAAAAATTTGCGGGAATTAGGAATCCCGTTCAAACTGGTTCAGTTTACATCATAAAATTAATAAACTAAAAGGTTTGAAAAACTAAAACGCTGACCACAGCAAGTCTACATTGTGTTTCAAATTGATTATATTAACAACTTTTTCGACAAAGTAACAATCTTCATAGCTGCACCATTGTGCAAGTGTCGCGAATCGCACAATTCTTTCCGCTGCTACTCCATGGCGAATGGATTGAGTTTTTTTGGCAATTCTCTCTAAACGTTTATTTTGTAATTTTTTGACAAATTACCCATGTTTTCAATTAAGTTAAACTAAATTGCTCTTCAATACGTATTAAGGTAACTTGCAACTTAAACGTTTTAAAAACTATTTCTTTCTAGGGAAAAATTGAGCGAAATTAGAGCTGGTCGAGTATAATGTATGGAAATTCAGAAATTGTAAAATCATGACAAATAAATAAAAATGGAAAATATACTAAATATTTTATGTTTCTACTAAATTTTCGGTGTAATTCAAGTGCGTTTCCTGAAAATTTTAATATAACTGTACCTATAATCAGAATTTATTAAATTTGTTGAAATTATCATTCTAAAAGTTTGTTTGAACAACATTTTCCATACAGATCCCAGCTATTATTTCTAAGCAGAAAGGCGTTTTTCGCCTATTTTATTAGTTCTTTTAGTAACATTACATTCGAAAACTATAAAAAATAAGTTAATTTGACCCGCCAAGCAGACCATAACAGTTCCCAATATAACAAAAGAAAAGTGGGTAGATAAGACAGTTTAACGTGCTTTTTTCAGAGAGCCCAAAACGCACCCCTAAATCTTCACGTAAGTTCAGTTTGCTTTTAACATTCCTGAGCGGAGACAGTGCACTGCTATTAATCAGTTCAACCGCGAATGGTGTCATCTACTCGCTCTTCTCATTATCTGTCTGTTATCCTGTTGCTTTACCATTCTCATTTCTCGATGGGTTCTACTAGAATTTAAATTTCCCGAGGCTGAAAACAAGTAGTCGTTATAAATGCTCTATTTTAGATCTTGAGATTACTGACTGGTTCTATACGGAAAAGGCGAGCTTAGTTACATATTGCATTTTAAAACTACTCTATAAAAATTATTAGCTACCGTACCATAGCGCTATTTATAAATAAACATAACTCAAATTAATTTTACGTCGTGGAAAATTTATAAAACTTAAGCCGTCAATACGTAACCTAATGTAAAACTTTTAATCTCTTGAGCATGCTAAGTGGCTTAGAATAAAATATTCAGAGTAAGTATTGCGCAACAATTAAACTAACATAATTAATCTTTATTGCAATTTTTATGTCTAGAATTAGTTATGTAAAATATTTTTAACATTTGTAGTATCTATTATGCAAACAAATAACAACAAAAGAAGCTTCCTCCTAATAATGACATAGAGCAGAAAATAATTTTCTTAGATATTTCTTGTTTAATGGATCTAAATTTATTCATGATCTATATAAAATATAATGTCGAATTAAAATAGAAATTAATTATGAGTATTCATATGTGTAGCGTGCATAAATAACGCGTTTTTAGCACACACTCATATTAATCATTCATTATATAATACAAATAAAATAATTAAGATCAGCACAAATATGGGAAGAATATTTGTTGTGTTGTTAACACGAAGTTTTATATATTCCCGATATACCTATAAGTATTAATTATAGCAGCAGTGGGAACTAGACTGCTTACATTGCTAAATTTCTACTGTTCAATATGCCTACAGGTAAATGACGTAACGAACAGCCGATAACTAAAGGGTCCAGGATCTCTACGTTTCCCAAAAATACAACATGAAGGACCCAGCTTGGACTAATAAAACTCAAGTTTTATATCCACAAGGCAACTCAGCTGGAACCTGTTCCGAAAAACAGACAAACAGAATAATCATCCTAAGAACGTTAGATATGGTACCAAATACAGAAACGTAAAACAAGTTTAAAATCTAAAACATGAAAAAATCGGCAAACATGTATTAGAAATGAGAAAATTCGTGGAAATGTTATAGATATTAATGATACAAGTTTGATTACTATAAGCATCTTAACGAAACGAGTCTCGTTAAGTGTCATAAGCAAACCTGTATTGTTCAATATTTTATCTTCATCAATAAATCAATCCATTACATCCGGCAATGTCCATTACCGCACTGAGTGCGGTAATATCTATCCATTACCGCACTGAGTGCAGTATTAATAAAGCTATTAACGATACCAAAATTAATTTGGTTAATAGTCTATAACAACACCAATGAAGTTAATAGATATTAAAGATACAAGTTTGATTATGGGCATCTTAACGATACGAGTTTGATTGCCAAAACGAGGCGGTGAGCCGAGTTTTTCGGCAATCAAGTGAGTCTCATTAAGTGCCATAAGCAAACGTGGATTGTTCAATAATTTATCTTCATCGATAAATTCTGATTCAATGTATTTTTTATATAAAAAGAGTGCGGTAGTATCTATCCATTACCGCACTGAGTGCGGTAATGAAGCTCATAACGATATTAAAATGAGTTTGGTTAAGAGTTTTTTTTTATTTTGGTACTTAGCCATCAGCCGTTAGGCCAATTATAGGCAACACTGTACATTATCTATAACATCTATAACGTCTATAACAAGACCGATGAAGATAAAGTCTTTAACGGGATTATGAAGATATAAAGAATTAGTAGCTATACTTCTTATTCGTCTTCAGTCTTTTTTCTAGGCTGTAGCCTGTTCTCTTCAATATTTTCCTCAGTATTCTATATCTCAGTTCTCGTTCCAGCATCTCCTTCTTATTTTCACTCTATTTCTCTCTCTATCTCTCTCTTTCTTTCTTTCTCTCTATCAAAGAAGGCTTTTCCTGTCATTTTCCGTAGGATTTCCACTGTCCGTAGAAACCGCTTAGTTATAGATGTATCCAGTCTTGTCTCCGGCATATCGGTTAAAATTGGTCCAACTGTTACTTTGTACACAGCTTCTTGCCTTTGTCCCCTTTCTTATGTGTTGGTTACCTCAAAATGTTTCATTGACACAGCCCGCTATTTATTATTTTACAGTATTTACATTGCAGATGTTCTACTGAGGTAACTTTTTCTGGAAATATACTCATGTTTAGTGGCTTTCCCGTTGTGCTGAATATGTGCATTAATTTTAACAGTCCATCTTCACAACACAGAATTTTAGTTTCTTTATTGCCCATTTTATAAGCATTTCCCTTTCTGACTTCATACCTAATTTATTTCCGTTGTTGATCGATATCGGTTAACTAAAGCTTGAATCCCACTTTCGCTTGAATTTTGTTATTGGAGTAGAATATCTTTGATGGTTTACGTGACGTTAGTTGAGATTCCTCGGTTTTGAAGTAAGTGTACAACGTCTTTTACTTGAATTTTTTCGAACGCTTTCTGCGGGCCAATGAAACACTGATATGCAGGTTTGTTATATTGAATAAACACTTCTACGATCTGTCTCAATACGAAAACTGCATAAGTACAGTGCTGAGTTTATTTTTCTTGTGATGATTTTGGTTTTAGTGCTTCATCGACTTTACTTCTCTATGGTTGAATGTTTAATTCCTTGTCACTTTCTAAACATTGGAATAGTCGTGCTCATTCTCCACCGCTCTGACATTGTATAGTCATTTTGTTTATGAGCATTGCCAATTGTTTTGTGAGATTCTCTCCTAGCTTGGGATTTTTTTATTTTTAATGATTACAGTATTTTCTCTACCTGTGCGATGTGAATACTTAATTTACAATATACAAATTGTATTAATATAGAAATAAAGAATGTAACAGAATATCAGAGAAAAAAGAGTAAGCAAACAACAAATTTATAAGGCAGACGAAATAAAAAAAACTACTCCAATTTTTTATATGCAAGTAGTAGAAAAGCATGAGAAAGTGGAAAAAACAATAAGATATCGGGATAACAAAGAGTATGAAAGTACAATGTACATATATTTAAAATAAACAAGGTTCGAAAACATTAATTATAAACTAATATTCAAATAATGTTCACTTGTTTACAGACCCTTCTGCTTCATATAGTAACGAATAGAAAAGTAGTGTTCATGATCTTGTTATTGACTTTATTTCTATTAGGCTTCGTCAATTGAGTATTCTTCTATTTGTGTCATTTAATCACACTATTTCTTAGACTATTAACTTCTTGGTCTTCTGTCATTTAGTTTCCTTTGTATCGGGTGACCAGCTCTAGTTATCCATGAAAATTTTAATAATGTTGACATTGAAATGTTATAACTTGTAATAAATAGACTGCAGTTATAGAAACCCCATTCCTAGCACCCTGAACGACTGGAGGGATCAGTTATATTATTTTGAACAACTGTAATTCACCGAACGAATAAAAAATGGTGAATTGTCAAATTTAGCTTTGGCCATAGCCATCTTTTGATACCAACTGTACCTGAAAGCATTAAAAAAATGCATAAGCAAAGCCTTCTCAGAATCACAAATGGAGTAAATGGGTTATACGTTGATTATTATTTCTTGAACATTATAAGTAAATATTTTCAGCAGTTCTCCTCTTAGGTCTTCTACAACTACCTTTTTCTCTACTGACTCGACCAGTATTTTTATTGCTTTCAAAGAATGGATCAAAATATTGACAAACCGTTTATACTCTACTGCCACTTCAATATTTTTTTTGAAACGTCATACAGCTTGGAATTGAAAATTGGATCTCGGCATTAACTATTTGACATGTATATATAACAGCATTTCCCAACAATGCAAACTTTTTGTGCCGTACAAACAATTTTTTAATAAAGATATTTAAGTAATTGGTATTTAATAATAATAATTGTTATTATTGATGGTTGTATTGTATTTATGAACCATTATGAACCATAAATTGACACAAAAAGTTGTTATGTGCATATAAATGAGCGTAGTTATCAATAAAAGCAAAGGACAGTGAAAATTGTGAGCAATCTGAAGGGTAGATGAAGACAAGGATAATGTAGAAATTTGTAAAGAGCAATCCTGAATGTAGGCAATAAAAGAGAAGCAAGTGACGTAATTATGGTGGACTCGGATACCAGTGTATTAAAAACAAAGTGCAAAAGAGCAGAGCAGTGACATTAAAAAAAAAGTTTTTGAATACAACGCTAAAGAACAATACTAGTTATAAGCAAAAGACAATGGTTAAGATTATCAAAACTAATTTCCAATTAATAGTAGAAGAACACCGTATCTTAGCAACCTGATGCTTTTTTGTTATTAATGGGAGAACAATTCAAAATAGAAATTAACGTAGTATGTCGAATCTGTGCTGCAATTTTAAGTGATGTTTTTCAATAATAAAATAGTAATTTATTATACAAGACGATAAAGTTAAATTTTATCCACGAGTGAATCGTTTAACGTCGAGACGAAGTCGAGACGTTAATGATTCAAGAGTGGATAGAAATAACTTTATCGTCGTGTATAATACAATATTTTTTTCTATAGCAAGAACTTTAACAATTTCAAAAGAAAATAAAGACAGTCCATGACATTTCAAAATGTCAGTAGCTAGATTGGGTTGCTACGATAATGCGAAGCTGTCATATTTAATTTAAACAAAAGTTAGAAAATTAAATTACTTTATCTATCCTTGATGTTAAAGTGCTACTTTATCTACCCTTGCTGTTAAAGTAAAACTTGACCTTTTGTTTTGAGTTGATAAAAGCACACTTTAACATGTGCTATAGAAAAAAAGTATTTTACCACATAAAAAATACACAGTTTTATTAACAAAGTGTTCATCCAGCTGTGGAAGTATTTGTGGCAGTTTCCGCCACGATAGAATTAAATTTGCAAATTTGATCTTCGAGTGGACTTTGGCAGCCGACCAGCTGAAACTTCTCAGGGTCGTTTCCAGCCAAGTTAAGCCTCGGAACACAGAGGTTAGCAGTCGGGGCATCAGCGGGGTTTGCAAGAACGTCGCTGTCAACATCTGCGGCCAGGAAAGCGGAGCCCAAGGCTGAAAACCGGGAGCGTCATCTGTGACCAGCATAGAACCGAACTTTACGAGGTAGGATAGATCTGTAAATTGATGGTCAGCGTACGGGAATGCAATTAAAATTCAAGATTAAACTTTGCCGAAAAGGCGTATCGCTATTCCAAAAGTCCAGCTACGCCATAAGGGTCCGTAAAAGCCTTGGCGTCAGTAAATTTTGCGAAATTGGCCAGAATCAAGCATCATAAACAAATGAATGTTGGCGTGGGTTCTACGTCATTCTAGAATAACAATGAAGGCGAGTTAATTGTTGCCAAGCGAGAATATTCGAATTATTTACCCGACGCTTTCTCACATTATTTCACGATTTTAAACGTTCAAATACAAGCTGTACGCACAAACCATTTTGTGTTTATCTGTCAATTTACGAGGTGGTAAATTATCTACTAAAAACGAGCAAATGAGCTACGCTGAGACAAATAACCTAAAATTTGAGAATATAGTCCATTTCAGACTCAACCTGAGATAATAAATAATAAATATTGCAGTTAGATAAAATAGAAAGAGGGTCATTTAACCATTTATTTTGAACAGTAATCAATACATTTCATTTTAACCAGCCTTCAATTAATGACAGGCAAAAAGTGAGCACAGTATAAAGATATAATCTGAGAATTGTGTGTGTAGGTGGATTTGCCCTAAAATTTAACTTGTATTAAATTTTGTCTAAAAATAAATAATACAGTCAATCAATTCATCGTTGTATATAACACTAGTATTTCTGTTGTCAGAAGATCTGGCGCAACTCCTCTCCCACATCCCTCTTCAACATAGTTGAGGACAGAAATGAGACACAGCAACATCCATAAGCTAAGCGCTGGAATGAAATTTAACCCCCAGATAGCTTCCTCCCTGGATTTTTTGGGTCTATACTAACTATGGGATATGACTTATAAAGAAGAGAGAAAGGTCTTCAGAAAAAAATAATCAAAATCTTTAAAGCCATTTTTTTAAAAAAAAACGTAGTCATTTTTTTACATTTTTTGGGATATTTGGGCCTCCTAACAACGAAAACTGCAACGCAGTGAATCTAAAGTCTCGCACTATTATTTAAAAACTTCATATAATGTCTGCGTACATTTCCATGAAAATCGATCCGTAACTTTAGCTGCTATGTGTAGAATATACATACATAGGTACACATAGGGAATTTAATTTTCGTCCTATCGTTTCAAAAGCTCTCGTTTTGCTCGTCCAATAATATGGCACTGACCATACCACATCGAAACACCCTTTTCAACAGATTACAAAGACTGAATGTGTCCAAGACAAAACTATGCCGAAGTATCGATAGGGGGCTCGTACTGTCTCATTTTTTTTATATTAGTGTTTAGGAATGGCCATTTATTTGAGGTTTTAATTCCATTTCCATTAGTTTTTGTTATTTTTATATGTGTTTTAAAGTCAATATGTTTGTGTAAGCAAATTCGCTATTCTTATGTGTGAGATTCAGTCCAACAGCACTAGAGATGTACACCAATTTCCTGTTTTTGGCAAATTAATTATCAAAATACTAAGGCGTACGAGACGTTTCAGGATGGCTTCCACGATGGGGCTCAAAATAGAGCATAACTTACTAGAAACACTGTTTCATTCGGTGCACTACACGATTCAAAGATATTACCAAACACGAAGCAGAACGTGTTTATGCCAACTAGAAAAGCATATAGCAGAAGGACTCCAATATTTCACATAAAAACACTTGGGGACGGCTGCTGCAGTGGGTAGTTAACGGTCTCAAACCATCCTATGAATAATTGATAAAAAAAAAGATAAATTAAGGGAAAAGTACTGAAAATGAGCTTTTAATGTTCAGTAATAGTTAATATATTTATAAGGTACAGTTACATGTCTTTTAGAATTTTCTAAAATAAAATTTTCTGCTGAAAAGAGATTTATTTTTCAAAAGACTTTAGTAATATTGTACTCCACACAAATACATTCAAAATGTTCTAAGAATGCTCGAAACATGTAATAGTGATTTAGACCATTTTCATAATAATCCATTCGACTATATTTGAGGGTACGAGGGTTCAACAATCTGCAATTATGGTTCAAAAATGTCGAATAAGTTGAGAAAACCGAAAGTATTCGCTTAATAACCACCCAAGTATTTAACGTTTATGCACCCAAGAGAGGCGGTGGTTTATATAGAATCGTGAGCGGATGCGATCTTCGATAGCCGCGGAGACGGCGATATCAAGTCGTCAGCATGCAGGCTGCATGTCCTGCGTCCCATCGCAGGGACAATCATCACGCGTCCGATGAGTTAGCTACCTTAGTTGTGTTCCAGAGCTGATTACACGGCCTTATTTCTTACTGCGAATATTAGAAACCCGAACGAGATTTATAGGCAGTGTCAAGCTATAAGCCATCGCAATCTTGGATAATGGGCCTCGCTGCTGCAGGAGCTAACATGGCGGATGCGAATTAATTAATTGGCTCACAAAATAAAGACCATAAATTCACATAGCGTCACAAATTATGGGCGAGATAGGGAGTGTCGCGAAATAAAATAACCATATCTGGCTGCTCTGAGCGAGAGTGGAGCGAGAAGAAGGGAGATACTTAAATGAGAGATATCTTCCTCGCCTTTATTTTCTTTGGTTGCCCAACTACGGCCAGGATGGATTATCGACTCGCTACCTGTGCTCATAATTCGATGCCTCGCACTCGCTAATTATCAGTGGATTTTCTGCCCATCTGCTCGGACAAGTCGTAAATTAATTAATGCGTCTTTTAATAAAACAAGTAGGTCTAAACATAGGCCAGATTTGCATACCAATAAAATTCGCTAATTGTCCCGAAAAGAGTTTTGGTTGCCAATCATACATAATGTAGTAGCGGTTATATAATAATTACTAAATGTTACAGACACGTTAAGTAAATATCTCGAATTAACAAAGCGAAATTCCTGCCTTTTAACGTAACTGTAACGGTTAGTTACACCCTCATTTACATGATTAGGCAACAAATTACTGAATTGAATCGTTAAGGTGTTTGAGCCATATCGTATACGATTTAAATAGCCATCAAAGTGAGGCTACAAAAGGGAAAACAAACTGATAATTATATTTAACATAAATTCTTATGGCTATGTCGCTTTTTTGTTGCAACTAATATAAGGTACAACAAATAAAGAGGTGAAGCTCCGTTTTGTATTATCCATTATTAGATCCCAGTTGAAAATGTTAAAGGTAACCCTATAAATATTTATAATTTCATTTATTGTTTTCTTAAACGTCAATAAACAGAGGAAAAATTATACACAGTGAGCCAAAAAAAAAAAAGATTTCTTCGAAAAACGAAATGCGTACACTTTGGAGATTAAAAATAAATCTTATTTGCAATAATACAACCTTTCAATTCGATTTTATTTTACTTTAGTAAAGATCATGCAAAAACGGAAGTTTTTAATAACGTCCCGTCGGCGTCGCTTTAATGTAAAATTAAATCTGTAACAAAATTAGTAGGCAATGACTTTTGTATTATTTGTTTGGTCAATGTCAGTTTGTATCTGTCATTTTAGTTGTAATTGTTGCTCTAATCGAAGTCCTGAAGAAAATGGTACGCTTAACCAAAGGCGCAAAATCGCCCTTGCGTTTGGCACTGACGAAGACGATTACAAGTTATTGTTGATAAAAATGGTAGAAGTATGGAACCATATTTTTAAATACTATATTTAATAACTATTTAGATAGTTTTTGTTATTATTATTGAATTGGCTTAAGTTTGAAATGATAAACAGAAATTTTTGTATAACTTTGTTGAACCACGCACAACTTTGAATAAGCATTGTCACTTTGTAGTAAAAGTGCTTCACTTCCATCTATAAATATTGAGCTTTTCAATGATATAATAGTCATTAAAAATATTAATGACTTACGAATATACGAGGCTATGAAGTCTGTGCCGCTTTTTTTGGTCCACTGTGTATATGTACGAACATACCAAATCATACTGGTGCAAGAAATTTATTTTAGCTTTAAACATTAAAGCAAATCGAATATTGTCTTTAATATTATTTTGGCAGCAAATCCAAGTAGATTTATTAATTTTTGCCGAATCGTGCTTACAAAGGAAAGTATTTAAAATATGGAAAATGTAACTTTAATTACAAAACTGCAAAATATTAAAAACACAATAAATTTCTAATATATTTTTTCTTCAAATGTCAGTAAAATGTGACATTATACTGCTGGATTGACAATGCTAAAGTGTCACTTCATTGCCATGCCTAGGCATAAAAGTGATTACTTTTATGGGTAATGTAAATGGTTATGATGTTATTACAAAGTAAAAGAGAATTTATAATTGAATAGAAAATAGCTATTTGAAAAATAGATGGATTCAACAATAAGATAACATTATAAAAAATTACAGTTTGAAACGAATGACAAATACTCAATTGAAATAAAATAGAAATTTAGTAGGTTTATATCAAAGATATTAAAAACTAGAGTGTATATTAAGGGATTTGTTATCGTTAAGAAAATTTGTTTTAATTATTGAAAATAACAAACTTAAGAAATGTAGCAAAATATTTTGGTGTAATTAAAAATTTTGAAATTAACCGTGTTTTTATAATAAAAATGTTTTGAATAATAAAAATCTGGTGTGATACACTCACACAACTTCCTTTTACAGTGATTTTATAATTAGTCAAAAATTTAATTTTTAATTTTTAAGCATTTGTCAAAAATTTTCAAAAATTACGAATTCTACAAAAACGGTACAAAATAGAGCGTTAGTTGAAGAGACAAATTTTCTCTAAAATCTTAAGCAGAATTCAAAAATGTAATAATATACCGGGTGTTCTATTTAAAATAGGAGTTAATAAAAAAAATAGAAAAAAAACAAAAGAAACCCACTTTAGAAGTATGCAACTGGAAAATCACCTATCTCACGTCAATGCACATTAAAAATGTAATAAAAATGTAAAGTTTGAAAAAAATCGTTAGAGCCGTTTTTGAAAAAATCGAAAAAAACTGAAAAATTACAAGAGGAAACGCCTACTTCCGGTTATGCGATTGTCTTCAAAAGCTTGCTGTCTCATCTAAATAGTACACAAAACTTATATATGAAGTTTCAACGCCATACCTCTTTTTGTGTTTGAGATATTCTGTTCACAGACAGACAGACAGACACACAGACAGACAGACACACAGACAGACAGACAGACACACAGACCAATGAAAAAAAATATGTTTTTTGGGATCAGGGGACTCTAAAACGTAAAGATCTGTTGAAAACTCAATTTCGAATTTTTGGGGTGAATCCAATACTTCCTTTATCGTAAAAGGAAGTAAAAAGGGAAATAAGTAAAATGTACGAGGTGAAATACTATAGAAATTTAATATAAACAAGAATAAGTAAAGACATAAACTAATGAAGCTTGCAAATATGTGGTAAAAACTAATGGATAGCAGAAGTACTATCCAAAAGTGAATCATTGGAGAATAATAATGGGTCAAGTTTATTGGAAAAGTCCATTTGACAGAATACATTAATCAAATTGGATTACGTCAAACTATTTAGTGCTAAAGGACAGTCCAGAGGAGGAACCAAGGAACCAAGGCAAAAGAGGAACATTCCGGGAGGTTGGTGAATGCAGTAGTGCAGGTTTGGTCTGGTGGCTGCGTGCTGTAGAAAAGGGTTGAGTAGCTGATGTGTGACGTTCAGGACGTCTTGACTGTTCATGAACCATTCATTGCGGGAAGGTGCTGGAGACAATCGATTAGTCATCAGAGAGGATCGGTTTTTTGGCATCTGGAGAGTTTGTACGGACCAATTGAAAGGTGGGTCATTTCTTATTAAAGTCATAACTATAAAGCGAAATAAAAAAGGGGAACTTTTTATGAATGAATTACTTACTGATTAAATATTGTTGTGTACCATTGTAACGGTCGGGTATTTGACATTTGAATTTCAAATTTGTTTTGATATTTGGTTGACATAAGTTATTGTGACTTATGCAAATGATATTGGGAATATAAGTACACCAATTTTCAGAAATCAGTTAACTAGATCTAATATCTAATGGAAATTATTGACATTCTAATTATAGTAGGGCAATTTTTAATTTAAAAACCGTTTAAAATAACTTGAATTGAAGGTTCTTAGCAGATTAAAGGCACTAGAATAAAGACCTTAACACATTTATGACTATCCAATGTGTTGAACATTAATAATTAAAAAAGAAATAAAGACAACACGTTGTAAAATCAGCTCAGTATTTAAAGTGGGATGCATAACGCACTTATTATTTGATAGTTGTAGATAAATTATCTAAATTATTTGAAATTCCTCAGTTGGCGGCATTTGCTACTTCAGGCGGGGTACACTGATCAGTTTTTAAATGTGACACAATAAAAGCTGCTATGATTAAAAAGATTTACTCAAGAAATGTGTACATAATTGCAAAATATACTGCACTGGAATGACTGGCCAACTGGAGAACCTATTCATGGCTAACTAAAAATGTTCTTTTCAAATGAATATGAAAAGTATCAGATACGCAGCCCTTTCATAATTTATTAATTACAATAATTAATACTTTTGCTCTGACTAGCCATTAGATTCGCAAAACTATCATCCTAGGGTTGAATCGCTACACAGTAGAAAACTTACGCAATTGTATGATAACTGCACCAGTATGACGAATGCTTCTTAATATATTTAACCTGAAATAGTTTATCACGAAACGACACAGATATATGTGTTCAATTTTACTCTAATCAAAGCAAGCTGTTGCTCAAAAAACCTTTAATTACATGAAGATTTACAGCATTCTTACTTGGTAGCCAGCACACAACATACTTCTTTTTGGCTTCGCTTCGCCGATTTTCCTTTGTTCCTAATTATCTGTGTTGCTAAGTAGCCTACTACATTCTATTATTTGTGAGTACACCTACTATGATCTTATAAATTAATTGTTTGGTTTTTCGAATTGTCAAATGTTGTTGAGCTAACCTTACATATTTTTAATTTACAACTTTCACTTTAATGGTTTTAAACACTGTCATGCTTAAATTCTAACGCCATAGGTTGCTTAATGCTTTTAGGTATGTTACATAATTTTGATTCAGTGTATCATTACTAGTAACTTCATCGACCATCAGCATAGCATGTCGCACTGAAAACAAACTAACTGCACTTTGTCTCTGTGATGTTTCGCCACCCTTTTTACTAACACAATCTGATTAGCATGTCTTACGTTGCTGCAAATATCTGAGCATTTACCAAAGTCATAGTAACGCTTATCATTTTAAATCAGAACATCGAATTACGTTAATCGAAATCCTGCCGATATGGTTTTTCGAACCTATTTGCTATTCTTTTATAATTAAATTAGAAATTACTCATCAATTATGGTTTATAAATCTGTCAATGTTTAATTATAATAATACTTCTATCTGTAGTGATTAATAAAGTACCAATTCTGTTCATGTTGGATTTTTTAAGAATTAACATTTATTTACTAATAATAAAGGAGCCAGAACTATCAAAATTAAAGCGAATTGGAAGACGAATAAATTATAGATTTTTTTCGGATTTTGTTTACAACGTTGTCTATAATAGTCAAGTGATATTAAAGCTCTCTAAAACAAGCTACATTAATCAGTATTTCCAATGTAATTCCCGGTTTATTAACATTTCTTAAATTTGTTATCAACGTTTGAAGAAAAAAACCTATATGTTATTCGGAGCAAAAGTATCTTTATGTGGCTCAGCTGGAAGTATCTGTCTCGCCAGCTAGCCAGATAAACCATCCAGCCACGCCACATAAAGTATAACTTTTGCTCTTAATAACATAGTATACTATTAGGTGTATACGTATACAGAGAAAAGTAAAAAGAAATATCGGAAAATGTTAACTTTTAATTTTATTCATGTAAATGCACATCAGATTTTGTGTTTCGTGTTTCTGTAACTAATTTGTAAATTTCATTAGCTGCTATAAAGGTATCTTACTTATCACGGTAACGTTATAGTAAACAGTTCAGGCTTTGGATTTAGAACTTCACGTGTGCTTGAACCCATTTATTTGATTCTTCCTTTTCCCAGTTCTTCAATTTGCTTCATCCAGGTTTTCCGCGATCTTCCCCCTCTTCTTTTCTTTACCTTTTTGCCTAAAGTACTGTATACACTCTACATTCTCTCTCTAGATATATTCTTAGTACATGTCCATACCAATTTAGCTGCATCTTTACTATCTTTTTCAGTACTGACTCCGGATCTCCCATTTCTCTTATTTTCTCATTCCGTATTCTATCCCGTTTTGTCTTATTGGTTATTTTTCTTGAACGTTTCGTTTCTATAGCTGTCGCGGTCATGCACAAATACAAATTGGTTCTCCTCCTCTCTATATTCGTTAATTCTGCTTCTATTTTTCCGTACTCAATAATTATGATTCGCAAATATTCATATATTCTTAGTCTTTGTAATTGAATCTCTTTGCACTGTATTGTCCTACATTGACCGATCTCCTGTTTTTCATTTATTATCATCGACTTTTACTGATATTATCTGTATTTTTCATGTTTTCTATTTCTTCTACTCATGAGCTACTGTTTTAATATCATCGGCGTTCATTAAACTGATTTTCATTATTCTTCTGTATACGATTACCGTGTCGAAGTTCTTAATTTTTTCGAATGTTATTTTATTATTCTGTCCATCACAACTGTAAACAATAGTGGGCTTAAACCGTCTGCTTACATTATTACCAGTCTGATATCGCTTCACCTCCTTCCTGCAATTTTTACTTTTCGTTTTACTGTTTTGTATATGATTCTGGTAATGTTTATTAGCTCTATTGATACATCCACATTTTCTAAGCCCGTACAAATGCCTCTTCTATCTATTTTTCCAATTACAGCTCTTAAATATGGGAATTTTAGTAATAATTTACATTCTTCTATTTTCAGTTCTATTAAATCTTACTATATTGATATATCTTATAATCCATCCATCCATCCAATGGCGCTACAGGCCAAATCGGACCTTGGCCTCTTCTATTTTCCGCCTCCAATTTTCTCTATCTACTGCCGCCGCTTTCCAGTTGTTCATTCTCAGCATGGTCTGTGCGTCCCTTTTTATTTTATCCTGCCAGCGGGCTCCTGGTCTTCCTGCTGGTCGTTTCCCTTTTGGTTTTCCTTTGAATATCTTTTTTACTATTCTTGTCTCGTTCATGTCCAGCACATTTAAGTCTCTACAGTTTAATGGTAGTTGCGGCATCGGCTTTCTTAAACAATTTGTAGAGCTTGTGATTATATTTACTCCTCCACTGGTCCTCCTTGATAGAACCGTATATCTTTCGCAAGATTCTCATTTCAAATGTGTTTATGGCTGCTTCTGCTCTTTGCGATAGTGTCCATGTCTCACTTCCATACCCCAGAACTGGTCTAATTATTGTTTTTCTATGTACGTTGCTCGACTTAAATATGAATGACAGGCTATAATATGTTTTGTTTGCGTCACCAATTCGTCTTTGTATCTCCTTTATTTCGTCCAGTTTGTTGGGGATGTTGACGCCTAGATATATGAAGCCGTTTACTATTTCAAAGTTCTGATCTTCTATTGATAAGTTCTGACTTCTTTCGCGGTTACTCCTGGTCTATATGAGCACCTTTGTTTTGTCTTCATTGACTTCTAAATCGATATCTGCCGCAGCATTTTCGAGTTCTATATACATTCCTTTGATGGTGTGCAAATTTCTTCCAAGGATGTTAATGTCGTCAGCATATCCCATTATTTGGCCGGATTTATAAAACAATGTTGCGTTGATGTCCACTGTGATCTTCATTACCGCGTGGTCCAATTCCAAGTTGAATAGAAGAGGTGCCAGTTCTTCTACTTGTTTTAGCCCTTGTTTTACTTCGAATTGTGCTGTTAGGTTTCCGCTTATCTTCACTCTGCTTTGAGAATTATCCATTGTTAATCGGGTTAGTCTGACCAGTTTGACTGGACTATTGAAGTCCATCATGATGCTGTATAGTTTTTCCCTGTCGATGTTATCGTATACTTGTTTAAAATCAACATACAGTTGGTATACGTCTATGTTGAACTCCCGGCACTTCTCAAGTACTTGTTTCACTGAGAATAACTGTTCTGTGGTCGATCTTTCTGTCCTAAAACCCGCCTGGTATTCACCTATTATGTCTTCCGTTATAGGCTGTAGTTTATTTCTCAGTATGGCGGTGAAAGCCTTGTAGGCCGAGTAGCAATAAGATTCCTCTAAAGTTTTGCATTCAAGTTTGTCTCCCTTTTTGTGTATGGGGCATACGATGCTGCTTCTCCATTCGCCTGGCATAGTTTTTGTTATTCATAGTTTGCCTATTAGGTTCATCATTGCTGTCATAAGGTCCGGCCCTCCGTGTTTTAGTAATTCGGATGATATGTTATCGACTCCAGGTGATCTGCTACTGATTAGTGCTTTTATTGCATTCACAACTTCTTCTCGTTTGGGTGGCTCAAAGTATTCTTCGTTGTCTGTGGGTTCTGTTATTCTTCCGTTCTTGTCGGTTGGATTCCGTTCTTGTTTTGAATTTAGCAGCTCCTCGAAGTATTCCATCAATCTTCTTTCAATTTCCTTTCCATTGCCGATGATTTGGCCAATTTTGTCTCGACATAGATTGGTGTTTAGTTTATAACCACTTTTGAAGATATTGATTTGCTTATATGCTTTTCTAATATTGTAACTCTCGAAATTTTCTTGTAGGCTTAGTATAGTTCTTTCTCGTTGTTATTCTGGCTTCCTCATAATTATTCTTCGAGGCTCGTGTCGGTCTTGTTATACATAAGTTGTAGATTCTGTTTGTCTCTTTTATTGCTAATTCGCACTCTTCATCGAACCAGTCTCTACGGCGTGTGTTACGTGCATGCCCTTTCGTGATATCTGCTGCTTCTACGATTGTTTCCTTAATGTTCTTCGACTCTTATTCCACTGATGCTTCATTGTTTCCTGTTTCTATTTCTTTTCTTTGGTTCAGTTCTTCTTTCTATTTCCCTTTGATATGCTGTTAGAATCACATTTTCTTTTAGGTTTTCGATATTGTAGTTTTGTCTAACCTGATTCCTAATTACCTTTCTGCTGCTGATACAGTTTCTAAAAATTGCCTTCACTAGGTAGTGATCAGAGTCCATGTTGCCTCCACGATACTATCTGACATCCAGTATGCTTGACTGATTGTACGTTTTCCCGTCGGGTGACTTCCATGTGTGCTTATGGATGTTAAGATGTGAGAAATATGTTGAGCTGATGGACATATTTTTGCTTATAGCGAACTCGATCAGTCTTTCCCCGTTGTTGTTGGACTCTTGGTGTAAGCTGTGCTGCCCTATTGCTCGTCGGTGGTGCTTCTCTTTCCCTATCTTTGCATTTAGGTCTCCAATTATGACCTTTACATCTTTCGAGGGGATTACGTCATAGGTTCTATCCAGCACCTGGTAGAAAGAGTATGTATTCATCTTTTTCTTCCGTTTCGGCATGTGCATTTATTATTGATACGTTGAAGAATTTCATTTTTAACCGTAGGACACAAATTCCTTCGTTGATGGGTTTGAAGTCGATAATGGAGCTCTTTGTCGCGTTGCTTACTATGAAGGCTACACCAAGTTCATGGTCACCTGTTTCCTTTCCACTGTACAGGATTGTGTGTGTTTTGGTTTCCACCACGCCTTTGCCTAGCCATCTTGTTTCCTGAATTGTTGTGTTCTAGTATTGGTAATATTTGTTTAATTGCCCCGGTTTTGTTTAGGGTTCGCACATTCTACTTGCCTATACTCATATCCGTGTCTCACCTAGGTCGTCTTTCTGAGTTCCGTCCGTTACGAAGCTGCATTTGAGGTTTCCTGACTGGGTTTCCTTTATGGGAGAAAGGGTGTTAGTCTCCAGGGGTAGTCAACCCTTTTTAGTCGCCTCTTATGACAAAGAGGGGATACTGTGGGTCTATTCTTACCCCGACCCACAGGGGGTCCTATAATTGGTTTATCTATAAGCCCTAAAAGCCGCTTGTTCATTATCCATTTTATTCTCCATTATTTTCCTTAATTTTTCTTTCACTATTTTGGTATTCCTTTGAAGTGATACGATTCACCTACGCTAATCTCTCCGAAGGCGGGGATAAGCCACCATCAGAGAAATGTTAGCGTAGGAAGTGCGTTCCAACGACGCTTAATTTAATTAAAACAAAGCAAATCGCGACCACCCCGTGAATTCATAGCCAAACGCCGACAACCCAAAAGTTTTAAAAATAAAGTGATAAATAGCTGTCGAGGCCAGCCTGTAATAAACCTAAAGCGACCCTGGGCCAAGAACCCGCATGTGCGTTCTGGCCCAAAATTCCTAGGAAACAGCAAATCGGCAAAAATAAGGAATATCCCAAAACGCTTAATAACGCGGCTAATTAAGACAAAAGGATAATCGGCTTTTAAGTATTATCTGCGGCTAACGATCCAACACCAGGAGCGGTGATTTTAACAAGAAATACACGAAGCTGGAATTGCACGAGCTTTGAAATACTAAAATTTAAAGCCCGAGAAATAAACAGACCGCCCGTCGTTCGGATTAGCCAAGCAAGGGCAGCTCAAAACTCTCCTTTTCACAAAGAAATCAAAATCAGGAAACCAGGCCCTCGTCGACCAAGATTATTCATAAGGAGTCCAATAGGAACGACAAATTATTAAACAAATTATGCGAAGACCTTCCGCAAAGCCGGCCGCGTGTCGGAAACTTCCTACAAAGACGGCGTAACAAAGGAGTTCACCCGAGTGGTCGTGAAAGCCAGGTAATAGGATTAAGATGCATCTCAAACGCGAGCCCCGAGCTCATCTGCAGCCCGGATAAAGCGCATCAACAAAACACGAAAATTAATTAAACGCATATATCGCGACCGGATTAAAAGCACCGGCGAAATAAAAGTAAGGTAGTCGAGTTGGGTATCAATAAAATCGCCTTGGCATCAGGAATCCAGTGAGCTACATAAAAAAAAATCCGGACAACAATAAAAGCGCAAAACGCGAAATAAAGAAAATTTTAACAAACAGCCCCAAAGCAGTTCATCCCACCCCAAACAAACGGACATCCGAGAGAAAGCGGTGGGAATAAAACTCCCTTTAAAAAGAGCCGCAGCCGCCAGAATAATCATCCGATCGAACGCTGTTTTCAGATCAACTACTTCCCTATCTTAGACCCTCCGGTCAATAGGAAGTAACAAACTGCCAAAAACCTTCTGTTCGAGCTCTGCTCACAGAAGTCAGCCTTGTGACTCCTGGGGATAACTTGAGCCCTGCTCGTTATTGCTAAAGGGTGTCCGGGTTGCCACTATCTACGCCTGCCATCCTCGCTGTCCACGCCTGGAGGAGCGTCCAGCCCCACGTCGAATCGAGCCCTAGTAGCCACCGACGTCGCCGCCCGTCTCAAGCCCAGGCCTACGCTGCGCTATGCCCCAGGTCCTGCCGCCCGCTATGCATAGCCCAGGCCCCATGGAGAACCTCGCCGCCTCCGCTGCATCGCTCCGCAGCACCGCGACACGCGACACGCCAGGATGCCGCCCACGTAAGTTCTCAGAAACAAACACAGCTACTCGAATCTAGTTCGCAGAAACCAACACATGCGAGTGAAGACAGACGCCGCCGCCGCCTACACCTACGTCCAGCTCACTGCGAGGAGGAAGACGCCACACAGGCCGCCTCCACGTACGCTGCCGCTCCCATGTCCAGAAGCACGCACCCTTCCACAGGCGCCGTCGCCGCCTACACCTACGTCCAGCTCACTACGAGGAAGATGCCGCCACACAGGCCGCCTCCACGTACGCTGCCGCTCCCATGTCCAGAAGCACGCACCCTTCCACAGGCGCCGCCGCCGCCTACACCTACGTCCAGCTCACTACGAGGAAGATGCCGCCACACAGGCCGCCTCCACGTACGCTGCCGCTCCTATGTCAGGGAGCTCGCATCACGCCAAAGACGCCACCGCCGTCTACGCGTACCCCCCAACCTCCACAGAGGGGAACCACCGCCAAGCGACGCCGCTCGCTTGCGCCACCAGCTGACGCCGTTCAGCCTCGCCGCCACTGCACCCATAGCAGAAGGCCGCCCGACACCGCTTCCATAGAGGAAACCAATGATCGCCGCCGCCGCAGCATCCACAAAGGACGCTCGCCGCCTCCCCCTCGTAGCCACAAGCTACGCCATGCCAACCTAGAGCCCACGCCTTCCAGCGGGGCCTAGCCATCGATCATCGAGGAAGAGGAGGATGGACAGCCGACGCCCGAATTCGCTGCCCGCCGTCGCCAAGCTCAAGGTTCGCTGCAGCAGCCCGCACCTGGAGGGTGCTGTCGTCAGACGCGTTCTGCTCGGCCCCAAGGCGCTCCAAGCTTCAGAGAGACGCTAGCTGCTTGCGAACCAGAGATCACTCCGGCCCGTCGCGCATCATCCGGCTCGACGCCATCCCCAGGTCGCTCCTGAAACACCAGAAACTCCGCGCCACGAAGAGGACTTTGCCTGAGCTCGCGCTTCCAAGCACCGTCGCCCCGGCTTCGCACAGCTCCGCCGAGGATGCACCACCCACGGCAATGACGCCTCAAGCCTCCGCCGCCGCCCCCTTGGCCTGCCGCCGAGGTGTGTCATCCTGCCTCTAGGTCATCCGGAACGTGGACACCGCCCCGCCCCCAAAGGGCCTCGCTAGGACACGAGCCCCAGGTCTAAGAAGTCCTGGCCGAAGTGTTCCTGCTGCCAGGTCGACCGCCACCATCCGCTTCTCGCCCTCGGAGATGCCCTCCACCGGGCACACACACGGCGTATTTTATTTTATTGTTTTTATATATATATTTTTGGGAGTAATTATATAACATTGTACATAGTAATTGTAAATAAACGCACACTTAAAAACCAATCATGATCTTCTCCAGGAGCGCCAATAGCCGTCTTTCGTGGACATCCCTACCATGAGCTAGCTTGGTAAATGGTCGTAAAAAGCCATTTTTAACCTTCGTCACGCCCTCGAGTGTGAGGCCAGTGTCGTATTGTGTTAGAAGCATACTTAAGAAGTACAGATTGTTCTGTAATTATCGCATTTCCTTTCTTCTCGTTCTTTATGTATTGGCGCTATTAAGTTGTTTTCCCAATCGTGCGGTATTTTCCGATGTCTGCAGGAGTCGTAAATTCTTCATAACTATTCCGTTTCCATTAATTTTATCATTTGTGGTTCGATGATATGATCTCCGTATGATTTTACTGATTTTATTTGGTTTAGCACTTTTTCGCTTCGTCTTCTTAAACATGTTCTATTTGCTCAACTCCTTATCTTTTATTTATCGGCTTATTTTAATTGCTTAGTTGATTTTCAAAACTTCTCTGAATAGTATTCTATTCATACTTTTTATCTTTTACTCATCTAACCTCTTTTCTTTGATTTTCCCATTCATATTTTTTTAGTACAAAACTGGTTATCTTATATAGTTTAGTATATAGTTTATTTAAGACTTGTCCAACTTCTTCCAGATTCTCTGTTTTGTATTTTCTAATACTTCATTTGCTCGGTTTCTTCTACCTTTATAGGTATTTTTCACTATCTTGTTGTGCTCCAGCTTTCATATATTTCCGATCTTTCTTTTTTTTCCTGGTCTCCTCTTTCATCTTGTTCTTCCACCATTTTGCTCTTTTCTTGTACTTCTCGTCCATTTTATTCCATAGGTTGCGACCACCTTTCCATATAGTAGTTCCTTCAAGCTTTCCCATTTTTCGAAATTATTTTATCGGTTAAATTCGCCACGCGTCGTTAGCAAAAAAACGAAGGAAATCACGACCAAATAAAATTGGATGAGGAAAAGTTGTCGTTTTTTTAATCTGAAGATTTAGTATATTGTGCTCTATCAAATGTATTTAATACACTGTAACAAGCTAATAGGGGGTCCTCACTGGAAGGAGGTTCTATATTTCGGTTTACTCGCTTATCGTCAAAATGAGATTGTACCAAAGGAGTGTAATGCAATCTGGGAAATTGTTGAGCGTCTTCTGCTGACACAAAACCTGAAGGTTGAGTGAAAAGTCTTAAAAGGTAAAAGATTTCCTTGTTTTGCGAAAACTGGCCTGGCTTTATCTGAAAAAGAAATCGTTGTCACAGAGTAAATAATATTTTACATAAAGAACCATTGAAATATCAAAGCATTTTTAGAATAAAGGCATAGTAATTTCAGATAACAATTTTTGAATTATGAATGCTCGAAAAGAAATAGCCGAGGGGCCTGTACAAAAATCTTAAATTTCACATGGTTAAGAAATTTAATTAGCATTTTATGTTGATTGTGCTGTATCAGGATAGCTGGAGGAAGAAGTGTGTTTTATAGTCAGCTGACGCTGACGTCGTTACTTCTTAGATATTAAGTTTTAATTGTGAATTTCAGGTCCGAATAGTAGTTAGAAGTAAAATGACAATCTCATTCTTTAAATTATTTATAAATTAAAACTATGTAGCGTTAAAAACTTGCTGTGAAAAAGGATCAAATACTTAATGCCAATGATTTTAATTATATAAATTCACTTTGATCGTGAAATAACATAACAAAACCTTTTAACTTAATGAAGTTTTTCCTACTTATTGTCAGTCTAAGCAAAAAGTGGATATTACTATTTATGAGGTTTGCATGCAAGGCGAATTTAATTAACTTTCAGGACTCCCAGTTAGGTTCTGCCTTGCAAATAAAAAGCTTATTCGTACATGCTATAAATATCAGACAACGGTTACCACCTGAAGAAGTTCTAAAAGCATACCTTTGCCTCAACTAGAGTTCACAACATCCACCAGAATTAGGACGAAGAGAGATTGATTCACAATCTCATTACCTGCACCGCTGGACGTGCGGGTTTTTCGTCATTTCCAGCCATCTCGGTTTATAAATAGGATTTGTGCATTGGACTAGCGCGGACGCTACCCTTATATATGCGCCCATTAGCACAAATGGCAAAGCTCCGGCTACACGGTTTACACATTGAGAAAGACGCTACTCTATAATCCGAATTACCGAACAATGCTATTTATAAATATCCATTCATGGAGCTTTCGACGAAATAAAAATCCGGTTACGTACTTTTGCTGCTGCTGCTGGTGATTAAGTTTATTAACTGTCCCTTTCCCACCCTTGATTAACTATTAGGAAGCTCGTCTGGTTTTCTGTTTTTTTGTGTCCCTCCGCTTCGCTGGCTTCCTAAACGAACTGTGTTATAGTGTTGCACTATTAAAATTAGTAACGATGTTTCAACAAATAATTTTAGGAAAATGTAATGCTTATGACTTACATACACATCTCTATTCAACATTTATCTACGACAGTGTACAGTGTGTAATATTTACTTTTAGCTGTCAGTTTTAAGTTTGTAAAATGACTATTTAATAACATTAATTTACGTCGTTAGTAGCAATGTATTTAAAATATTTCATTAGGCACGTCGTCAGTAGCAACGTGTTTTAAAATTTTTGACCAAGCAAAATTACTACCGTTTGCTAGTAATCCTAATATACATTTAAATACACCGCAAGGTAAAAACGAGATTATCGATTATACAGTACAATATTTTTTTATAATAACCGTGTTTTCTAGATTCTATCGTAGATAAAATATTGTACAATACACATGAGTAAAGCATCTTTAGTCACTCGCGAGGCTTAAAACGCGAGTGAGCGACTCCGCCCCACTCGTGACTAAAGACTAGCTTTACGCACTTGTATCGTATATTACTATTTTATAACGGGTGACCGGTTTCAAAATCGAACATAGCAAGGGTTTAACTATTAGTAAACAAATGATATGTCTAACGTAATTGATATGAAGGACTTTCAGCCTCCCCCCACCACCATAATTGCTGGCATAGCTATTTAATGGTAATTTTTAATAACGTGGCTCCCTGTTTGTACATTCTGGCATACGTTCAGATACATAAAACATATTTTTTTAACAATTAACTTTTACAAATCACAGCTTGCAAATAAATCAGTATAAAAAGTCGATAAGTTCATTTTAGTCAAGCTATGTAAATTCCTACGTAAACACAGTTGTCTTAAAGAAATGCGCGGCAGAGTGTATTTAGGCTGCCAGCAATTGCGGTTTTGAGTTCTGTATTCCAAATAACAGATGAAATCCAGAAATCCATATGTTTTTAATGTTTATCAAACATTTCAACATTCAAACAGCGCCCGTTTGTGTTATGAATTCTAAGCCGGTCTATTTATTGAGTTCATAACATTGGTTAAGATGTAATCGGCCTTAAACAAATATACCTACGCGGTGGAAGTCGCTCATGTGCTGCCGAAATAAACTTCATCTTTCAATCTCACCTCGATCGAACTTGCGAGATGCGCCGGGCGTTGTCTGCTCGTTCAGAAATTTTGCATTAATCTCGATTCTGTAGCGGCGAATGCGCTTCCATTATACTCTGTACAACCCTTTCACGGTAGCCAATTGTCATTAGCGCGAACTGGACGGGCCATTCAACCTCACACACGCTATTCATATCAAATTCAAACTCAATTTAGCTGCACAAGGGTTGTATAAATTTGCGCTACCCAAATTTAATTGTCTTCAGACATCACTTTGTTAATGACTGACGCTTATGCGCTGCGAGGATACAGCACGAGGAGTTTAAATCAAACGGTACGTTTCAACAGTTACCCGATCGAGTGCTTAAGCTAAATAAGATATAAACATCTGTTCCGAAAATCGTTTGATTGATTGTTTCCAGAAAATGTGATTGCTTTTGTTTCTTAAAAAACATACGCAGTTTTTAAATTTAGAGAATGTTTACACATGTGAGTGAATCAAAATAGATAATTGTTAACTCGAAATTACTCCATATTTCCACAGTTGTCGCAGAGGAAGAGAAACGTGGCTCACCTAACTGCAAAATTAACATTTTGGCCTTAAAATTTTTTGCATCAGTGTATATGTACTTAACAGTGTTTATTCTATCAAAGTACACCTCTTACACATAAATAAACACCAATAAATAATATAAAGCGGTATGAAATTTTGAAATATATAAATAAAATGGTGCATTTATCCACCTTTGGCAATTAGAGGCCATGTG
Source organism: Agriotes lineatus (assembly GCA_940337035.1). Lineage (NCBI taxonomy): Eukaryota > Metazoa > Arthropoda > Insecta > Coleoptera > Elateridae > Agriotes > Agriotes lineatus. Next base: position 83,847,993 of record OW679198.1, read on the forward strand.
CAACTATGTGGAAAAGCACACAAAATAAGGGAGTATATGTACTTCGCACTTCCAACATCAGCATTTTACATATTTTGTTATTCCTTCTGCCCTTGTTTAGTGTTTATCAACTAAGTGGTCGATTCTTCTTTTCACCTAATATGTGTACACCGACGGTTCTTCGTTATATTTATTACTATTGTCAGTATTGGACGAAGAAAAAACAAATAGATTGATCAGTTAATTAATTCTTCACTACCCTATATTTACTGTTGTTCTTTTTGCATGCCGCTATCTTCATCATAATCATCACATGATACTACTGCTCGTTACAAGTCCATGTAATCACTTCCATTCTGCTCAGTTGTCTGCTTTTAGATGATATTTGAGGCTTTCACGGCCATTGTCATTAAGTAACAAACGACTTCCGGGATTGGACCGTGTCATGATTGAGACACACTAAAAAAAGCAAAAGAGCACGGTAACTCAACGTTGAGTTACCGTGCTCTTTTGCTTTTTTTCCTCCTGATGAAGCCCCTTACGAAAGTGGGCGAAACGTTGAGTTCTTCGATCTCAATCGTGACACGGTCCAATCCCGGAAGTTGTCTGCTTTTAATCTCCACTGTGGTAGCCCCACGGGTTGAAGACCTTTATCTAGCGCATCAAGATGTCTGGTACGTGGTCGGCCCACTGATAATTTTCTTCGTAGTTCATTTGGTTTTCTAGGAGCTTGATTTGGCATATTTTACAACACTCTAACATTTACATATAACGAGCGATTTTTTAAAAATCCAATTGCAGCAGGCCCTGGATAGCCTGAATCCGTTGGCAGTACTAAAGTGCATTGTCAGTTTATGTCAAATTCGAGATTTGCAGGTTAGGTTTTGTGTCAGTTTGTGTCAAAACTGACGGAAAACCTAACCTGATAACCTCGAATTTGACATCGACTGACAATGGACTTCACTAGTGCCAACTGATTCAGGCTATCCAGGGCCTGCTGCAATTGTGTTTTTAAAAATTCACTCTATATAATAAAATACCCATGGCGTTTTATGAAAGTTTAATATTTCTGTTTATTTCTACAATACTCGTGCAAGTATATATGATGTGTGATCCTAGTTACACGTTGAGATATGGGTGCCATGTGCCTAGATCAGAACTTAGGGTTCTCCTAACGAGAATGTTCTTTGGACATGGACTCAGCTGCAAAAACACCAGTATCTTTTTAACAACATAAATAACAATAAACACTTAATTAATTAAGAACATTAAATTATTATACAATATAACAAAAACTAAAACTAATTAAAACTAAAATTATAAATATTTACGTTCGAGCCGTAGGGGATAGCAGCTTGGCTGGCATATCTGATGCAAGCAGGAACGCTAAAAAGAGAGAATCAAGAGAAAAATAAAAATCTGGTGTGATACACTCACACAACTTCCTTTTACAGTGATCTTATAATTAGTCAAAAATTTCATTTTTAATTTTTAACCGTTTGTTAAAAATTTTCAAAAATTACAAATTCTACAAAAACGGTACAAAATCGAGCGTTAGTTGAAGAGACAAATTTTCTCTAGAATTTTAGGGTGAATTCAAAAATGTAATAATATACCGGGTGTTTTATTTAAAATAGGAGTTAATAAAAAAAATAGAAAAAAAAACAAAAGAAACCCACTTTAGAAGTATTCAACTGGAAAATCACCTATCTCACATCAATACACATTAAAAATGTAAGAAAAATTTAAAGTTTCAAAAAAATCGTTAGAGCCGTTTTTGAAAAAAATCGAAAAAAACTGAAAAATCACAAGAGTAAACACCTACTTCCGGTTATGAGATTTTCTTCAAAAGCTTGCTGTCTCATCTACATAGTACACAAAACTTATATATGAAGTTTCAACGCCATACCTCTTTTCGTTTTTGAGATATTCTGTTCACAGACAGACACACACACAGACAGACCAATGAAAAAAAATATGTTTTTTTGGGATCAGGAGACTCTAAAACGTGAAGATCCGTTGAAAACTCAATTTCGAATTTTTGGGGTGAATCCAATACTTCCTTTATAGTAAAAGGAAGTAAAAAGCAGCAGATAACAATAATTATAATTTAAAAAACTAGAAAATATATTGCGGGCATTGGTAACATAAGCAGGAAGCTGGTTTAACGCGGTCAATGCTTAATGTGCCTTTAACGTCTCGCAGAACAAGATATTTTGTAGTTCCCCTATCAATTTTGAAAGAGCATAAGTATGTGGGTTTTAAACCTGTGGTTTGAGAGTTGTTACGCAACTAGTACAATTGTTTCTAACAATGCAAGTAGTATAGTACATACTACACAGTAATATATTGTTATGGTATTGGTACAGAAGTTTAAAAATCAGATTAATAGGATTAAAGGAATACAGTATTGAATATTACAAAGATGAATTTAGATGTAAAATAGATACCAAAATTATTAAGATGTATTTAGAAAAGAAAGGAAATATAAATTTATAATTCAATTAAAAGAAGCTAATTGTGAAGGAGTAGGATTTTAACTTAATTTATTATCTGAAATAAAAATGGATGTTATAGACAAATACGTTTTCGAAATATACTATTTAACATAGTAGGTATTAGACATATAATAAAGCTTCAATAGTGTGTTGGACTGTAAAAAATAAGATAGGTGGCTAAGGAGATAGTTTATTGATTAGAATAAAAATTTAAATAACGAAAATGATGTAATTTGTAGCGTTTGAAATTAAGAAATAAACCCCTTTATAAAAGTATTTTAAAAGATATTTTGGTAAATAAAAGGGTTAAAATTGGCGTGGCGAAAAAGAATAAAAAGTTAAAAGAAGAAGATTAGCAGACTAGATAGATAAAGATTAGAATGTGGTGAGAAAACCAATCTAATACAGTTATAGTGTACAAAGGCAAATAAAAGTAACGGAATTCTGAATTAAGTTTATTGTGGAATTACATTGCATCGACTGAATTGGATAACAAGGAATGGTATCCAAAGGAAGTGAATTACATCGACATCATTATCAGAGTGAGCGTATCGTGGGGTTTGTCAAGTGATATCTTGTGGCTTGCATGTGGTCAAGGTTCGTGGTGCCGGGTTATAGCAGGCTTCATACTTGTGATTTGGTTCAGCATCAGAGTAAACACATCTACAGCGGAGGTCAATTTGTATGTATACTGTGATGGAGGTGTAGATGCTGATTTAAAAAGGTGAGCTGTTTTCGTGTGTTCCTGTGGTGAACCGTTTTCCTGGGTTCCTGTGTTCATTTAAATCCAGATTTTGGACATCTTGGCAATTGGTTGTCAGTTGAAGCCTTCACCGTGGCTTTGAGCGGAGCAATTCTTGTAACGTGGTGAGTAGCAGAGCTGGATGTATTGGGTTTGGTAGAGGAGAGTGTTAAGTCCAATAACAGGTAACAGAATACAGGTATTTAAAATAAGAACTGAAAGAAAATAAAGAGTGAAGTGAGTTAATTTTAATTAATGGAGTACTTACCATTTGGGATTGTGGAATGACAAATGTTACGAGAAAGTATTTGTAATTGATTTTTCAAAACTAGTTTGAAGTGTCAGTTGACAGATGTATTGAGTTGTCATATAAAATAAGAACATCAAATTTCAGAATATAAGTAATCTATGAATAGTCCGACTTGATTTTCAGTCAAGTGTTTTAATTATCCATAATAAAAACAGGCAAATAAATCAATTAAGATTCAATTTTAAAAATAATTGATTGAGAATAAACTAAAGTATATGTGTAACTCAATTATAACATAACATAACTTGGGCACACAAAGTGGAGTTAATCACCTTGAACTATCACAGAATGAAAATTCAGAAAACTGAAACTCAAAATTACATTTTCCTAATATCAAAACATTCAATCTATGAGAATCTGAAATGCATACAAGGGTTATGTACGTTGTAATATTATTATAGAGTATAAACCCCATTTAAATTTAAATTGACGATGCCGTTTAGCTATTATAGCAAGGCTACTAGATTCAAAGATAAAAAGGCCGCTTTGAAGGCCAAAAGACTTATGCCTCTAATCAGCTGTCTTGCTGGGAACTGATATTGCTCAAGGGACAACTTAAACTTTCTACACCTGGCGTATATGTGTATTACAATACTACTTTGGAAAGAAACTACATTCTAAAAAAGCTATGATTAATGTGCAATTCCTATTTGGTAATATATAATAAAGCATAAGGCAAAGTTAATTTAGAAGAGCTGCTTCACCTTTGTGGTTCGAAATTAGTTATTTATTGTAATTCTCACTGCTACTACTCCATTTGTATTCTGGTTATTAAAAATGTTGTGGATATGATTCGAATGACAATCATAAATTATACAAAAAAACTACTTACGTGTACGATTTATATGTAATCGATGGTGCTGCAGGCTGCTGTGTAGAAAATCTGAAAATAAATTTAAAAAAATACATTTATTTTCAAATTAATCCCTAAATTATTAATTACAGGGACTACGAGTAAATTAAGTATTTGGTATTCCGAATCATATTCACAAATCACTTGACTTGTATATTTGTCGCAGATACTACTTTGTTTTTCTTTAGTATTAACAGCTGTAGCTAGTAAAGTTTAGTAATATACACTATCGAGAAAAATAATCCAGACAACCATTGAATTTAAAACTGAGGGCGTTGCATCTACCGGTTTTGTTTGTAATAGCATAGTAATGAAGTACAGTATTAACAAACAATAAATTTGTGTAAAAGTTAAGTTTGAGTGACTATTCAACTCACCCCCTTCAAGTTAACTATTCACCAATCATAATTTAGTATTTATGTCATTTGCCACCAATCAGCGTAAAATTGTGCAACAATTCCGCTAGCGGAGTTTTAATGACAATTTTGTTCTCTTCCTGTGACATTTATTTAACTTCCTGTAAAATTAATCAAATATAATTTTAGAAATGTCAAATTTGACAAACAATTTATTTTACGTCAACAGATTTTTACTTCCTTTTACTACTATAAAGGAAGTATTGGATTCACCCCAAAAATTCGAAATTGAGTTTTCAACAGATCTTCACGTTTTAGAGTCCCCTGATCCCAAAAAACATATTTTTTTTCATTGGTCTGTCTGTGTGTGTGTCTGTGTGTCTGTCTGTCTGTCTGTCTGTCTGTCTGTGAACAGAATATCTCAAAAACGAAAAGAGGTATGGCATTGAAACTTCATATATAAGTTTTGTGTACTATGTAGATGAGACAGCAAGCTTTTGAAGAAAATCGCATAACCGGAAGTAGGTGTTTACTCTTGTGATTTTTCAGTTTTTTTCGATTTTTTCAAAAACGGCTCTAACGATTTTTTTCAAATTTTACATTTTTCTTACATTTTTAATGTGTATTGATGTGAGATAGGTGATTTTCCAGTTGAATACTTCTAAAGTGGGTTTCTTTTGTTTTTTTTCTATTTTTTTTATTAACTCCTATTTTAAATAAAACACCCGGTATATTATTACATTTTTGAATTCATCTTTAAATTCTAGAGAAAATTTGTCTCTTCAACTAACACTCGATTTTGTACCGTTTTTGTAGAATTTGTAATTTTTGAAAATTTTTAACAAATGGTTAAAAATTAAAAATGAAATTTTTGACTAATTATAAGATCACTGTAAAAGGAAGTTGTGTGAGTGTATCACACCAGATTTTTATTTTCAAAGAGGACGTGATAAAATTGAGTAATTACTAAGAAATGTCAATTTTGTTCGTTGAATAGTCAAGGGTAATACCACAAGCAGTGGATATATTTTTGACAAATATTTTGTCGTTTCCATGTAAATTATTGCGTTTAAATTTCACATTACAAAATCACATCAAAAATGTCACGAGCCGAAGGCGAGTGACATTTAAATGTGATTTTGTTGAGTGAAATTTGCAATAATTTCTATAGAAATGGCAAAATATTTTAAAAAAATATATCCACTTCGAGTGGTATTTGGGACTACTATTTAACAATATTGATACATAACGATTAACTTTATTGAAAAATAATCCAACAATTAATATAATTATTCATTCTCAATTAAATTCAGCGGAATACTTCCAAAACACAGCATTTTTACTTCCTTTTACTATAAAGGAAGTATTGGATTCACCCCAAAAATTCGAAATTGAGTTTTCAACAGATCTTCACGTTTTAGAGTCCCCTGATCCCAAAAAACATATTTTTTTTCATTGGTCTGTCTGTCTGTCTGTCTGTCTGTCTGTCTGTCTGTCTGTCTGTCTGTGAACAGAATATCTCAAAAACGAAAAGAGGTATGGCGTTGAAACTTCATATATAAGTTTTGTGTACTATGTAGATGAGACAGCAAGCTTTTGAAGAAAATCGCATAACCGGAAGTAGGTGTTTACTCTTGTGATTTTTCAGTTTTTTTAGATTTTTTCAAAAATGGCTCTAACGATTTTTTTTAAACTTTACATTTTTACTACATTTTTAATGTGTATTGATGTGAAATAGGTGATTTTCCAGTTGAATACTTCTAAAGTGGGTTTCTTTTGTTTCTTTTCTATTTTTTTTATTAACTCCTATTTTAAATAAAACACCCGGTATATTATTACATTTTTGAATTCACCTTAAAATGCTAGAGAACAATAAACACTCATACACTTTGACAAATATTTTCGGCAATTCGTCGACCGCTCGCGGTATTGTATATGAAAATCGTACGACACTTATTAATGGCCAATAGAAAAATTAGTTCACGGGCCGTAACCAAGACAACAAAAAACTGTCTTGAAAATTTTTTGTAGGTAACATTACTTCTTTTTAGGGTTTGTGTCGTTACGATTTTCTTACGGAATCTGCATTGGAGCATTAATTCATATCTGCAAATTATTTTTTGTGCATTCCAACAACGTCCTAATTTGCCCTCGCGTCCCGCTCCCGTAGATTAATACGACGTTGTTGGAACGCACTATAAAAAACTCCAGAAAGAATTAATGCTCTTATGAGATTATATGTGATAATTTAGCATCTTCTCTGTTAATCCTGTTACGCCTATTTTGCTGTATGTAGTTGTTTTCTCATATTTTATATTCTTTCGTTTCTTATGTAAACAAAATTGTAAATGTAGTGTTCAATTTATTCATGTTAATAAGAGCTACTGAATATTATCATCGACTAATAAGTGATTTTTTTTCAGAATTTACTAGCAGATATTCCGGTATATTTAAATTAACCGGAGAGCTGATGGCCCAGCGAGGTCTGCGTTCGATTCCTGGCGATTATGGAAGCCTTTTAAAAATCGTACGTTCCCCGGCTACCATGCTAACACCTATGGTAGTCGTTAATTTCTCGATTTCGATGGGCAAGGCTAGCCACCTATCCGTCTTACGAGCAAAGAGGGCTCCTAGATCTACAGCTTTGTGGAATTAAATAGGCCTTAGGTGCCATATGTGTGATAAAGAGTGGGGGGCATAAACTTGGTCTCTATGATGAATACGCCCATTCCCTATCAACGTATTTTCCAGTCTTCCGGTGCACACGCTATGTAGTACATATTAAACAATATAGGAGGCAAACTATATCTCTGTGATACGGCACTTTAACGATGTGTGCCATTTGCGCGTCTATACAAAATTTTGCTAATTCTTCCCAAAGTTTTAGACGAGATAGCGTATTATAGATCTTTTTCGCTTACACATTCTTTTTTCCATAACCTGCTGTATTATAAAACAGATGTCAACCTCTTCGAGATTAAACCACTTTGGTGATTGCTAATGTTTGTTTCTATCATTTGTTATAATTAGTTATGTAAAGTTTTTCTATACATCAGACTCATTGTTCAGTTAACACTTAGGCCTCTGTAGTTATTTTTATCTTTTCCATCACTTCGTCCAGTGAAATCATATTAAATTTCTGCGTGGCGTTGTTTGAATTTAAAATTTTAAGACACCTCCCGACCTCAGTAGACCAAGCAGCTCGAATCAAACTGGCAATTTGTTGGCATTTTATTTCTCATATGGTGTCATTTTATTTATTTACTGACATTCTTGTCAGAACTCTAAAGTTTGATTTGTCAGCCATTTATTATATACTTGTTTTTTACATCTACTACACTTTGAAATTCTTCATTCCACCACATCTGTTTTGGTTTCTTTCTGGGCGTTACTTCATTTGTCATTTGTCATGTGTTTTGTTGGATTTTTTCTGTAAAAAAAATAATGCATAATACAAGGCGGCCGCTTTAAATATTTAGGTGACATTTTAAGAACAGAAAGTTTGGGATATGATGAAGTAAATAACACTATCGAGACGAGAAAAGTAGTCGTGGGGTGTCCTATCACGATATGGTGAGCCAACATGTTACTAAGCAAACCAATAAACGTATATATAAGCAAGTTCATCAAAGATGCATTTCGAATTTTGAAGTCACGTGTAAAATATTATAACACCAGAAAATGATATCTAATCCTTGTCAGTCAAATTTTATAGGCAGCGGCTGACAGTGGCAATATCGCAACATGATTACAACTGTGATAAAGACTTCTCGTAGTAAACTCAACGAAAATATTTCTAAAGCCTGTTGAAGAAGAAGAGGAAGATCATAACCTGCCTTTGCAAGAAATGTCAAATGACAGCTTCATATATTTTCTGATGTTATAATACACATGACTTCAGAATTCTAAAGGACCCTGGACTTTCTTTTTGCTCATACTACATATAAATAGGTACATCGTTGGTTGAGTCGGCACGGAAGCATGACTGATAAACGCCGAAAATAAAAAAAAACCACTGGTTGTAGAAATAGACTACCTTTTTGTATAAGAAGGAAAAGTGCTGGTTTCTCAAGATCGGATCACATCACTAATGCAGAAGTAAGAACTACGTATTCTTAAATGATTTGGCCATCTATTAAAAATTAAAGAAACCAGATGGCCTCAGAGAATCATTAAATAGACGTCCACCAGGAAAATGCAAACGAGGACGACCTACAAGATCTTGAAATAGGGGTACCTATACGCAAGGTGGTAATGGAAAGCGAGACGAGACGCGCAGAATGTATATCTATGGCGAATAAGGACGGAAAGGCAGCATTTAGCTGTATGAAACCGTTATAAAAATCTGTGGCACTCAAAATTTAGAAAAATTCAAAGAAACTAACGGTAAAAATATCTTAACGCTTTTAATAATACTGCAACCATAAAAGAAAACACTTGGCAAAGCAAATTAGCAGTTTTCAAATAAAAAACATTACAGACGGTGGCAGCACCCGCGTGCAATCCCCCCTTCGTTGGTTTCGTTTTACCACGAAGGAATGCCTAGCATCTGCGCTATACAACATTTACACTACAACTGTTGAAACCCAATTTAGTCAATGCTAAAGCATGAGCTATGTGCAAATTATTACTTTTATCTATTCCTCAGTTAGAGCAAAGATAAACAAAAATTATTTTACTAAGATATTTACCCTGCATATATATAACCGTAAGTACTTTCGATTTCGTGTCTGGCAGACATTATAATCTATATGCTAAATATTGACTTTTTCTAACAAACAGTTTTTGAGCTATTCCACCAACAGGCGGACATACAGAAAGACGTACAGAAAAGCAGATAAATAGATACGATTTTCATCATCTAGGGACCCTAACACATGAAGATCTGAAGAGATATCTGAAGGTAATTTTTTCACAATTACAAAACTTCCTTTCACTTTTAGCCGCCGGAAGCATTTCTGAATATACTGAGAGTAGCACAAAACTTGCAGTTTACCGTTCGAATCTAGTTGAACTAAACTTAGTTCATTCCACACAAATTCTACGAAAAAAAAATAAAATTTCATAATGTAAATGTCGTTTTTTTACTACCCTCGTCTAAAAGACGAAGGAAGTATTGTAATCGTGAAAACATTACCTTCCGAGATTTCTTCAGATCTTTACATTTCAGGTCCCTTAAATGACAAACAACATGTTTTCACAATTCCTTCTGTCTGTTGGCTGTGTAGCTCAGAAGCTACTCGTTTTTGTTGGCAGATGTCCACTTTTTGCATGCTGATTATGTGTCTACCGGGCACGAAACCAAATATACTTTCAATCAAATATATAGTAGAGGGAGAGCACCTTAAGAAATAAAGTTTTATCTATTTTTGCTTTAACTGAGCAATAGATAAAAGTAATAATTTGCACATAGCTCAGACTTTACCCTTGAAGAAAATTGGACCTAACAGTTACAGTATAAATGTTGCAAAAGAGACAAACATGAGCGCGTTGCATATAAACCAGCCGCATCGCGAGAATTGCAAGGCATTCCTTGATGGCAGAATGGGACCAAAGGGAGAGTTGTGCGCTAGCTGCCAAGCGTTGAAATCATTTTCGCATTCCAACGCCTGCGATGTTTTCTTAATTTGCAAATGGATGTAATTCCCATTACCAAGTGCTTCATTTTATTATTCTAGTATTATTAGGAATGTTAATATATTTTGACCTTTAGTTTTCTACGAGGAAAGTTGTGAGTAATGTCCTTTTCATATTTTTTTCCTTATTCTTTTCACAGATTAGGCCATAAAACCTCGACTGGTCATTCCAATATTTTAAATATTGAAATAAAAATTATTGCTTTTCCCAAATATATTTTTAATACTTGATAGAAATATTATCGGCTACGGCGCCTACTTCTTATTTTAATAGAAAAAATAATGATGATAATGATAATAATAATAATAATTACCACCTACTTTCTTGATTCTAAAAATTACGAATATTTTTATGTTTTGTCATCATCTTACATAGTGACAGAATGCATTTTTAAGTAATCCTGTCCCAAAAGAGCTGGGTTATTATTCCTTCTAGCTCATTCTGTGCTACTGTTATAATAATAACCTTTTATGGTATAGTATGGACAATAGCGCGTCAGCCGATCTTCTTGCATTGTTTGGTGTTCTAATGTATTATTTTAATATACACAACTAATTTCTTATGGTCGTAGCTGTTTTAGATCACTAGAAACCATATAAGTTTAGACTTTCAGAAACTCCTTAAGGCATGCCTTTAATTATGCAGAAGCTGAATCAGAAAAACCACGTTCATCCTATTTCCAAGAAAATTAAAAGAAGATATCCTCAATAAGCGCTGAAATATGATTTGACAGGACATCCAGCGAACGAAGTGGTTTGTCCTGCCTTAGGTTGGACCGTGACAGAGTGCTGCTAAATAATGTATGACAACAGTGCTAAAGCGGGCATAGTCGGAATGAAGTAGTGTATCGGTCCGCAGGATGCATGCATTTGTTGGGGAGATCCGTTTGACCGCGTGGATATCTCAAAAAGCCCGTGGGACTGCCAGAGCGGGGCCCATGTGTTATATATTTGTTTTCCATTTTAGATTTTCACTCAGGATTTATCCGATTAGCATAGCCTTTTGTGATTCATAACACGGCGTGCTTTTTGCACGAAGCATCGCTGCAGAAAGGGACATGGAATCGTTTAACGACAATTGCGTTAATTTGCTACATCGACGGAGCGAATGTAAACGAACACGTTTTAATATGTTGTTTTGATAACAGCAACGTAATGGGGTAAAAGGGGATATAAAGACATAACAACTCCTGGCGTATGCTTGTCTTTTTTTGGTTTTGGTTATACGTATATTTAATACAAGGCGTAACATCTCTCTTCCTTATTTACACTTTTTTGCATAGACACAGTTTACGTGGACTTCTAGTCGTTTACTACAGCAACTCCTGTAACCGCAGAAAATAAGTGCTCGAGTTTATTTTAAACGAAGTAAGTGTAACTAGTAATATATTACACAGCATAAATGTATCTAGCGTTTCTTGAATCTCTGAGAAATGCTTTGTCACCATTTACAAATACGGCATACTTAGAGCTGGGCAGTAATTAATTAATTTGTAATTAAATTACTATCTAAATTTCTTTTTGTTGGTTTGGCTTAGAATAGAATTACTTTCCAAATACAGTAGTTGTAATAGGTAATTTCTATTTTTGTTAAAAAATATTTGACAATTACTCTTTGAAAGGAATTAATTACTACATTCAATTACTCAATTACTTTTCAGTAATTAAATTACTTTAAAGAATTTAAATTATTTTGCAAGTAGTTGAATTGCATGTGGTAATTGAAATTACTCGCAGTAATTAAATTACTTTCTGATCATTCAATTACTAAATTACTGTCCTCGATATCTGTACTAAATCTACAGAACGCAAAAACATAAGATAAGGCCTTATTAAGTTACATGTTAAGCAAATGGCAATAGGGCATTCCTGGAGCAATAGACGTATAATTTATAATTTCCTATGACTAGTCGGATAACAGCTAGTTTTATGCACAATCAAAGAGATATTTGGTGCAGACACGTATGTTTGTAGAAGAGATGTGCATGTATTGGGTTTTGTGTAGTATAGGTTTTGCAAGATGTAGCATTGTAGTTTGCTAATAATTATTGTGTAAGAAAAAAAATTATTTATTTATTTCATTTGCTTGTTTAAAATGATGTACTCACACATGGCTCTCTAAATATTACATAATACAAATATGTTGTGCAATTACAATTACCAAGTAATTGGTAATTGAATTACTATTTTATTTGAGTAATTGAAAATGTGGAAATCAATTACTTTGTTGGGCGATAATTGGTAACTGGTAATTAATAACGTTTTTAAAGTAATTTTCCCAGCTCTGGCCATACTGAACTCAACCAGTTTTAGTTTTTAGAGTATTAATACCAGCATTTTTAGCTTTATTTGACATTTTATGTAATACCAAACAAAATGAAAAAATGGTTACATTACAAAGTTGATTGTTACCAAAATTCTCATCTCCAGATACGTATTTTTACACCTAATCTTTCGGGTTTACTGAAATTCTAAAAAGCGTCAGCAATTATTTATAGAGAAACTATAGATGATGTTAAAACAACTCTGTAGATGCTGTTACATTAGACAAGTTTTACAATTATGTAGGGTTTAATAAAGTGCACAGGAAGAATGCATTGTACTATAAAGTAGCTATAAACTAAGCTTCTGGCACCAAAATTTGGCCAATGTATGACCGTTAATAAAATGCGCCATTTTATTTATGAAGAAGCTCAGGCAATGTAGTTGCTGATAGATTTCTGATTCGGTGTTTGCTCTTCATGGTTGACAAAATATGTAATAAAGTTATTAAATAACGTTATAAAAGCAAATTTAATGAACTTGCTAAACATATTATGGCTTACTAATAAGTAAAATAGAGCATTATTTTGTACCATTTGACATCTAGTGTAAAAGTATATGATGGCAATACTTCTGGTGTAAGTACAATGTATACAGTGAATTGCAGAACTTATTCATGTTTTTTATCTTATAGATCACAAAAGCAGGAGTTTTTGTTTACAATGGTGTTCGATGAATCTAAAAATTCACTCGTTTTCCTCATCTCCTGTATGCTCAATATCAAACCAATAATGAAGTAGCGACCTGCTCCTCTAGATTATTTAATTGTATTAATACAAAATAAAGGAATGCAATTCTGTAATTAAGATATTAACATTGAAGAAAGATAAAACAACTAAGAGAGCTGTTAAAGTACACTTAAAAATGCATTGGCTCCTTCTTACAGATTATTGAAACCATATTGTTTGTCAGCTGTGCACATTTTCACTACTCATTATGATGAATTCTTTGTATATGATTCGAAATTGTGTGCTTCTTAGTCCCCCCGTGTCACTATAGGTTAAGTTTTACAAATATAGTTTACAGTTTATCAAGGTTTTCTTAAAGTAGAAGTAAGATCTTCGTTTTTTATACGGCATGCGTTGATACAAGTTTATACCGGTTGCTATTTCTCCATGCCACTGATCCATGTCATCATAAATATTTGTCTTCCTGTTATGCACTTTGTCATGGTACGTTTGCTAGCACTCCATTATGTTTAATTTTTATACTTATTTGTCTTTTCGTTGCCAGCTAGCTGAGTTTGCAACAAAAGAACTACCTTTTCTCAGTCGCGGTTACAATGCAACAAAGCTCGAAAAGTATCTCAAAATATTCAAAAGATATACTCCAATCTTCTACTCAAATAAAAGCCAATCTAATCACAATTAGTGGAAGCGAAAGGTATATTGGCCTTAAGTATAGAAATAAAAATAAAATAGAATTCCTCCTGAAATAAATGGTCATTGCTAAATCAAACGGTTTTAATTGATAATATAAAAGCTATGAGCGATTGCTAAGTCCTATACGCATTCACTAGTCAAACAAACTCACAGACATACATTTACTCTTAATTTAATATTAAAGGAAACCAACATAACTGTTTTACCTAACACACTAAACTCACCTTAAACTACCTGAAGTCGGTCGTGTGCGCGGTATTTACGCGAGTTGGTGAAGTAATTCGATACTCGCACGGAAAGAGTATGGTTGATGTTACAAGTCGCCACGATGTCTATAGGCTGGTGAAGTTTGTTAATTGCACACATTTCAATTGGGAAAACCACCAACTTTTACTAATTGCCCGCAGGTACGCAATAAGCTCGGGTCATGATAAATTGCAAAGAAGGTAAAACGCTCAATTCTGCACTATTTTCCGCTTTGACCTAACCGGTCACGGCAAAATTCTAATGAAAACAAATATACTGATAACTCATTTATGACCGCGTCCTTGTCACGACAATGCAGTCTCCCCCCAGATAACCCTAGAAGATAGCAGAGAGTGCATATTCAATCGTTTCTGCGGCTGAAAAACTCTTTTAATTGGGACTATGGTCGTACTGTTTCTTAACCGAAGCTCACACGTCAGCTATCTGCCGTGAGTTTTCTTTCTGGAGACCCCTTCATATGCCGGCACCGGTTTAACGAGGCTTATGTTCACGCAGCCGGAACTTCGTTGGTGAATCCTTACTACAGTAATCATTTGCTTCCATGACCTCTGCAAAGCCGACAGGCACCTGGGCCAAGTTTTTGCATACTAATCATTCAATTACAGATCAATACAGTTCTAACTTTCGCCGCCACGTGGTGCTGACTTGAGGAAATTCAACCTAATTCGAGGCCACGCAGCTGCCAGATTGGTGACTTACCTATTCCCCCGAAGAAGTTTATTATATTAAATACATCAATTGTAGAATTATTTATCATTTTAAGAATATTTTATGTATCTAGAAAGACCATAGACGTATTTTGTTCGGCAGTTCTATTTTATATCTTTACTCGAATTTTTTAGTAAATCCTTGACCTTTTGTATCTAC
>OW679198.1:83863304-84022901 GCA_940337035.1 Agriotes lineatus
CTGTGATTACTAGCATATCACCTTTACCACCGATCTGGTGACCTAGCTAGAGAGCTCGATAAAACATCGAATTTTAAAAAATGTTGTATGGGATTCGTCGAGGAATTATGGTCCCCAGTTCTAATGAACGCTCATCCAGAAATTCTTAAAACAGTTACAAACAGTTCTAGTTATATAATACATAATTATAACATAGTGATGACTGATGAGTGCAGTTGGAACAGGTCGAGCACCATGAACAAAACCAACGAATGGGAACAAATAAGGTCCCAACTATTATCAACCATTAGACAGCATTAAACAAGTTCTTACGTCGTTTTTTTATTTAATCGTGGGCTCTTATAGTGCGATTTGAAATTTGATAATTTTCTTCTTACAAATAAAGAATCTTGGACTGAATGACTTCATCTTAACAGAAGACTATATCCACATTTCACCAGTGGTAATTTATTATGGTGATATACCTATTTAATAATCTTGTTAACATAATCATGGTTCTTCAAAACATACAATGCTTATTTTATCAGTAGCTTTCTTATGTCTATTTTTGAATGTAATTAGGTTCAATACGCATGTTAAGTTTATACTGTCGATGTTGTTCCTAGTTTCCTAGTGCTTTTATCTAACGCTGAGCATGATTTTTCATTGTAATGGTAGCATTTTTCCATTACGTCAATGTTGTGTTTTTATTAGTCTAACCATCACTCGTTTTTAAATGCCATTGGTATTTCTTTCTTCCTTGCTTCTTGCAGCCAATGTTGCTTCGAGTGTTTTAGGAATTCTTTCAACTGACAGAATTCTTCTTATGGTACTGTATTGTACTTAACCATTCTCTTCTTCCACTGACTCAAACCAAGCTTTTTTTTAAACGGTGTCGGTGTATCATCTAACAGCAATATCAATCTCTACCGTTGAATAAAATCTTCTGTAATTATTACCCGATAAAACGATATTACTACAATATTGCGTGATTACAACCCCAGCCAGCCCCGGAATGGTGGTAATAAAAAAGAAGTTTGCCGGCAGCTAGTCGAGAATGAGTAGGTTATTTCGGGATTGTCCGCTACATCGGGCAAGGGCTTGATAACATAAACCGGGATGAAATACCTGAACGTAACCACTGGTCTAATGATAATACTGAGCAAATTCTTAAAAGTAGAAAGACAAAATCACCAGTAGGTATGTTGATGATACTGTTGCAGCGATGTCCTTCCTTGCTCTGTCCCGGATGGAAGTTACCTTAGGTGATTTCTTACAGCTAGAACCTTTTACATTTAAATAGAGAAGAGAACGCATGCGACAACCGTCAAATCCAAAGAAAACATAGAATAATTAAAATTCAATATATTAACGTCAAAACACCAAAATCACTATGTACAATAATCACAGCTGACTTAATTACTGAATCCTAAGTCCTACATGACGTCATGGTGTTAACCAACCGCTAAATATTTTCATTCGGCAATTTTAATTTAACTATATACAGGATTATAAATTCGTAAAATAACAATGACTATTTTGCCGTTATCTGAAAGCTATAAGAGGTCTTTCAAACGTGAGTAACTTTAATTTGCTTCCGCGACACTATTTCCCTTAGCGAAAATAGTGTCTGGTTCCTTGTGCAGGAAAATCCGGGAGTGCCGCTAGACGATACGAAATTCTGCAAATTAGAACCGTCGTTGTCAAAATACGTAAAGACACTCGGCACCAACTACACAACTTGCTTATATACGGCAACGTAAGGAATCCTCTTCAGAAAACCATGTGAAACCCTTTTAAAAGATTTGAAAGCCGATTGTGGCGGGAAATAATGAGATGTTTGCGACCATTGCATGATAATTGGTTAGGCGTTTATTTCGGCGATTTCATTGGCTAGGCCCTATGGCGAAATAGAGTGACTGATTTTTGCGAGAAACAATTTACTGCCAAACACTTGTAAGTTTTATGGCTCATATATATCAATCTTGAAATGACTTTTACGACGCTTTTAATGGGCTAACGAGTGTTTTAATTAACATTTCAAAATTATCTGGTTAATGTGCATTCTATGGCTCTTACCTTAACCTTGAGGTAACTTTTACTAACACTTTAATGAGCTATCGAGCATTTTGACTGATTTATGAGGCAGCAGCTGATCGTTTCGGAGAGTAATGCACTGCAGCTGTAACCAAGGACTGTACTTATCGGTTTGTTTGAGTAATTTATGAAACAGCGACTAGTTGAACACGTGGCGAACGGAAGTTTGAAGAACATATGCTGCAGAAATTCTTGTTAGCGTGTGAAATTCATCTAATATGATTTATATTAGTTTTAGCTAAATATTGAAGAGTTGCTTTTTTTGTGAGTGATAATAGATTTTGATGATGTAACGTAATTATCATCTTTTTAGAACTATACTAAACTCTTCCGGCAAACGCTTGTCGACGTCTTTTTGCTTTTCTAATTTCATGGCTTGGACTAGCTCAGTCAGTCTATTAAAGACCACAGCTTACATTTTGTTCTTCTATGCTCGCTGATTTTTGTTAAGTTTTCAGTTGTAAACGACAATATTCGAACATATCACTTAAACGTCTGATACTATCGCTTTGGAATTGTTCACACCACAAAATGCACTGCACACGATATTGGACTGGTGGTACCGTTTTGTTGGATTTTTCATGATCTGGGCATGAGTTGGCTTACCTAACTATCTGTGTCCCTTTTTTGCATATAATAATGCTTACATAATTTCTGAGTAACTTTAAAGTAAACATACATTTTCAATTATTCCTAATCAAACAAATCACCCTGCACATGAAGGGAGTGTATGAGTATTACTATCACATACGGTAGAATACATGGTTCGATAATTCTTTTTTCCCATATGGGGATGTTGGAGAATTTATATGTTTCTTAAATAAGCGTCAGTTCGATGGTATACCAGTCGTCATCGTTTAATTGAATTTCTTTATTATTTATGATACTTGCTGCTTACAATCTGGAATAATTAAATTAATCAAATAATCACATTTATAGTTGAAGTAGTTAAATGGTTAGTACATCAATTTATGTACTTGTTGCCTCTTCCTTATTTCCTTGCTAAATTTTCTTTGTTTTTTTAAGGAATGGAGTTACGATCCGGCTATTCCATTTAAGCCTGTAATTGAACACAATCACGAAGGTGCATTTCTGACTGAAGACCCTATAGATATAATCAGCTCCTGTAAATCAGCAGAAATACCAATTATTTCAGGAATAGTAACCGAAGATGGCGCTTTAAGATCCGCAGGTTTGCTTATATACTTACATCATTATGGTAATTTTACATTCGCAATTTATTTTTACAGGTCTTTATGACAAACCTCAGCTAATAGAGAAACTTGACAAGGACTTCAATGTATTAGCGCCTCTGACGTTAATGTACGACGAAAGCTTAGCCGATAAAGATAACGTTTCGATGCATATAAGAGACTTTTATTTTGGAAATCAGAAAATTGATGATACCACTAAGTCCGAAGTTACCCAAGTAAGTA
This sequence comes from Agriotes lineatus, assembly GCA_940337035.1. Classification (NCBI taxonomy): domain Eukaryota; kingdom Metazoa; phylum Arthropoda; class Insecta; order Coleoptera; family Elateridae; genus Agriotes; species Agriotes lineatus. The sequence continues at coordinate 83,866,817 of OW679198.1, forward strand.
TGGTAAACTAATCTTAATTTTCTACGACTAGATTTGGTTTTAGATGTACACGGATTCGTGGTTCCTATCACCAGAAGATTCCTTAATTCGGTTACATTTGAAGTGCACAAAGCAACCTATGTATTATTTTTTATTTGGATATCGTGGATCAGCAAGCATGTCAACGTTACTTGGAGATCCATCTCATGATTATGGTATTTTGCACCTGAAATTTGTAATCAATTATTTCAATAACTACATTGCTATAAGTTACAATCAAATGTATTAGTTTACCTGTGCATTTAATTAAAAGGTGTATGAGCTAGTTTGCCATAGTAAAATTATCTTTTAAGGTGTTGCTCACTGTGACGATCTCATCTATTTGTTCAATAGTCCTGCTTATGGAGATTTTTACGTGCCCACTGATTCTGACCAAAAAATGACAGATCTGATGACAACATTGTGGACCAACTTTGCAAAAATAGGGTAAGCATCATTTAAACAGTGTCTACATGTTCAGAAGTAAATTGTTGTCATTCTCAGGAATCCTACTCCAGAAACAGATTCTATAATTCCTGTGAAGTGGGAACCAGTACAAAGCGACAAATTGGAATATTACTTTATAAAAGGTCCATCTGATATTACGATGAATGATAGTTTACACCCACAAAAAGTAAACTTTTGGAGGAATATTCCATTTTCGTCTAGATCGAAAAAGTTAGAAAAGCTATAGTGGGCAAACGTTATGCAAATATAGTCATTACTCATTGTATTTTGAGAGAAAAGTGAAATCAGAGTAAACCTGCTCTCTGTTTTTCAAATTGTGTGAAATAATTCTAGATAAACTAACATTATGCACGTGAAATAAAAATGTAAGAAATGTAAAATCTTTAATATTAATATCACACACACACACACACAAACACACACACACACACACACACACACACACACATACACCTAGAGAGATAGACTCTCCTCACTTATATTTGGGAATATCTAAATTTTAAAATTAATATTTTTATGCACAATTAACATTATCCAATAAGTTTTTAATACTAAACGACGCGGAAAATTATTCTCTTTAATTTAGTGCCACTACCATTTTTTCCATAAAATTTTTGAGCAGGAATATACATAACCGTGATAAGCCATGTAAATTGCTTATGTTCAGAGGTATGACCAACCACCCGGTATATAAATCACTATGTAGGTGGTATCCCAAATTCCATTTACTTAATTCAACGATAAGGGTTGGGAAGAGTTAATGGAGACACAAGCGATTATCAATTTAGAAATTTTTTCAACGAGTCAGACTCGAAGTTTTTTCGATCTTACTTACTTACTTAATCCTAATGTCTTTCTACCCTTTCGGGTGTAAGACGTGGGTGGCGTTGAGTTATTGTCTAGGTTCTCGTTTCCAAATTTCTTTCCAGGCTTTCCTGTCTTGCGCCCTTTGCTTCACTTCGTTCCACTGTACGTCTCTCCTTTCTGCTGCTTCCCTTATTACTTCTAACCATGTTCTTCTGGGTCTTCCCCTCATTTTCTTTCTTATGGGTTTGGCTTCTGTTACTCGTTTGACTGTTTTATCGTCTTCTCTTCTTATGAGATGTCCATACCATCTTAGGTTTTCTTCTTCAATTGATTGTAGTACCGGCTTTGTTTTTAAGTTTTTCCTGAAGGTCGAGTTCTTAATTTTGTCTATCTTTGTTTTTCCCTCGATTTTCCTGAGAAACCTCATTTCCGCACTTTGAATTCTGCTTTTCTGGCTTTGTGTAAGCGACCATGTTTCGGAACCGTAGGTAAGGATTGGTGTTGCAACACTTCTGTTTTAGCCGATTTTGGGATTTCTTTTTTCGCCAAGGATTTGCTCTTTATCGCATTAAATAGCCTTCTTGCTGATGCTGTTCTTTCCTTTACTTCTTCATCTAGTCTCCCGTCCTGCTTTATTGTCGAGCCAAGGTATTTGAAGCTTGGTACCTGTTCTAATTGTATTTCTCTTATCTTTATTTCATGCTTTTTGTCTTTCCTACTGGCTATCATCGTTTTCGTTTTTTGTTTATTTATTGTCATATTGTCATATTTTTTCGATCTGCCAACCCAAAATAAGTGACTAAACAACCGTACTAACGCTCATGGCATCCAAATGGCACGACTTCGAGAAGCAGGTTGCGCAATACGCCAAAAGCCAACATAAAACATCTGAATATCTTTTCGATACGAGATCTCACAGGCAGATTTGCTCGAATTACTACTCACATTATGTAATATCGGGACTGTCAAATAAATTCACCCAAGTGGTACAATAGACACCGCTAACTGCAGTAAAAATTCCAGCAGTGAGTCTTCAACATGTTCCAAATAAACACACATTTCGTCAGGTAAATATTTAGCTCTCAGAGTTAATTAACTAACATGCCTCTACTATAGGGCTCTGTCAGCCCCAAAAAGATCACATAACACGAGAAGGAAAAAGGGCAAAAGTTAAAATAAAATCTACATCTAAAGTTCTCAACGTAAACATGTAATCTCAACGATAACCTGTGGCGCAGTTAGAATTACATATATTCTGTAAATTTGCATAGACCGTAAGTAGCTTTAGCTAAGGTGAAGCAGAATATTGGAGCTAATGTGGGTACATAAGGTAAAAAGGTTAAAATCGCCATAATAAGTTTAATCAGCAATGTGATAAATCTACAAATAAATCGAAATCAGGTAAGTAACCATACAGATATCACAGTAAGTAAAACCTCATAAGCACGCTCAAAAATAGTAAAATCGATAATAAAGCCTAGAATTAAAATTTTAACTAGCATCTTTGCTCGGCGCCGGCGGTTCCAACGAATACGGAGCGTTCACTAACGACATCTTTGATGCTAACAGGGGCGTTGATGCTAGTCTCAGGGCCACCAGATATCCCGAACGTGGACCCAAGTGGCAGTCGGAGTGGCCTGCTTGCTTCAAGTAATAGATTTACAGACTATACTGGGTCCAACCTTATTAGGAAGGTGTCTCTAGATAAGCTATGTGGCAGATAGCATCCCAGTTGTTGCGAGCCAAACCAAGGAATTTCCAAACGCTACGTTACGACCAGACAGAGTTTCGCTCATATAAAATATGTCTATACGAAAAGTTCTCCATACAAAACTGGGTCATCTAAAATCTTATCCATACAGTAGCCCATCTATCCGAAAATTGCCTAAAAAATCTGTGAAAGGCTTTACCCAAAACTTCCCTCGTCGACATTGTGACACTAAATAATTTAAAAAATCAAATTAAGTTAGAAGTAAATATATCTTCACGTTTCTAATAAATTAAATACATTTTCAAATTAAAAAAAAATGTATCCCGCTGGGGTTTGAACCCGCCGCATCTGCAGAGCGATCGTAACCGCACCCCTGCGTAGAGATCGTATCTGCATCGATAAATCCAACTACGCGACCGAGCCTCTTCGAAATAAGTGTTGAAATGTTTTTACTGTTTTGTGACATTATCCAGTATGGGTTGAGTCTTCTTTTCGGCAAATGTAAAGCCTGACCTATGTGAAAGTTATTACTTCCTTTTATTTCAAAATTAACCCAAAGATAAACAACATTTTCTTTTTTTAAGGTGTTCTCCCTGTATATATTTCTATGAAATTGTAACGGTTTCATGCGAGGTAGATATACCTATAATATGTATGCAAAATATCGTCTTCCTCCGACAAATAGTTTTTGAGCTATACTGCCAACAGACATACGGAATTAAGAAAACTTCTTTTTTTCGTCATCTTCTTTCAGCAGCCCTTCACAGGCCACTCCTGGACATAGGCCTCTCCTGTCCTTTTCCATGATTCCTTTTGCTATGCTAATTGATGCCAGTTTCTACCCATTTTAGCCTTGATATCATCAAGCCAGCGTATTTGAGGTCTGCCAACATTGCTTTTATGTAATCGGGGCCTCCATTGAAAAATGGGTCTTGTCCACTTGGAGCATTCTGGCGAGCAATATGCCCCGCCCAGTTCCACTTCAATTGAGCTATACGTGCTACGGTATCATCGACTTTAGTCCTTTGTCTGATAATTTCGTTTGTCTCTGAGACTGACACCCAGCATTATTCTTTCGATAGCCCTTTAAGTTGTTCTGATCTTGTTAGCTGATCTTATACTGAGACTCATCGTTTCCATTACGTATGTCACCACAGGCAGGATACAGGTGTTGAATACCTTTCGCTTAAGGTTGATTGGAATGTTTTGGTTTTTCAAGATGTTTGACAGCTTTCCCGTAGCTGCCTAAGTCAGTCGAACTCGTATTTTTAATTCCGTGGTTTGGTTTTCTTTACCTAGCTTTATGTTATGTCCTAAGTTGCCCATATATACAGGGTTAGTCATGAGTGGGTTACTTCTGACCAAAAGTTGAAGGCAACCCAACATACAAAAACGCCCATCACTTGATACAATATTTAATATGATTAATAAATTGAATCAAAGTCCCCAACTTTCTGTTTACATGTCATTGGTGGCACTGTAAGTCTATGTCAAATTCGAGTTTAGCAGGTTAGGTTTTCTGTCAGGTTGTGTCAAAACTGACATCATGAATAAAATAATTACAGATCTAACACCTTTACCAGGTTACAAATTGGCAAATAATCACATTAAGATCATTTGCTACGCAGACGACGCGGCATTAGTCGCAGATAACGAAGATAAATTACAAAGACTTCTGTTCCGCTTCTCGCAAAGCTGTAGTAAATATAACCTAAAAGTCGCTATTTCCAAAACTAAATGCCTTACAGTTAGTAAAGAGCCCCTAAGATGTAAACCAGAGTTACAAGGACAAGTCATTGAGCAAGTGAGCAGCTTCAACTATTTGGGAATTGAAATGACCAGCCCAAAAATGCTATATGAGGAGGTACAAAAACAAACTAACAAAGCTTTAAAAATATCGGGGTGCTTGAACGACTCCATATGGATAAATGAATACTTAAATGTGGAAACCAAAACACGAATTTACAAATCAGTTATAAGACCTGTACTTACATAATTATGCAGCAGAGACCCGCGCAGATACAGTAAACACCCAACAAACATTAGAAGCAGCAGAAATGAAAATTTTACGCCGGATCACTGGGAACGCCTTAAGAGACCAGAGAAAAAGTGAGGACATAAGGGACCAATGTAAGATACAAAAAATAGGAGACTGGGTGAAAAACCTACGGCAGAATGGGACCAACACATATCAAAGATGGAAGACACTAGACAAGTAAAGGTGGTCAGAGATAATGTTCCACGAGGAAGGCGTAGTCCAGGCAGACTAAAGAAAAGATGGAGGGATAATTTGGGATAAAACAAGCTGTAAGCTTATATACAAACAGAAAAAGAAGAAGAAGCTAGTAACGCTTCCATGTCCATTTCTTCTGTTCTAGCTTATCTTTCTTCTTTCTTCTTGGTAATTGGCGATCTCAGTAATTTTTTACTTTTGCTAAATACTGCTTGTTCTTGGTTTTCTGCCTCTGCTGCTTCTGGAGTTCGTATTCTTTTAACTTTTTCGTCTATTTGTCCTACGCTGTCTGCTCTTAATCGAGTGGATCTGTTTTCGCTCATAGCCATCTAGCGTATTCTTTTCAAATTTTGCTTTTGCTTGATTTTCCGTTCTTACGACTGAGACTCACCTTGGATGAGCGGAAACGTACTAACTGGGACGCATCCAGCGAACAACCGCATTTCGGGATACAAAGTCTTCTTGGGCTTAGGCTACTTTCAGAAATCAACGCTTACCAACGCTACCAGTTTACTTTAACACTCTATTATTTAATGCGCTTCAACCCAATTATTATATATATTGCTATGGTTAATGACAGCTTTTAATTTATTATAATTAATTACATAAATAACTAAGAACAAACCCGCAAATATTTTATTCACCCTATAAAATTCTAAGTTGATTAAAAGGAGTTGTAATCTACTAACTCATTGAAATAAATGGTTATATGCCCTGTTGATATTTTATTTATCTGCAAGTAATAACAATTATTATGGCTAGCTCAAAATTTCGGTAAGCATTTACCCTTTCTCTCGGGTAGGTTCAGTTGGGCTGAATGTATAATTCTTAATTTAACTGAATACTGATCTGTACTCCGCCTTCGTACTACTGCGCACAAGCAAATACTCGAAATAGGTCATACGTTAAATTAAAATGGTTTCCGCTGACAATTGCTATCGTTAGTTCAAAATAAAATGAAAATTTATCACAGTTTTACCGGTAAATACTTGAATTAAGCTATTTCGCGGCATTTACATCATTTGTTTTTTCTAGCATTTGTTGAAAGAGGCCCAGATCCACGCAGGAATTGTTTTTAACTGGCGTCGTTTCAGGATCTAACTGTCACATAACCCCAAATTGTGGAGTTGGGCTATTCGGCGGTCTGGATTAATTGGGTAAGACTCTTGGTGCGCATGCATAAACTTCCCGGTGCTCACTTAGCTTAGTTTTAGACATAGACAGTACTTGTTGTTGTTGCCGAACTTATCGGAGCTCGAAGGCGACGCTGGTCTTGTTGTCGGGCTGCTATGGGCCTGATGCTGCTGCAACTCCTCGATAACGTCCCCCACAGGCTACTTTAGACACTGGTGTTTTCCCCTCTGGGCTGTCTCGACTCGTAGGCCCCCACGCAGAGATCGTAACGGCTGGTTCCGATGTGAAGTTATGGTGCTCGTGCTTTGGAAAACTATACAACTTATAGTGTTGGATTTTGATGAAAATAACACCACACGACCACAAAATTGCACTGAATTGGCGGGTATAATTTTTATTGTTGAAATAATTTGTTTAGGATTTAAAAATTTACTTTATTTAGGAGTACATTTTACAAAATGTCAATTCTAATATTTATTCAATTGCTCTCTCCAATATCCTCTGTAAACAATTGCTAGTTTTAATCTTAAATAAAAACGGTAGTGAATCAAGTTCAAAATGCTTACTTATAAATCTAAATTTGCCTAAAATCTACAAATTATGCACAAATACTTATTCTAATATTATGGTCCACATTTATAATTAGTTAATCAAGTCTTTGCGTTGCTGCACGTTTGTTAATTTGCTTTAAACTGTTCACATAAGTCACAGCACCGATTAATTTTATGAAAGTACTTCCTTCACCAAGGCGTGACTTGATTTCCCCTGTGTGCTTTTCCACACAATTTTAAGTTCATCTGCTGTGTCCTATTCGTGAATTTATTATAACTCTGGCTTGTTGATTCTTACAATTTTCCATCCAATGCCTTAATTTCAGCCTTCTTAGCTGCTCGTTGCAACGTTCATTAGCTTATCTAGCTTTTTCTACCTTTCTTTTAAAACCCTGACAAATATTTCACTGTTTAAGGTTACTTGAATTATTCGCTTCAATGTATTGCCTTTGCAAACCATTTTGTAATTAATAGTTCGGCCATTACTTTGCATAAACCTCATATTTTAAATCTTATTTTACATTCAACTTAGATCCTTGTGAGAATTGAGCTTTGTTTAAACCGTTCTCTAATTAATTATACTGCTATTAATTGGCATTTCTTAACAAAACATTCAATCTTTTAAAGTCAAAGTTTAGCCTTGCAGTTATATAAAATACCTCACCCTGAGATTTAGTGAAATGTCCATTAATTTGGCAATGCTATCAGAGTTGAGTTTGTAGGGCTTAATACCATCGCAATATATACAAGATTTTTGACCGGCTCTTTAGGCCCATTGCTTAATGATCTCTCTCCATTGTTTCTTGTCTCTAATTTTGTCTCTCCAATCTTCTATCCCCATCACCGCTTCTTTCCATCTGACTCTTGGTCGGCCTCTTCTTCTTGCCTCATGTCGTCTTCCATCTAACAGGATCCTTGTACTTCTCCCATCTGGCAGCCTCCATACGTGCCCCATCTATCTTAACCTTTGGGCTTTCATAAAATCTATTATGCCCGTTTCTCCGTAGATTCTCTGTACCTCTTCATTTGTCCTTCTTCTCCAACCTTCTTCTGTTTGAACACCTCCAAAAAATATTCTCAAAATGTTTCTTTTCCATCTGCTTACCATGTTCTGGTCCGCTGCACCCATTGTCCACGTCTCACATGCATACGTTGCCGTGGGTCGCATAACTGTCTTATATAGCCCTAACTTTGCTCTTCGCGACACTAATTTCGAACTTAGCACGTCTTTTAAGGCGCCCGCACTTCTGTTCGTGTTCACCAATCTTACTTTTATTTCCTTGCTGTAGTCTAGGTTTTCCATAATTACAGTTCCTAGGACAGTAAATTCTTGCACTTTTTCTATTATTAGCTATTTTTCGCTTAACGCTTTTATTACCACCACGTCTTTTCCTGTACTTGTGTTGTCAACTTTGCCACTTAGCTTCATTATTTTTGTTTTTTCTGTGTTTACCACCAAACCCACTTTTCTTGCTTCATATTCGAAAATGTTCACTCTTTCTCTCATTTCCTGCATCGATCTTGTTACTATTGTCACATCGTCCGCATGCACGAGGGCTTGATGACTTTTAGTTGTAATTGATCCACTTCTGTTCATTTGGCTGCTTTTGATAACCGCTTCCAGCACTCCGTTAAATACAATTGTTGAGAGGGCGTCTCCCTGTCTCAATCCCGTTTTTGTTTTAAAATTTTCTGACAATTGCCCATTATACCTCACTTTGTTCTCTGTATTGGCCATTGTTTCTTGTATTCAATTCCTTAACTTTTTATCGATGCTGAAAGTTTTCAAGATTTTGAACATTTTTTTTCTATTTATGCTGTCCTACGCTTGTTTAAAATCAATGAAAATTGCTTATATTTCTATATTATGTTCATAGCCTATCATTTGAATTTCTTTTATTTATTTATTTATTTATTTATTTTGGTACTCCGCTAACAACTGTTAGGTCAATTATAGGCGTCGCTGTACATTTTATGGGGACTTCCAACCCCACTAACGACTGTCATGATGTTATTATGACATCCGGGACCAACTATTTCCGTGACAGCCGTATCACGAGGCGCCGTGAGAAGCAGCCATGGAACTCCCATCCAAGTTCTGACCAGAAAGGGCGTTGCTTAACTCTACTGATCGAACGTGAACGCTTGTTCAAGCTACACCACCCGGGACCACAATTGTAGATATCTGGTCCATAACTGATCTATATCTTCTAAAACCGCACTGATATTCACCTATTTCCATTTCTACTCACACTTCTAGTCTTGCCTTAATTATTTTTGCTAGGATATTGTATGTTGTGTCCAGGAGGGCAATTCGTCGGTAATTCGTACACTCTGCTTTTCCCCATTTTTTGTGAATCGGTACAATTATGGATTTCTTTCATTCTTGCGGTAAGTTTCCTGTTTCACACACCATTTTAGCATCTTCCATATTTCTTCTTCCACTTCCTTGCCTTCATATTTGGTAAACTCTGCATATATTCCATTTTCTCCTAGGAATTTCTTATTTTTTTGTTCTTGTATGTACTTGGCTACTTCTTCTTTAGTTGGTACTGATTCAATTTCTTTTTTTCTTCTTCTCTCTGTCTTATATTCTCTTCGATTTCATTTTTCCTCCATTTCTTGTTGTTCTGTTTTTTGGTTTAATACTTGTTCAAAATGTTCTTTCCACTTCCTCAAGATTTTTTTGTTTTCGCCTATTAAACTTCCGTCTTTACTTTTTATTAAATACTGCTTTTTCCTGAAAGACTTTTTTTATTCTTTTTGCGTCTTGGTCAAAGTTTCTTATTTCTTTTCTTATGTACTTCTCTTCCAATTCTTCCAATTTATATTCCTGATATTTTCTTTTTCTGCTTCGCAGTATTCTTTTCGTCTTAAGCTTTTGTTCTCTGTACTTCCTCTCGCTGTTTTCATTATGTTGCTGTAGCATCTGTAGCCAAGTTTCTCGCTTTTTTTCCAGGGCTAATCTACACTCTTCGTTGAACCACGTCTGCTTTTTTACGTATTTTTTCTCCTTTAAGACTTTTTCTGCTGCCCTTTTAACCGCTTCTTTTATGTTTATCCATTTACCTTCTATCGTTGTTGGTTCTTGTTCCGTATTTAGTGCTGTTTTAATTTCGTCTTGGTATAATCTCTTCTCTTTTTCATTCATCAATTCATCTAGGTTTAAGTGTTTTCTCTCCTTTTCATTAGTTTCTGTTGGATTTTTTATTACATCTTTTTGATCCATTCTTATTCTTACTAAGTAATGATCTGTGTTCATTTCCACTCCTCTTTGAATTCTTATATCTTTCACTCTTTTCACGTCTTTTTCATGGATTAGAAAATGGTCTATTTGGTTTGATTCATTTCGCCTTGATATCCTCCATGTGCCCATGTGAATATTCTTGTGGTTGAAGAAAGTGCTCATAATTTTCATCGTTCTGCATGCCGCAAAATTTATTAGCCTTAGACCATTATCGTTGGTTTCATTGTGCTTACTATATTTCCCAATTATTAGTTGATAGCCGTTTTCTTTGCTTATTTTCGCATTGCAATCTCCAAGGACTATTTTGATATCCCCTTTTGGTAATTTGTCGTACACTCCCTCGAACTGTTCATTAAAATCCTCTTTTACCTCTTCTTCTTTCTCCTTTGTTGGCGCATGTATATTTAGTAAGCTAATGTTGTTTTGCTTTGCTTGTATTTGTATGCAACATATTTTTTTCTGATATTGCGTTAAAATTTAGTACTTTATCTTTTATTCTTTGTCTATTTGGAAGGCTGTTCCATATATCTTGGTGTCTCCCCCGCTATGGAATAATATGTAATTCTGTAACTCCATTATAAAATTTCCCTTTTGTTTTGTCTATTGCACTGCTCCGATCTGTATCCTATATCTCTGTAGTTCTTGTTCCAAACTCTTGAAGGCCCCTTCATAATTTGTTTCCCTTATGTTTCATGTGCTTATTCTTCATTCGTTTTTCTGCTCATTGTCCATTTTCTTTGCTATGGTCGTCTTCTCTATTTGTCTAGCCTGGTTTTCCCTTATCAGTTTTTTGAGGAGTTACCTCCATCACTTTTTGGAATAGCTATTTCTAGTTTTTATTTATTTTTTCCCATCTCTATTCTACTCCCTCTATCATTATCTTACTGTATCCAATTTCCACCTTTTTTCCACGTTTTCCTTCCTTTTGAGCCCTTCTCCTTATTTCTCTTTGCATCGTTCTTTCTTTCTTTGTTAGATCGTTGTTAATGTAATTTTATCCTCTTTTAAACCTTTTAGCTTGCTTTTCTTTTTCATAATCTTTGCTTTTTCCTGCTCGTTTTCTAGCTCTACTAAACAGATTTTCTCTCCAATCTTGTAGGCTGCTTTGATTTTTATATCTAGGTGTTCTCTTACAAAATTGTTCATTGCCTCTTTCAGTACTTTTGGATCACTTGCATTCATTACTAACCCATTATTTTTCCTTCTTTCTTTTTCCATCTATTCCAGACTATTCTTCACCTCTCCCAGTTCCTTCCTAATCTCCTTATTTTAATTTTTAAGATTCTTATTTTCGGTTTTCAGATTTTTGCTCTACTTTTTAAGATTTTTTATTTTCTCTGCAAAATCTTGCTTCAGTATCTCCATAATCGCATCCATTTTGTCTCGCCCTCTTTTATAGTTTTTTATAGGACTTCGTTTTGGTCTTCTCTTCCCTGTTACTTCATCAGTCTCTTCACTATCACTCAATTTTATTAAGTTTTCCACTCGCCTCGTACCCTCCTAGATGATTCTGCAGATCTTTTCCGTTTGTTATTTATAGGAAACTGCCTGACCTAATTTTACGCCTTGTATTATCCTATATTTCTACCACCTCTCAAACTTCGCCTTGTAGAATTTGTTGTCTATCCTCTTTTCCTCGAGCTGGCTCCTGCGTCTGGCGGTTTCTGCTTGTCTTTCCTTATCACTACTCGCCCATGCAATTTTCCTCCTTATTACTATTTCTATAACCTCTAAATTTCCTATTGAGAGTTTATTTACTCACAGTTCCTTCGCTTTTTATATCTTTTCTCAATAACCCACACTTCCGCACAAATACTATTTTCGTTCCAACCACTTATCCCGCGTTTCCACCCACTCGATACGGCCCTGTTTTGGCTTAAATATCGGAGCAGTGGTACACATTCAAATTCTTGTGCTACGAAATCTGACACTCCACTTCAACCCATTAACAATGTTTAATTTTTGTACGAAATGTACAAATGATTTGCGACGTGTTGGGATTTTCGCCCGTATGTTATCGACCAGCTGTGCAAAGTTAGCTTTTGGAAACTTTTTTTTTCCTGAGGCAACTCCAATCGTTTAAATTTTTCTACTTCACTTGGTCGCACCCGCACCACCTCACTGTTGGTTCACTTTTTATCTTTCCACCAACATTCACAAAACCGACCTTGAAATTCCGCTGTGTGGCACGCCTGCTCGAACGGTACCGCACCCCTAGATATATAAATAACTATTATCTATTATTAAATTATCTTTTGCGTGCTTTCTATTTACATAATAAGAAATACATGTTCTTCTATTACTGTATTTAATTTTGCTTATAAATAATTATAGGCAATCCTGATAATGTTTTCTTGATGTTGAAGATACTTAAAATATACAATGTGCTCTACAAATACTTATATAAATTCTTATGTAAGTTTTCAAGATTGTTATGATAATCGCATTAAGTAAAGCTTGTCATTGAGACTAATTAATGAAACTTGCTTTCAGTGATATCCAAGATATGAATTATTTGATCCTGATAAAAAGAAGATGGAACGAAGCAAGCCCCTTACCGATACTTCGACACACTGTTAGTTGGCATGCACCGGTTTTTGCCATGCGTTCTTTGAGACGACCGCTCCCTAAGACAAATGTAGGTTTCGTAAACTGTAGAAACAGTGCTTTCACTGTGGTACGACCGTTATAACGTTATGTTATATACATGCTCGCGCCAAATGTGCGACGTCTTGGACTAAAGAGAATTCGCAAATGATTCGGGAACTAATAATTACGAAGCTTAGACGGAGGACGTCGGTTTAAAATCGAATTGCCGATTTATCAATACTGTTAGCGAAAACTACGAATAGTGCAGATAGCGTCTATAATGTGATTTTCAGATTTAAAGGAGAGAAGCGATTACAATTTGCATCCGCATGTTTCGATAATATAAAAAGAGGCTTGCCAGGACCGAGATTTGAACTCGTGACCTCAGGCTCAACATTTCACGTGTGTTGTCACTATATGAATCTGACAGCGTAGTTAAATTCTCGGTGAACATCTACATACAAAGAAAAATACGTTCCATTCATCCCAAAAACTTTTAAGCTTTTTGCATTAATGTTCTCCACAAAATGGCACAAAAATCACGATAATAGGTTATGTTGTTCTCAAGTTACTATGTGTACAGCCCTCTAAAATGACATACTCGCCCTTTATCAATTTTCAGATTTTTCTTTAACTTTTATGAAATTATTCATATAATTTTGGTTTGGGGGCGATTAATTGAGTGGTTAAGACAGAATTTATAAATTTATAAACATGATCGGGGCCGAAAACAATAGTTTGGCAAGTAGAATACCATATTCAAAACACTGTTTTCCTCGGACTTTTACTATAATTGTTAGAGAAGGAGAAAAAGTTCGAAACATTTAGGAAGTATATTAATGACACCAAAAAATAGGTACACAGCATTGACGTGTCTTCATGAGATACCATTTAGGAAAATATACCACTCATGTAGTGAGAAACAATATCCATAACAGGGAAAAGTTGTTTAGAGAAATTAAAATAGATGTTGCTAACAAGCTTTTTAACAAACATATCAGAAACAAAATATTAAGCAATCCTCAATGTAGCCTATCGCTTCATCATCTTCATCCTCAGTGTACTTTGATCAAGAAGATACTACAATTACAACACAAGATAACAGTACTTCTAAATATATGCATTCCATACTGAGTACTTCAACGAAATATTTGTATGATCACCGTCAAACGGGAAAAATTGGCAATTAATAGATACCATGTACATAAACATAGATTTGTAGTGAAATTACTGAGAGAACAATATACTTTATTCGCAACCATATATGTAATGTTAACATTCCTGACCTCATTTGAGTGGGGGAAGTCGTACATTTCAGCCCGCTACTTCCCGCACTCACTTCCCGCTCAAGTGCGGAAAGTGAGTGCGGGAAGTACATTCCCGACCGCTGAGTAGCTAGGGATACTGGGAATCTTGTTGATCCATTCATGCGCGTTGCAACCTGTCATATCATAATATAATAATTTTTCCAATTATTGTTTAGAATAAAGTGGTTGCGAATAAAATAATATACAAACCTCGACAGGAAGTTTCCTTAGTCTCGAGATAATAGCTGATTTCGACGCTTCGCGTCTCAATCAGCTAACTAATCTCTCGACAGTAATGAAACACTTCCCATCTCGGGCTGTAATGTACTATACCAAACAATTAGATCCCTTAGGACTACCTTTAAAAATTTATTTAATTATAGTAATTACCTTTGAAACCTTAATGATTTTAATTTAGGAACTTCGAGAGAGTACTATCGAAACTTGGGAACAATTTTTTAAGCATCAAGTTGGCTACATTGTATTTATTTTTATAATGTTAGTTACTATAACTTTTCCTCAATTTAACTGACATCCTAAACAGCATACATACGTCAAACAATTAGAGACACTCATACCAAATGTTGAAACCCGTCTAGAGTGCCTGGGACAGTGCCTTGGGAGGTATTTTTAAGCTTGACTATCAGATGGCAGCACAAAGTTCTACCAATCAGAGCCAGTTACTGGCTCTGCTACCAATCATGATGTGATCAAGTAGTGGCGCCATCTGTTAGTACTATCGGAAAGTACCCCCCAGGACCCGTTCAAGGTCATCCAAATCGGAATTTTGACATGAAAGAAACCGACGATGAGTGTCTCTACTTGTTTGATTTATGTACGCTGTCCTAAATCTTAAGAAAAGCCATATCTCCACAATTAAGCTTTTTGTATCCTGCACGACCGTACATTAAATTATAAGATCTTAATTCAAACACTCCTTGTAATTTGCTGCCGTAGTTGAATCTGTGTTTGCCAGAATTAAACAATAGTTATTTATTGTACAAATAATTCAGAAAAAAAACGTTGAGCCCACTCAGCCTGGCGGTCGTGGGCTCTTTTATCCAGTGAATTATTTGTAATTACACATACGGGGCATAGAAAATTTTATCCAACAGCTGAATAAATACTAAAAAGACATATTTTGCATTAACAGCTATGTAAAGTCAAATTGGCAAATTTGGAAGTAGGTTAAAGTAGTTATAAAACATTGGAGTGAGTTAAAGTACTTATAAGTCACGTTTGTTTTATGTCCAGTATAATTCAACTGAAAGCGGCGTAATTATTACGTCATAATAAGGTGTTAGATAAACTAATATAGTATGATCAAAAAGTCTTTAGATATCGGTTGCTGTGGTATTTAAAGGTTATCTATGAAATTATTTGCTTCTATTATTTTTATGTCATTGATACCTGTTCATAAATAACCTTTTATAATACTATTGTTTTTTTATTCATCTGTCAAAATTGTAGTAAAATCACACTTTATAGACAGTATGCTTTTCGTCCTGATGAAGCTCCTTACGAAAGCGGGCGAAACTTTAAGTTCTTCGACCTCAATAATGACACGGTCAAATCCCGGAATTCGTTTGTTACTTAATGACAATGGCCGTTAAAGCCTCCGAAATTATCACAGTATGTCCCATTTTATCAGACAAACCCCCATATCGTCTATATTTTGCTGTGTTTTGTGTAGGTTTGACCACTAAGGTGATTTAAACAACCTATTAGGATACTTTCCAGCTTATTATAATCGATTACATATTTAAATTTAACGAAACTTGCAACGGCGATCACAGTAGCCTAGATTTAATTTCAAAATCTTTTTTGCAAAAAAGCAATAGATTTTTTTAGAATAGTCGAAATATGGTCGGAATACAAAATATCAAAAAGAAAATTTAACAATTCTTTTCATAAAGCCAATTTTTTTAAATTTTTGTTTCTTAAAAAGTTTTTTTGTATTATTATATAATTTTCTATTTAAAAATTACTTATTAAGAGCAATATAATATTAGTAGCACTACATTTTGCGATCAAGATTTGCTTGATGGTGTTGGGACTGCATTTGATTGCTTAGATTTCAGTTATAGTTATTTATGTATCTAGAACGAAAAGTAAAGCGGTAAATCATCACCACGTTGTTTAAAGCTGAGGCGTTAGCCGAATCTGTGATTACTTGCGAATAATGGCTTACTACGCCTGTCAAGTGTGAACTGTGTGTCGTAAATCGTAATTCGTTTTCTTCTGGCTGAAGGCATAACGTCTGAAAGGCATAATGCAGCTCAAATTAATCGTTACAGTTTATTAGCGATGACTGTGTGTGAAAATGGTGCAGAAGCTGAAAGCCAACGTGAACGGTTGGCTGAGTGACCAGGGCCTTCTTCAAAGAGGGATAGGAAAACTCGTGCCACGGTATGATAAGTGTCTTAATCGAAATTCCGATTATGTAGAAATGTAGCTGAGAGATGTACTTACATTTTCTATACACCAAAAGTTTCATATTTATTCTTGTCTTGTATTCTTACTGAATCGGAGGTTGAGAAAAAAATTGCCATAGTAGCTAATATAATTTAATTATAGGAAAACAAGACACTATAAGTTTTACGTGTGTTTTAAGTGAGTGGTCGCCCGGAAATACATAATTATAAGTTTCATTATCAGAATCATGCAAAATGTATTTGTTGTAGTTTTATAAGTTACAGTTCGTCTCTAATAGTATTTATGCTATAACCAATAGGAATATCTTGCCAAAACTTGGAATTCGCGGAATTTAGACCTTCAGCCATGGATGCTTCTTTAGGGTTTTTTATAAAGTAATATTCTATGCTGTTGCTTTGAACGGGTGTCCATTTATTAGGTATCAATGAGCTTGTTTCAGGAGTAGGATTGCTGAAAAAAATCAACTATAATTTTGGCTAAGCTTTGGAAGCAAGCTACCAACCCAGTCTTTGCAAAGTTGGTCCACAACGTCGTCATCAAATTGATCATCTTCTTTTCAGCGTCGTTGGGCTTGTAATCGGTAAAAAAATCGTTACTTAGTAAATGGAGAAGTTCGTCTGCGTGGCTTACCCCTAAAATAAATTTGGAAAACTTTAAATTAGCTAGTTATTTTAAATTATAATATTTAAATTATAATATGATGCTTAAAAAATCAGCACCATAGTCATGAGTTGGATCTCCAAAAAGTGGTCCGAAGCTGACAGTTGCTAGGTATCCAAAGACGTAGGTATACACAGGTTGCCTTGAATATTTTGTGTGGAGCAAAATGGCAGCATTTTGTGGGGAAGCAAAATATGAGTCAGTAACCAACTAAAAATGAGGTTTTTATTATTACTTTCACAAAAGTAGCTAATTGACATTAGTCGACGTTTCGAATTAGTTATAAAGAATTACATACGTCTGTAAGTTCAGATTTAGTTGAATCGTCGATATCTTTGTCTCCAAAATATCTTTCCCTGATTTTCTTGCTGACATAGTCTCTTTTAGGCGATTCCTCATATTGTAATATTATAGGAAGAATTCCATTAAAGTTCTTATTTAAATCCTCTATTAAATTGGAGTCGTTGTATAGGGCTAAAATATCAGGAAAGAATAATAGTTAAACATACTCACGAAATTATTACAAACCTGCACTTCTGAGGATACCATCTTCTGTAGTAATTCCTGTCATAAAGGGAATGTTTGCCGTTTTTCCTGATTTGATTATATCAATTGGTTCCTCCGTCAAAAATGCCCCTTCTATGTCAGGCTCTATTACAGGTTTAAAAGGAATCATTGGTTCAGCGCCCCATTTCTTGAAATAACAAACAAGAAATAATCTATTTACTGTCTTTACTATATGAATTTACCATGAATTGTTTATCTTGGTTAACAATGTCACCAGCATCTACCTTTTTGAGGCATTCTACCATAGCTTTGTTAGTTGCAGTGGGGCATTCTAACAATTTTGCTAATTGCTTGGCGTTTTTCAGTGCTTGACCCTTGGGCGCCAAAGCCCACCACGCAGTCGCAATTCCACTTTGAGCGATTGCACCATTAATAAGGTCTAGAAATAATTGATTTTTATTAATGCCTCTGGTATCAGAGTTAAAGAAGAACAAGAGGAAAAAGTTCTGCTAGACAAAAATTTTAAAAATTAACTATTATTATCTTCAAACTCTTCACTATTAGGAGACTATATAGTACAATAGTTAAGTATTACAACTTCCAATTGTTTAGTACAAATACACAAATTAATAAGAAACCTTTGCTTAATGGAGAGAGGACGTGATAGTGGGTACTTGCGCCTCCTGCAGATTCTCCAAAGATAGTTATTTTATCTGGATCTCCTCCGAAATGAACTATGTTTTTTTTTAGTCCATTCCACGGCCATACTCTGATCTTTTAGTCCATTATTTCCTGGAACTACGACATCTTCTGTGCTTAAAAATCCTAATGCACCTGTAACAAACGTACAATTTTATTGTCTGCATTTCCGGAATAGAGTTTGTCATCATGCAAAGGAAAATATGTAATAAAGCTAATACTTAATACTGGAAGCTTAGAATTTGTTTTGTACTTCCTCCTTAGTAGAGGTCCATTATTTTTCTTATTCATTGAATTTTTATACTTGAAGCAAGTGGCTTATTACGTTCACATCCTATTTAAATGGTTGCGGTTATCAGCCTACTTGACTGTAAAATGTAAGTTATTTAAAATTTTAAAGCAATATACAATTGATATTATTAGTATAAGATACTAAACCATATAACTGCTTTTGTGGTTATTTTTAAGGAGCGATAATTTACGAACGTCGCCATTGGAATCACATTATTATGGATTATATCAGAGAAGATAATTTACGAGAAGGAAATGAAAACAAGCAGAGAAAGAAAAGTGGGTGGATTAGCTTAAAGAGCGACATTTAATTTATTAAACGGAAATACTAAAATAAACCTATATAACCGAATGATATCCATCAAAGCACAAAAACATGAAAAGTATTAAAAATAGTCAGATACACTCCCCGGTGTTATCTTAAATATAAAAAATTATTTGCAGTACGTTTAAAATGTGGCCATGGGGATTTACGTAGTAAAATAATTTTTAGTTTATAAGTGTTGTTTATTTATTAAACCCATAAAGGCAAACTAACAAAATTAGCAAATTATGAGTCTAGGGCGAAAAATTGGGTTTTTTATGGACGATGCTTGCAATTGCTAGCCGAGGCAAGGTAGCCGTTAGCCAAGGCGATTGCCGAATCAACAAGCAGGCAAACACATTTGCGGACGAAAAATTAATGGTTTCCAAAAAAGTTACATTTTCCGTACGTATATACGTCCTTAAAATCTCATTTTTTGAAGAGGCCAACAAAAATTAAAATTATAGAAATTCTAAGAGTGCTTGAAGACTACAAATATTTGCGGGTAAAATATTGATGGTGTCCAAAAGAGTGACAGTTTTAGTACGTAAATGCGTCCGTACAACGACATTCTGTAGAGAGGCCAACGGAAAACTGATTTATTTCAAGAAATGCTCAAACTGTTTTTCTTGGGCTGCCAAACAATATCTCAATGACACAATAATTACTTGTCAGTAAACAATATGACATTTTAGGCATCTTGATAGTCGATGACAGTTATGCAATGGTTTAGGTTATGTATGTGTATTTGTGAATGTGAATGTGAATTAATAATTGACATATGTTTTAATTTTCAAAGCCAAACTTGGTGTCATTTTCGTTTGCTCACATGTTACATACAATGGGTGATATCTACAAAGTGAATGTTGAGGCATACAACTAACTAATAAGGGCAATCATAGAATCTTAACCGTCTCTGAATCTCAAAATATGACCTACTTACATTCTATATTATTGTTTATGACACATAATATTTTACTACTTGTTTTATTTATACATTTCTTACGTGTTTCTAATTATATACATTTTTACTTATTTATTATATATTTATATTTATACACCGTTATTGTACCATATTTAATCCGAGTGTACGCCATACGCCAAATATGTAAGTAAATAAATGTATTAACTAAGTATCGGGTAGAGAATTAAATGCTCGTACACCCTATGGAAACCAGTATGTAGTTACATAATAATAAAAGTGACAAATATACTGTTAAATTAAGTTGACATATGAAATATTTAAGGATAAGGATGTGAAACAAATAACCCTGACAGCAGCCTACGTGGATAGTTAACGCGCTAATTGGCTACATACGATAATCTCTGCGGCCGGCCGTGAAAATTCGTTATTTGGGTATAGTACCAGCGTACATAAATCAAACAAGTAGAGACATTCATTGTCGGTTCCTTTGATGTCAAAATACCGATTTGGATGACCTTGACCGGCTCCTGCCGTCCAAGTACCTCTCTAAAGGATAGCGCTATACGTAATTCACGCATTGAGAGTGACAGAAATAGATGGTACGTCTTGTTCAACTATAGTAACGGCACGCCATATCTTGTACTTATATATCTATGATCACATCATGATGTGTAGCAGAGCCAGTAACTGGCTCTGATTGGTAGAATTTTGTGCTGCCATCTGATAGTCAAGCTTAGAAATACCCCCCTAGTTACTGTCCCAGGCACTCTAGACAGGTTTCAACATTTGGCTTGAGTGTCTCTACTTGTTTGATGTATGTACGCTGATAGTACGCTTGTTGATGCTTCCTTTCTTACCAATTTTTCCAATATCATATTGAAACAAGTAAAGCCCACCAAAATAATCTTACCTAATCTGTAATTGAAGGTCACCAGGACTACATCTTTATCTAAAAGATAATTAGGTCCGTAATAATCAGGATTCCCTGTACCGCAAGTCCAGCCACCGCCATGTATGAAGACCATCACAGGAAGCAGATTGTTAGTTGAATCCGGAAGCTTGTAAAACATTAAAATATAAAATTAAAAAATGACATTTAAATTTGTCTTATCAATATTTATTGTATTTTGTTGGACACATATTTTTATATTTTGTCATTGGATTTTTAAAAATAAATTTTAAAAAGAGAAATATACATTTCTTAATACCTAAAATTGCAAGTAATAAAAAGTACATGTTTATTTACCTGTGGTGTATATACATTCAAGTAAAAACAGTCCTCTTCACCAACTACGTTAAAATCATTTAGAAATATATTCACTTGAGGACATATGTTAGCTGGTTTTGTGGCATCCATTATATTCTCCCAGTGTTTTCCAGGAATGGGAGCCTAAAAATATTATTGTGTACTATTAACGAAAATTCTACAATGACTTTTGTAGTGTTAAGTAGTGTGTACAATAGTGATATCAATTTTGCAAGCTTTCTAAAAACCTTATTAAAAGTTTTATTTCAAGGGTTCAGATTCTGTACCCCCATATTTTTTTACAAAAAATAAAAATAATTTAGGTTGAAAAACAAGTCATTATATGTCTTGTTTTTCATTAGAAGAGAATTTTCAGTTTTTTTTTATTTTACTATACTAATCGTTGTAAACTGACTAGTTGAGTCCAAACAAATTTTAACATATTAAAATCAGAAATATAAACATTTAATGTTTCGCTAATATATTTAGCTTCTTCAGAACAAGTTAAAAGTTTTAGACATAATACAATTAAAAAGTGGCATTTGTTGTTGTTTATCTAAAATTAAAAACATACTACAATTGAACATGTGAAAAAATAAATTTCCTTTTGTTTTGTTATCTTTTCGTTTCTTCCCTTTCCTCAACAAGCGATTTTTTATTATTTAAAGTTAATGGTAAAAGTTTTAATGCATGTAAAAGGCATCATTGAGTTTCACCAAGCTGTCTAAAAACAAACAAAATTAAATTTTTATTGAAACCACTTTAAGCAATTATTAGGCAACTTACTTTGAAAACCGTTTTTTATGGTAAATTATATTCCATTTGTTTGATCATTTCCTTTGGGTTTATTAATTAAAATGGTTTATTTTGCAGTGTCTAGAAACTTCAATGGTAAAATTAGCACTTCTGGTATTACCGTTCATATGTAAATTAGATAGGAGGGAGATATGATTTAATGTGAGTTAAATGCAATGGTTAGATTGAGCAAAAATAGTTTACCTTAATTATTAGTTGTTTTTACACATATTTTCACTTCAACTACGACTAGTGTTTCCTCTTTTTGTTATTTAAACGAACAACAAAACAATACCAAAATAATTAATTAATAACCAATTATTTATTAGAAGAGAATACTTATCACCCAAATATAACCAAAATATCGAAAAAGACAGAGATGAAGAAGAAGAAAGAACTGGAGAAGGAAATGAATTAGAAAGAGAACCAACATATGGCGAAGCCAGAACCAGTATAAATAAATTGAAAAAAACCAAGGCACCAGGGGAAGATGAAATCCCAGCAGAAGCACTAATTGCTGGAAGACCGTACTTATGGAAAAAATACACAATCTAATCCTAACAATATGGAAGAACGCAGAGATGCCAGAAGACTGCAATTTAGGGAACATATGCCCAATACATAAAAAGGGAGATAGAGCAATATGCGCCAACTACAGATGAATATCCCTCCTCAATACGGCATACAAAGCCCTGTCACATATACTACTAGAAAGGCTCCAAATGCACGTAGAAGGTAAGATAGGGAACTATCAAGCGGGTTTTAAGAAAAGTAAATCTACAACGGACCAGATTTTTTGACTAGCTCAAATAACAGAAAAGAGGAGGGAGTATGATATTGATCTCCATAGCATATTTGTAGACTATAAACAAGCATGTGACAGTATACAACATAGCTCAGTGAAACAAGCCTTAGATAAGTTTAGAACACCACAAAAACTAAAGCAATTAATATTGATGACTATAAATTTTTTTTATCTCTTATAAGCACAAAAAATGGGGGTGGTAGAATAATACTTACGTTAATTGCTCAACGAATCGGAGCAGCATTCAAAGCACCAAATTGCCTCACTCAGCCAGTGCCTAGGCGAGTCACTACCAATCGCTAATTAGGGGTCGCCGATCAGCTGCAGCCGAAGACGGCCGTGGGTTTATTAGATGAGGAAAATGGCGCCACCAATTTAGATAACAAAAAATTAAGTTTTAACCCCCTAATTCAGCGATTGCTAGATTACGCTCCAGCTAAATTGGAACACTGAGAAATTAATAAAACGGCGCAAAACTGAAGTCAAACAATCAAGTGTAATCAAATGACAAATTCGTTTTATTTACTCGTAAAGCCGGGCACACACATAAAATACATGTAAGTAAAAGTTTAGGGCCGATGTATATGCATATAAATGCCCCAAGGATCCTTGTTTACAGAATGGGGTGGCGAATTAAAACACCAAATCATAAAAATAATGGAAATTCCTGCAAGCTCCCGGAGAGTGACGTTAATATAAAATTGTAAATTACAAGCGGGCAACCGCCTCAGAAATTTCTATAACGTGGTACATGTAACAATTAAATAGCACAATCCGTAGTTGAAGTGGAACTACTGCGAGGGAAAGCCTCTTACTTTACAAATTAAAATTCGCAATCACATTGATACGTCCAGACCATGATCTCAATATCTCGCGCTGGTATATCGCGCTAATCTCAATTTAGAAGCAAAATACTTTTGGGCAGTCCTTCGTCGATTGAGCCGTACACACGCGTACAGCCAGGCTCGATTGCCGGCCAACAGAAGCACAAATTAATAGAGCAGTAAGGTTACCTTAGGCTGATTCGAAGCTGTCTTAGCGCGAAGAGCATCGCAGGAATGGGCTTCTGTAGACTTGATGACCGAACCAGAAAGGACGGTAGCTCGTCAAGTAAGCGCGCCGAGATACGCTATCGCAGATCGCAACGGGCTGCAAGTCGGGGTTTCCGAAGTTTTATTGGAGACCCATCACGTGGTGATCGAAATGTATTTGGGGTCCAGTACGTGATATTCGAAACGTAGTTGGGGCCCAGTACGTGGTGGACACTACATTATTGAAATAAACGTTAGCGGGCAATCGAAAAGGGGCTGAAAACGGTCCTACTTACACTAAATTCCCCAAATGTTTCGCTCGGGAAGTTTTGACGTCAAAAAAAAAGTCTGCACCTGGCAGTATCTCCAGCTTCACATACGGAGGAATGTCGAGACGAGTACAAATCCCCTAACTAAAGGGTGAGAAGTGCCTAGACAACAATAAGCACCTTCTCCAAAATTGCGACCTCGAACAGCGCCAAAAACTTCCACGACCTTATTCGATCGAATGCCGGAACAAGATGCCAAATTTTCGCGTCGCGAACGTTCAACAATGTGCAACGGCGGGGTATCAAAAATGCGCAATATCCGGACGCAATTCGAAAAAATATCGAACATACAGTAAAGCGAAAATGTATGGTAACACAATATCGAGAATACAGTAAAGCGAAAATTGACGGTAACAAAATCTACAGTACAAGATAAAAGTCGGACCAGAGAAAACAATTCATCAATAGCAACATTGGGTTACGACAGGGAGACGCACTATCCCCATTATTATTTAATATGATACTGGACGGAATCATACAAAGAAATCTTATACCCCAAATTAATTACCTGTTTAGAAATAGAAACCAAATACTGGGATATGCAGATGACACTCAGTATGCAAGCGAGCAACGCAGCAAAAGCATACGGAAATCTGGAAGAAAATTCGAAAGACGTGAGGCTTAGTATAAGCACGGATAAAACAAAATACCTAAGAATATCAGGAAATGCAGAACAAGAGGACCCACAAGAAATCAGAAGGTTAGGAATAGCAAGAGTAACTACATTCAAATACCTTGGGGCGATAATCAATGAGAAAGGAGATTAACCGAAGATATATCAACCAGAATATATACTGCTAATAGAGCCTATTTTGCCATGAATGACCTGCTTACAACAAAACTCGTATCAAGGAAAACCAAACTGAGACTATATAAGACCATAATAAGAGCCACTCTAATCTACGGATGCGAAGCATGGACCCTAATGAAGAATGAAGGACAAAGGTTAAGGGTATTTGAAAGAAAAATACTTCGTAGAATATTCGGACCAGTGCAAGACAAAAGAGAATGGAGACAGAGATTCAACGCAGAACTAGGGATACTATATAATGAACCAGATATAATCAGTGTTGTCAAGCGTATGCAGATACAGTGGTTAGGACAAGTACAACGGATGACACCAGATGACACAACACAACCTGTGTTCAATAGCCAACCCACAACAACACGACCAAGAGGGAGGCCACGTATAAGATGGTTAGATAATGTGTTCCAAGACCTCCAAAAGCTCAATATACAACACTGGAGAAGAGATGCCAAAGATAGGAGGAAATGGAAGGAAGTTGTCGAATCGGTAAAGACCTTTGATGGGTGGTAGAAGCCGAGAAGAAGAAGAAGAAAAAATGAAACCAATGCATTTCAAGACTATGAAAAAGGCAGAGGAGACTGAGGATGTACAAGTAAATCTTTATTTGTAGAAAAGCAAAGGCAAGCATGTGCAATACAATAACAAAAAACATGTATTTAAAAACTTCTGGAATAACATTAACTGGAACGAAAATAAAAAGTTTACATAGACGGACTTGTAGTTTTATCAAACACAAAAACAGTAGTAAAAACAATAACGAAGATCCAATATATACTATTACAATCTGTACTACTTAATGATAAAGGAAAAGAGACTTCAGGTTTGTAAACGTATGTTTCTCAACACTCTTGTCATTCAAGAACGGTACATTCAACATTGTAACCTGAAAGACGAGAGCGTAATTCTATAATAATAAACAAATAAAACGTAGTCGCCCTAACGAAAACCGAAACGAAAAAAAAATGCGTAAATGTTTTGAAGACCTACCAAAACTAAAGAGAAAAATCTTGTAATAACTAATACATGGTTCAAACTAACCCCCCCCCCCCCCCCCGAAGACTATATACTTGGAGATCTCCTAAAGACTCATCAGAGCAAATTGTTAGAAACCAAATAGATTTCATAACTATCAACAAACGCTACCGAAATGCAGTTAAATCAACCAAAACTTATCCCGGTGCAGATATTTCATAGGATCACGTACCAATTATCTCTAAAATAAAAGTAAAACTGAAAAAACAACTTAGGGTAAAAAGAGAAATGAGAATAGATGCAGAGAAATTAAAAGATGATCAAACAAAACAAGCCATGGATACAACAATAAACAGATACATAAGAGAACAACCCCAAATAAAACGGATCCCCCGGAAACAGCATGGTAAGAACTTACCCAAGTCATTCAAATGACATGCAAAGAAAACTTACTCAGAGAACACAAAAAACATAAAGACTGGATGACCAAAGGAAATTCTGCAGTTAATGAATGAAAGAAGACTAAGTAAAAACAAGGAAGTACAGAAATATAAAGAATTTGATAAGATAATTAAACAAGAAATAAGGAAAGCTAAGGAAGAATGGATTAGTAATAAATGCAGGAAAATTGAAGATCTAGAACGAAAACATGACATTACGAACATGCACAAGAAAGTAAAGAAGATGACAACTACAAGAAAACAAAAACTGATGACACGGCTTGATTCTTAAGGGAATGTAATTTTCGAAACTGACAAGAAAATAGAATTATGGAGCAAATACCTAAAAGAACTTTTTGATGAAATTCGTGCCGAATTTGACAACTTTGAGACGTACAGTAGCCCACCAATACGAAAAGAGGAAGTAGAACATGCAATAAAATTGATGCAAAACCATAAAACACCTGGACCCGACAACATATGCGCAGAAATATATAAACTGCTAAGCAACTCCGATGAATTCTTAGATATGGTCGTCAGATTATTTAACCACATCTACAACACCGGTATTATACCACTAAAATGGCTAACTTCAACCTTCCTCGCAATACCAAAAAACATAACTAAGATTTTCTTAAAAGTCATACATCTTAGGATAGACAAAGAAGAGAACATAGCAGAAACTCAGTTTGGGTTCAGAGATGCCTTAGGAACACGAAAAGCTGTATTCTCAATGCAAGTTTTGATTCAGAGATGCAGAGACATGAGTTATGACGCACACATTTGCTTCATTGATTTCAATAAGGCTTTTGACACAGTAAAGCATGATAAGTTAATTGAAATATTAAGAACAACAACTGTTGATGAGAGAGATATAAGAATCATTGCGAATCTTTACTGGAACCAGACTTGAAGAGTTAAAATTGATAACAGCCTATCAAATGAAATAGAAATCTGGAAAGGCGTACGACAAGGTTGCTTCCTTTCTCCAACATTATTTAATATTTACTCAGAGAGAATCTTTCGAGAAGCATTAGAGGACCAACCTGGAATAAAAATAAATGGAGAACATATCAATAATATAAGATTTGCTGATGATGCTGTCATTATGGCCAACTCATTAGAAGACTTGCAACAACTACTATTGAGAGTAAAGCAACACTCTGAACATTACGGACTGATCCTCAATATCACAAAGACAAAGTATATGGTTATATCGAAATCAAACAACGACCCGGGAATTCTAAGTGTTGACGAACAAATGATTGAACAAGTACGCACATACAACTACTTGGGCTGTGGTTCCATGAGACCTGGGACTATAAAGGTGAAGTGCGATGTCGGATAGAAAAGGCAAGGGCAGCCTTTATAAATATGAAAAAATTATTTCTATCCAGAGATCTAAGCATAACTCTTAAAATAACAATGCTGAAATGCTATGTATTCCCTCTTATACCCTATTGTGCAGAAAACTGGACAATAAACAAAGAGATAACTGACAGGATAAACGCATTCGAGATGTGGATGTATAGAAGGATTCTCCCTATACAGAACACATAACGGACGAAGAAGTACTGAGGCGACTACAAAAACAAAAAGAAATTATGCTTACAATCAAAACACGCAAGCTTGAATACCTTGGGCACTTCGTCAGAAACAGCAAATATCGTCTGCTACAACTAATCCTGCAGGGTAAACTCGAAGCAAAGAGAAGGCCAGGAAGAAGACGCCATCCTGGCTAAGAAATCTTAGAGACTGGTTCGGATTAACATCAACAGAGCTATTTCGTCTGGCTGCCAATAAAGTGAGAATTGCCATGGTCATAGCCAATGCCCGGAACGGATGAGGCACCCAAAGAGGAAGAATCCTGTATCGGTTGAGTCTTATTTTCGGCAAATATAAAGCCTGACCAATGTGAAAGTTATTACTTTCTTCTATTTCAAAATTAACCCAAAACTTAACAACATTTTATTTTTTTTAAGATGCCCACCCTGTATATATTTGTATGAAATTCTACCGTTTTCATGCGAGGTAGATATATAATATGTATGCAGAATATCGTCTTCCTCCGACAAATAGTTTGTGAGCTATACTGCCAACAGACAGACAGACAGACAGACAGAGGGAATTAAGAAAACCTCTTTTTCGTCATCTAGGGACCTTGAAACGTGAAGATCTGAAGAAATCTCGAAAGGTGATTTTTTCGTGATTACAATACTTCCTTCGTCTTTCAGACGAAAGAAGTAAAAAAGCTAAAAAGAAGATTGATAGAAAGTTCAAATGACTATCATAAACTACATAAAAAAGCCTTTCATATGAAGTGATAGCTCTAAAATATAACTTCTTTGGCAACTTTAAAGAACGTAGTTCTTGAGGCCAGGTAACAAAAAAAAATGATGCTACCGTATGACTTGCGGATGCTGAAGTACATACGATGGCAAAATGTAAAACTGGTGGAATCTACCATTGTGCAAAAACGCCGTGTACAATGTACAGTCGTCAGCTTTCTGCTATTTTCATCTGCCAAAACCCAGTGGTTAGAAACATTGGTGATATTTGATATAAAATATGGTTAAATTTTCCAAAAATACTCAGACACTTCCGGATTAGTGAATTTAGAAAACGCGAACCTAAACATAATCTAACCGAATTATTCTTTTGTGCCACAACTACAGTGGGGTTAGTAGTACGTGACTTTTTTACAAAATTCATACGATATCTGATAAGAGCGATATACTATAAACAGTTCCTCAGTTTATTAGTGCTTTTATTTATAACCTACTAACAGACACTCTGGCTTATCCGATAAATATCTTGATATTTAAGTATCTTGTAGTGAATACAGTTCATATCTAGTTGCTACACTATTTACTTAATTTGATTTATTTGTCCGCTAGTATCTGCTAGCCATACTTGTCAATCGTTTTTGTCTGAAGGTCAACAATCTTGGCTTTAATAGATTTTTCTTATTCATTAATAATAAAAAATAGTCTACATTACTATCTCTTTCTCATACTCTACTAAGGTTTCGCCCTTCTAAATTTGATTCCTCTGCATCCAATCTATTCCAATAATTGTTGGCCTAACAAAATTTTCAATTGCTAAAGTAAGTACCTTAAAAATTGGGTCTTTAATTTTAATCATTAATAAGACCTGATCAGTAACTCGCTGACTTACAGTATCTATCATCTGCAGCTGAAACGCCTAATACTGAAAGCCCGCAAATATTAACATTATTCTTTAATGAATCCGAAAACTCAAATCTCTGTACTTCACTACCTGTATCTATTAATTAAATAAACTGATCTCTTTTCAGTGTACTAGCATGATTTCCATCAAGTAGTAACTTTCGCTAATTTTGAAAAGTAGTAGTCACATTGCCAATATTGCCATATTGAAAATTATAGAAACAGGTAAAACTCTAAGACGACCAGACCTGAGTTCTTCTTTAACAACCTGTAAAAGGCTTTACACGTAACTTCCCTCGCAAGTGGAGTTTTGAAACTAAATATTTTGAAAATATCAAAGAAAACCAATTTTAAAATTTTAAGGCGTTCGCCCTGTACATTTTGAGTCCAAAACATGCGGATTTTCTTTCAGGGTAACAACCTTAGCTATGTGCAAAATATTACTTTGATTTAACCAATAGTTCATGAGTTAAACGAGAAAATCTGAATAAATTTCCGGGGTGATTTTTTCGCCATTATAATACTTCCTTCGTTTTTCAGACGAAGGAAGTAGAAAGTGTCCTAATAATGTTAATACCTATTTATGAAAAGTGTTTCATACAAGATTTTTTCCAATTTAGTTACGAAAAGGACACTTATCTGATTCGAATTATGTTTAAATCTGAGATTTCAATAATTTTCCGGAATAATACTACTATCGGGGAGTTGCTATTGGAATACCTACTGTTGGTTGCTTCGTATACAATAAAAAATATTTTTGTTCTGAGTAGCATAATAATCGACGTACAGTATGACCAGAAAACTTTTATCCTCTAGAGAGCCGTGGAATTACTTTGTTAAAAATTCTGTTGGCAGGCTTGGTAGTAAAAGTCACATTGGCATTTTATATCTTATAAAGGTTACTAGCTGAAACCCGCGGCATATGCCGCACTTAAAATGTAGGACGGATTTAATAACTTTTGTTTCACTAAAGAAAGTTTTAAAAACAAGCTAGAGATTGGCAGTAAGGAAAAGTTAAAAAATATACATTTTTAAATGGAAAGTCTCTGGAAAGGAAACGCTCGCCTCTGGAAAGCGTTTTATGGACATTTTTGGATAGCCTCCGGGCAACTTTCTTTCATATTGGATACCGCCAATACTGTTGAATTGAATAGTGTCTTCTTTTTTCTGTTCAGTATTAAATGGTACATGCAGGGGTGCCAGATCTCACGTTTTATCGTGAGTTCTCACGATTTCATTGCAAATCTCACGATCTCATGATAAGGACTATTTATCTCACAATTTTTGTATCAATTCTAATTAAAATAATTTTATAAAAAATTGTAACACTAAATGATTAAATAGAAAAAAATGTGTGTTAGTCTTAATACATGATTTAATGTATGCTGTCACTGATTTTATCATTTCCCGCATTATCATCAAATACTGCTGCTATCTATGGTTCACATAAAGAAGTCGCAAGTTGCGGTTGAAAGCGGATTTAAATGTTCTTTCAAGAAATAGGTATTTACATAATTTCAAGATAAGCACAGATTTAATTTAAAAAAATTAATAGTCAAGTACTTTATCCCTCCAAACCAGTCATCCCGGACACAGATTCTTCAGATTGTGAGTAGTCGAACAATTTTTTTTCTGTATACATACTTAGGTCTATGTATATGTACTATATTCTATGTAGCCATATTTTTATTTTTAGAATTCATGTGTTATTTCTATAATAAAATATTTAGTTCATTTAACATTTACTTTATATTAATTTAATTTTTTTATTTATGGCAATTATTTAAAATGTTTATAATTCTCTTGCAGTTATTTATGTATGTACAACCTATGTACTCAATGCTTAATAAATCTGCAGCATATATTCTATATTTTATTAATTTTATTAGTTTCAAATCTCATCCATTTCTGAAATCTCACGATTTTTTCCGACGAAGCTAACGAATTCAGCTTGACACGATCTGGCACCCCTGGGCAGTGTTGCCAGGTCTAGTGAAATTTCATTAGATCTAGTGATTTTTAGTTAATCTAGTGATTTAGTGATAACTTTTGCCAAAAGAGATTTATCTAGTGATTTTTTCCAGTTTATTTTATTAAAAAACCAAATAATAAAGCAAAAATTCCTTCGCCTCTTTCGCCGTTGTTGCAAATTACTACCTACTATTATTATTCCAATCTTAGAAATTAGTTTTCGCTGTGACGGACAGATGGCAGCCTGAAATTTGAAATGACTTACCATCCCATGAATTACCATGACCATCTATATTAAATGTACAAGTACATTATTTAATTTAGTAGACCGTGGAATTACTTAACAGAAAATAGGTATTTCCCTGATTCAAACTAAGTGTCCGAGGCTATAAACAGAACTCCGAAAGCGAATTGTTTACATTTGCATTTTTACTTTCGGTAGAACGTAAAAAAATTATTAAAGTTCAAAGTGTGCTGTGAGTACTGTGACCACTGGGACTCAAGGGAATCCACTTGGAAAATCCACCGGAAAATCTTCCGGCGATTTAATGAGATGAATTTAGAATTGCAGGCGGAAGCTCCAAAGATTCACTTGCTTTATCCAAGAATGGCAACAGCTCTTAGATTATTGTTGAGTTATTACATCAAACCGGAGTATCTAAAAAACACTGATTTAAGCAAATTACAGTATAGAAATCCGAAACATTATGTTTCAATTGAGCACTTGTACTTACGTCCAAATATCGCAGTAGCGCTAGCAAATAATAGTTTAACAGATAGTGCAAAAAATTTGTTTCCGTTTGAAGTGTTGAAATTTTTACACCGAAGCAGCGCATCAAATTTTCAAAAAATTTCCCTTTAATTCCCGTGAAGCTGTTATTCTTAAATCATTAAATTTTCTAAATCCTTCAATAGTTGCAAATGTTGGTAGTCTCGGCCCCTTAATTATAACATTTACTAATCTAATAAAGGATGTCAATGCTTTAGATCGGGAAATTCGATCGCTAAAATATTCTGCAATTAATTTTGAAATGGAAGATTAGAATTTTGGAAAGAAATTTGTAATTGTAAAAAAGCCGACGGTAATTTGTTATATCCCGAACTTTCTCAGTTTGTGAGTATTTTTTTGTTCTTCCCCATAGTAGCGCCTGCGTTGAAAGGGTTTTTAGTTCAATTAATTTAAATAAAACAAAACCAAGAAATAGATTAAGTACTAACACTTTGACTGGAATTCTACATTCTAAAAACTTAATTTTGCGGTAATACGTATGGACAACACAGTTTAATCATATTGATGGTTATACCGTCTATACCCCCTGCATTACTTTTTACACTTCTAATTAAATTTTGTACTTCCTCAACGTCAACAGTCGTGAAAGAAAGTTTTTCTGATGTAAGTTCGTTATTACGATAAAAATCTAGAAGCATTTGATCAGGAGTGCTGTGAGGTATAGAGTCGACAGAAAAATCATTTACTTCTTGTACATTACTGAGTGTTTCCGGAATAGAATTTTGTTTTTTAATGTTTATATTTATTAAATTTAGCTCGTTCCAAATAGCATTTGTGCCTCCAATCCCAACTTTATGCTCGAAGTAAGCTTTCTTTTCATTTTGAATTGCAAGTTTGGTAAAATTCCGCAAACTTTTATAATATTCCCAGTGCCCAGGGTTCTTAGATTGTTTATATTTTGATTTTGCCTTATTTTTAAGATTTATCAGTAACTTAACATTATCGGTAAACCAAGGTGCTGGTTTGTTCTTCATTTTAACGGTTATCCACGGGGCATGCAAGTCAAAAATGGATGTAATATAATAATTTAAAATGTTTAATTCAGCATCAATATCCCGCTCATAAAACAATTGATGTAGAGGTAACTTCTGTAGGTCACAGTAAAAGTCATTAAAATTAAAATATTTAAAATTCCGAAATGTGCGTATAATAGGACTTAGTTTGACGAACTCACCAGTTGATATTTTGCAAAAAACTGTCTCATGATCGGATAACTCATTTTCACACACCCCTGTTTCAATAATGCAGCTGGTATCCGATGTAATTATGAGATCTATCAAAGTACTGCTATTTCCAGATATTCGAGTAGGCTCTGTAATAATTTGTTTTAACCCTAGAACGCATACATCTAAGAAAGTTACATTAACGCATATGTGGTGTCGTATACGACACCACACGTTTTTTTGTTTACTGAGGCACTTTAAATTTACTATACGCCTTTTTTAATATCTGGGAGATAATTTTGACTGCATAGATGCATATTAAAGCGCAAAGCGGAAATTAAAGTTCTTAAAATATTTATTTATGAATATGAATAAATGAATTGTTAAATCTAAGAAACTGATCAGGTACTAACATCTACGTTAAACACTTTTGACAAATAACTACAGTGTGATTTTGTAAAAACTCAATTGCAGCACGCTCTGGATAGCCTGAATCAGTTGGCAGTACTGAAGTGTATTGTTGGTGACACTGTCTGTGTCAATACTCAAGCAAAACCAAAACTGCTAACCTCGAATTTGACATAGACTTACAGTGTCACCAACAATACATTTCAGTATTGCCAACTGATTCAGGCTATCCAGGGCCTGCTGCAATTGAGTGTTTAAAAAATCACTCGGTAGTGTCTGTTCAGCACATAAATTACACTGCAGGCTATCAAGTTAGGTTTTGCGTCAGTCTGTGTCAAAACTTTGACCTGATAACCTCGAATTTGACATAGACTTACAGAGCCACCAACATATTGTTCATACGTTTGAACTTCCACAGCCCGCAGAGAATCATTTTTTTTTGGATCTCTCGATATTTGCATCATAACCTTAAAAAGTTATTTAATGTCAATTGAAATTAGTTCTAATTATAAGCGTCGCCATCTCTGTTCCTTTTAGTAATTAGTTAATATATTATCGAGTTACCTTTGTAATATGTTATTTTGGTTGCCTGCTCCACTCTATCTGTTCGGCGACTGAAGTATAATAGCTAACTGGCAATCCTATAAAGACAGTAGTCATAGCTATTTTAACAAATTCCACTTCGCATTACGTTACTATGAAAATTATGTACGTAAACTGACAGATGGCAAGTGGTTACCGACCAACACCTACCGAGAAAACGTGTTACGTGATTGCATAGATGGCGTCATATGCGACACCAAGTAACTAAAAAACTAATTATAAAGCTTGTAACAAGTTTTGGAAATTAAAAATGAATAGGAGATATCAACAATAATCTTCTGGAGAGGTACTGAAAATATGAATATGATAACATAACAGCAAATCACTAAAAACTAGATAGTTAAATAGGTGGTGTCTCATATGACGCCACCTATGCGTTCTAGGGTTAAACATAATGTATTTAACATATAATTTAAGTATTGCGTAACCGAAGCAGAAAAATCCAACACGTTTATATTAAAATCACCCAAACAAATAACCCTATCTGAAGCCTGAGTATACAAACAAATGGATTCTTCAACCTCATCTACAAAAACTTTATAATTAAATTGAGGTGGTTTATACACAACCCCGAAAACATAACTTTCATTCTTGATTTTTAATGACAGCCACAATTGCTCAATATTATCATTTGTTTGAATAATTTTTACATTCAAGTGATTCTTTACATAAATTGCAACTCCACCCCCTCGAGCGTCTCGATCTGTCCGGAAAATGTTATATTTCGAATGAGAAAGGGTAATATCAGATTTTAACCAAGTTTCTGATAATGCTAAAATATCATATCCCTTTTGTTCAAGTAAATAGTTTATGTCACCGATTTTCGGCAAAAGTGACCTAATATTAATATGTGCTACACACAAACAATTGCCCACCAATTCACCATTCATTAAAATAAATTGCCTTATTTAGAAAAAAACTAAATTGTAAACAAACACCAAATATATAAATATTAACCATCAGTTAAACTAAAAATTCTGCTATCAGCAACAACATGCAAAGCGTGCTAGTATCACTGCTCCACATTATCACTGCTGCACATAACTTTTTTATATTTTAGGAATTTAAAATATTAAATATTTTGCAAATGTTTATATGACGTGACTTTTTTAATTCCCGAGTCCGTTTTAACAAAAATGTTTCCATCGGTGGTCCATACCTTGTTCATTCCAAATCTTTCAACGGCGCTTTTCAACCATGCCACTCGTCGTTTCGTGAGATCTTCCCGAATAACCACAGGAGAGTTTTGTAATTTCTTCTTATTACTATATATAAGTTTTTTAATGCTGCGGGACACACATTTTATAATAATTGGACGGTGAGTTCCCTCTTTCGATCCAAGGCGATGGCAGATGTCGATATCATTTTCGGCAAGGTTAATACCTAACTTTTCGTGGCATAAATTGCGCACTACTTCACTGGTATTTTCATTCGGTTTTTGCGAAACGCCGAATATTCTTAAACTATTTACACGGCTGTATTGTTCATGTGCGTCCATTGTATCTTCCGTTTCGGCTTTCAGTTTTTCGAGTTGCATTTCCAAAGATGAGATTTTGTGCTCGTACTTTTCCACTATTTTAGCAACCTCGGTTTCCAGGGAAGCGTTGATGATCGAAGTAAGCTTCTTTGTTAATGCATCGGAATGTAACAGTTTTTCAACTACCCTCTCTGCAATCGCTTCGACATCAATAGCTTCACCGCTTCTAGTAACAGGCATGTTGTAACGCACTTATATTAGGAGAATCACAACATTTATAAAATTTAGCAGCAGCTGGCACACCACGTCTACTCAGCGCAACGTCCCATCAACAAATTTAGCAGCCAATTTTCTGTATGCAACAATGCTTAATATTTTCATAAATTTACAAGTAAATTTTGCATACAATTTAGCGTCGTTACATACAAATGTGTACAAACCTCGGTCATGGCTGTGTTGTTCATAACTACAGTCGAAGATGCACTCGTACAGTCAGCGTTAGTTTTAATTTGCGATACTTCAACGTGACCCTGCAGAAGAGAGAAGCAATAAGATTGTAACGCAAATACCTTGCTTTTTTGTACTACAATTATCTGATGCACAGTAGACCATTTAACAGAATTAATACTTGTAGCAACTGCTAAGTAAATTTTGCATACAATTTAGCGTCGTTACCTTGCTTTTTTGTACTACAATTATCTGATGCACAGTAGACCATTTAACAGAATTAATACTTGTAGCAACTGCTAGAAGAAACGAAAGGCGACGCATAAAAATTTGCAGAAATATAGGTTATGTTGTTATGTAAGATGTAACGGACACGCCTTTCTAGCGTTTGAGTACTGCTTAGGTTGTAGGAGCGTTCAATAAGCAGATATGAAAATTAACCAAAGTGGACTTGCCTTCGAAGCTGAGTCAATAGTTTTAAAAAACACAAGAAATATGCAGATTAAATAATTGTTTTCTGTGATAATATCGCTATTAAAAGTTAAGGGAAGTTTGTTTACAAAAACCCGAAAATAGAAATAAACGAATGCAACCGTGGTACTTTTAGTTGTGTAAACACGGCTTTTAGTCTTCTGCATTATTATAAGTGATTGCCAATAACGAACTATACTTAACTAGAAAACCATTTTGTATGAAATGAAACAAAACAATGCCTTTTTGGAACAAAACAAAGCACCAACCCAAAATTTTCACAATGAACTGTTGAAAATCCTAATGTACAATGTTTGCACCGTCCTTTGCTGCCATAAGTTAGCCAGTGAACTGTTCCAGCATAGCGTACATCTTTCACGGCCACAGGAATTACAGCTTTCTTCTTGGTAGGTACTTTTCGTGACGATGGTCTGCAACGTTTACTATTTCCAGTTGAGGATATAATAACCAAGCGTTTATTACGAAAAGATCCAGTATATATCCAAATAATCTGAGTTACCAGCGCTTGGGTTTCAATGGTACTCCGTATAATTCGATTATCATACCCGCCAAATCGACCCCTCCCATGTCTTAATTGTACTCCTGTATAATTCCGGGTCACTGTACATCTACTTTTCTCTTCTCATTTGAATTTCAACGTTTGATCTTACCTATTGGTTCAATACCGACGAATGAAGCGACAACTTTATTGTCAACCCATTTTGCAGCAGCAATTTTATTATTCGGTTCGTACCAATAGTCCATCGTTTCTCTGTCATCTTTCAGAAGATCAATATCGATCTTGAATGGACAATTCTTTATTTTGTTTTTTTAAAGTGCCCAGTGAATCCATTCCAAAAGGCACAAAAAATATTTCAAAAAATATTTTTGCATTTAGTGGCCGATGCATATTCCTACAAAGAAGGTAACTGTCTATCAACCGATTCCGAATCGTTTTTCTTCCTCGCTTAGGTTATTAATTATCTCCATGCCTTTTCCTGTTTTATCAATGAAGTTATATAGTATACCAGACACACCGGCCCGAACACAAATGTTATAGTCCCACTTATGTGGCTTGTTTTGAATATATTGCCTTAATTTGCCTGCACAGGTACTCCTATACGGCACCATAATTTCGTCCACTGATTGATTCTGTTCCTGTTCTAGTTTTCTACATTTATCTCGTACGGAGTCAAGAACAGGACGTACTTTGAATATTCGATCAGTAGAATTCCCTTTTTCATTATTATCTGTAAATTGTGTGTATCTTCGTAATTTCTGAAATCGTGCTAAGCTCATAACATCTGCAATCTTTGGATAACGAAACTGTTGACTCCAAGAAATCGATCTAAGAAGGAAATTGTAACGGAGGATGGCGAAGAGCTGCCCTTACCTATTGGCGAAAGTTGTACTGGGTGTTTTTCCAGCTGGTAAATATCGGCCTAGGTTTGCTAACTCGTCGTGGAGGTCGGGGTTCCAGCGAAGCTGAAGAAATACTAAAGGAATGGGCGCCAGGTCCTTGACGCAGACAAATCCTTGGATCGGACCTTCCCAAGGTTAAGATGTACCAAGCTAACACCAATAATACTAAAGCGATCTAGTAACGAGGTTTATTTACCACTTGGTTTTATTGTGCTAACCCAAATCGCAACATAACAAACTCATATAAATACACATCAACAATACATATAAACAATCCAGCCAATATCACAAATACATACATCCATTGAAACTATACAAAAGATGTATCTTTTATTTTTTTTTATAGAATAAACCTTTTTCGAGAAAAATGGAAAAAATCTGTTAAGAGCAATTTCGTTGATAGGATGTTAATGGGACTTAAACGGCTTTCTTTTCAAAAGACAGTTTAAAGAAGTTTTAAAAAAATATTATTTAATAACAAAAAAATCTTACAATAGCTACAAAACTTTTGGCTAAAAAACAGTGGCATGCCAGACGTTTCTAAAGTAAGATAACTGAAGTCGCCCCGATGTACGCCACTGGTGGAAATAAATTAAATTTATTTTGACGGAAGAATGCCACTTTATGAAATATTAACCTACACCAAGTTTCATTAGAATACACCTAGCCGTTTTCCAAATTTTTGAAAAAAAATTTTTTGTTCAGACTTCAACATATTACAGCAAGTTTGGCCTATAAAAGAGGGTAATGCTGCATAAACTAAAACTACCTAGTTGTACTTACTATCATATATCAAATCAAGAAACTCAAAAGTATAACTGTTTTCCAATTCAGACGCAGTCTCCGTGAAGCGGAGATCCATACCTCGTGTGGCATGACTAAATAAATCTGCAACCCAATATATGAAGCTCTAAATAATTATATGGACTCTGTGAAGCAGAGTGCGGTCCAAGACGGGACTTGGGATGCGAACAGCGCAAGTGCAAAGAGATGCCAACGATCAACCCCGAGAGTTGGCTTACTAAGTCGATTTTACAGCAATAAAAATGTAGACGGGGCGGTACATGCAGTTTATGAGATCTCACAAGGGGTGTTATGACCTATAAGAAATTCATATAAGGTTCTGTGATATATCAAGCAATTCATTCCTAACCCGAATGAAAGAGTTAATTTAGAAGCGGGCGACCCAAATTAATCTCAACAATATTCTCGCGGGCGGTAAAGTATACACAGCCCAAATTGACAGATGGATATTGTTATCGTTACGGAGACTGTAAAAGAAGTAAACAGAGGCAACCGACTTCTCAGCTGGTCGTGGGTAAAACAAAAGATTAAAAGCTTCAGCTATAAAAAATAAAAAAATGGGCGCCAAGTAGTAAGTAACGCAGCACTTTGCTAATCAAAAGTTACACTACAGAAGGCGCTACTAACCAAACTTGAAAATAAAAGGTAACGGCAAAGGCGCAAATCAGATACGCAGGCAAAGATGTCAAGGCAGTATAATTGCAGCAAACAGAAATACAAACATAATTAAAATGCACACAAAAATATCATACGGCAAACCAAATCAGCATATCACAAATTTATATCACAGTAGTAAGCGTCATTAGAAATCTCACTAAAATAACGGTACATAATTTAAATAATAGTAAGGCGTATACGAAATATTAACGTAGCTCAAATAAATAGGTTAAAGTATATTAATATGCATAATCGAATCACAAAATGACTAATCAAATGGCTAAGTGCAAAACTAACAAGTTGTCGATAGCACAATGGCTATGACACATTTATTACAGCTTAAATGTAGAATTACTAGGTTAATTCGACCAATTACCCACTATGCAAGAGCAGTCTTATAGTTTATCAAAAATAGTAATATTGCTCTTACGGAACCAAGATCTTGCTTCTTCCTAAAGCGCTTTGTAAACCAATATGTGACTAAAGTAAGTTTCAAATCTTTGTCAATATGTCGCAAGCTAATATTACACGAAATTACTTGCAAATGCGGGCTTATCCTGAGGCTGGATTCAACCTAAAGCTATGTCACAAGTGTGACGTGACGACCGAGAATGGATTAATTTCGTCATGCAAATGCCGTACAACTTTCGCTAACATAAACACTTGGACGAAGCGTGAGGCACAACCATCCTAATAACTTTTAAGCTAAAATTGTGAGAATGAATCACCGCAACAAAATCATTAAAAACAAATACTTAAACTGCCTCAAAACGTGAGTAATACGCTTAAAATACAGACTACAAGCATTCAATCACATGCCGGATACAAAGTAGCACAGTCACAAAACATATTAAAACGAATCCCAAATTTCAAGTAGCCCAAATCATAATGAATAACAACCGGACCTTGCGATAGTTCTCCAGGCTGCAGTAAGCGTAGACGAAGGGTCCGATAACCAGCGGCCGTGCTTTGCCAAGGTTTGTGCAGAGCTGACGACCTGCAGGTAAACGTGACGATGAAGGAGGTTAGGCAGGAACTTCTACCTTAGCTCTCGGTTGTACCACGGGGGCTTCTACATGCTCGCAATGCTCAAGGCGGCAGCTGGGGCCAACTTCGCCCGATGATTAGGGGTCACAAGAGTACCACGAAAAGGTCCACAAAAGCGGATGCTACCAAAAACAAGGACCACAAAAATAGACGCCACAAAAATGGAGCTAAAAGAATATCATACCATAGAATCTAAATAAACATCATTAAAGAAACATAACCTTAGTTGTTCTAGGCTGCGTTTCGCCAAAAGGAAACATGTACTTGCCCAGATAAAATCCAAACTAAGTTTGAGTCTTAGGAAATCGCAAAATAACCTTCCCGGGGACTGCATCGTCAAAACCGGAAGGCTCAAAACACAACACAAAAGATTTCCCAGGCCAGATGCCTGTGAAATAATCCCATTGAGGTACGTATCAAAACGTAGATTTACAAGGCAGTTATTCTGTAGCAACACGACATGGCAAATAACCAAAAGGGCTGATAAGGAGGCCCAATTCGAAAATTGGAGGGAGCCTTGAATATCCAACCAGACTAACACCGATTCAACGAGAGAGGCCTAGTCTAACGCAAATTAATTGAGAATATAAATTCCTGGAAATTCGAAGCTTGTAGTAGGGTGTAATATTTAGATTTATCGCAAATAGGGCAGTTAAATATGTAATACTTTTAAATGACTTTTGGCCCGTAACAATATATTGGAAAATGAATCTAGGTTAAAATACTTCTACGATGTTATGTACAGGTCAAGTGATTACTTAAG
The DNA here is from genome assembly GCA_940337035.1 of Agriotes lineatus. Lineage (NCBI taxonomy): Eukaryota > Metazoa > Arthropoda > Insecta > Coleoptera > Elateridae > Agriotes > Agriotes lineatus. Next base: position 83,908,341 of record OW679198.1, read on the forward strand.
CCACCGAGCAATAAATTAATGCAATCTAAACTGGCTGCCGAAGCACCCGGTAAGTACTTTAATCAATCAAAACCGTAGCTACGCAGATAAGCACAAATCATAAAACAAACTCTATCACACCAAAGCAATAGGTCACATAGAAAGATACATACTTACAACACCACCAAAACCTTCCAGGTAAAAAGTAATAGGTTCCGAGCACTAGCGGCATTTACGAGCCATGGCAAAGCCTCGCAACGGGCTGCAGGTGATAGTTCCAGGGGCATCGACAGCCGGGGGAGCAAACAGCCAAAAGTAGGGTTAGCACATTTCGCACGTGCACAGCATGGTCCCCAAATGACAGGAACGGTCCCACGCAGTAAAAGAACTCCAGAAAGTAATGTAAACCCAGGTGGTAAAATAAAAAGATAACAGGTGGTAACGTAAAAAGGCTGAAAATGCAAATTTCTAGGTACACAACGAAACCAAGGGAGCCTAAAAGTACAGTACAAACGACGAGCGGGAACCCAAATCAAAAGCGCAAGTGCGTAGAGGACGCAGGCACAAGCCACCATAACGTTCAAGAAGGTTACGATGCTTTACAAATCCTCCCCAAATCGGAGCGAGCTATAGCTAAGCTTTAACGAAGCAAATACTTCAGGGGATGACCATCTTTCTCGAACAAGGACTGGCATGGAATGGCCGAAAATTTGCCAGAACAGCCTACATTCTCTGGATAGCAAGAGTTCCAAAATTTGAAAAAAGAAGAAAAACTACAGGAATCCAGACATGTGCGCCAGGTGATAGATAACAGAATAACTGTAAATTGCTGAATATGTAGATAGGGTGGCCTATCCATTCAGGGGAAAATGTACTGAATATTTAAAGATTTCAAATATTGCATGCAAAACTACAAAATGAGCGTAACAAAATTCAACTACTCCCATTAGCACCAGGAGGCCAATAAATTGCTGCATTTATTTATCATTCGTACCAATAGATGCACCAGTACATTGAGCAGAGTACAAGTTAGTATGTTCCTTAAACTTAGATTTTAGGCCTACAATAGGTGCAGTCCCAGGGAGAATTGGAATCATGCCCATTCTTGGATTGTATTTTCGTCTTCTCTTATCAAAGAACGCTTGTGCCCTTGCGGAAAGGCCCCCGCTGCCACTCCTACCTTTTCTAAAGGTGTACAAATTATGGCTTGCATTCCTCCTTTGGATATATTGGTGCCTACAACGTTGACCACTATGTTCTGCCACGATCCGCTAGGGTTATCCAACTTCTTTTTGAAATAGGCACAGTAAGCGAGGTGTTTGTTTGAACTTATTCAGCTCTAATGCCGGGTCTGCACCTGTCATTATACTGTGTGTTACGGTATCAAAACGACTTAACGACACCCACCCAAGGTAAGCGTCGCACGACTGGATCAGTCCTGGAAAACTGGCACACTTGCCCTGAGATTCGTTAAAACAGACTAAAGGCCTCGGCTGAAGCGTTCAGGGAGTCGGGCGTGGTTCAAACGATACGTCGTTGGGCAAGCGTGCTAAGACATATACAGGGTACGTCGAAATTATAAGGGCGCCACCAAGCCTGTAGTAAAGGTGTGACCGAATAACCGGGCATGGACAGTCATCGGTGGCAAAGTATTCAAGATACTTCGTTGATAAGGGTACTCGTGAGCGGTAAGCTCGGACAACAATTTCGTGACTGAAAATACTGGAAATGCAATATTGGAACCTTTTGGCCGCGGCTGCGCAACGACCAAACTTACCTGCACGCTCCGATCTCTCAAGTCCCGTCGTACACCAATCTTTACACTGAAGGGCACTATCTGAAACAGAGCATGCACAAGGCGAACAAGAATAATACGTCCCTTAATTAGATATGCGTCTATTGGTCGATTTCTACATTCGGGCAGCAAATCGTGCCGCCAAACTTATGTTATCTCTTAAGAAAAATACGCATCAGCTGATGGACGCGCTAATGCTACGGTACAACACACAACACGTGACTGGCCGCTGTTGGTTCGTCACTTTACATCAACCAGAACAGTGAAAAATGGGCTTTAGTTCATAACAATGAATCATACACCTGCGTAGGCGACGGAAGCAGTGTAGCTATTGGTAAACACGGCGCCGCAAAGGTATGCGACGAATTAACTCGCGGCCTAACTTATTAGGCAGAGGGGGCAGCGTAACTGCAATACTTGGCCAAAAAGGGGGCTAACATAGCCTCGCAAAGATATGTGAATTTTGAATATATATTCCAGTCAATGCCACGTCGCCCAGGCATGCGATAAACGAACTTAAACGAGGCACGAAGCCAGCGCACGTATGAAAAGTCTCGAACAAATTGTGATATTGACGGCGTCGAACGACTATGCGATGCGTTCGTTTGCTGATTAATCGGTTATGTACAAACAAACCCGCACACCTGCAGTTACTAAAATGAGGGTTAGCGACGGCCGCTTCACACAGACCGATACGAAGAGTTTACCACTTATTCATACGGTTAAACACCAAGCTTACGCACATGCAATTACTGAAATTAGGGCTAGCAACAGTCGCCTTACAGAAACATATGCGAAGATTTCATTAATTTCTTTATGCGGTCAGGCACAAAGCTCGCACCCATGCAACATTTAAGTGAAAGTTAGCTACGGCCGCGTCACAAGGCATCGTAGCCCCAGAGCGCCGCATAAAAATAGTAATAAGCGAGCAAAAGGCACAAGTACGCCCCCGCAGAAAAAAAACCACAAACGCAACATCGTTTGCACAAGTAACACTATTATGTTTAAATGGTTTTATTACAGGTACCTTAATTCGTAGAAGGTCCTTGAGAATGGCGTGAAATCGGTTGGTAGTTGGCTGCAATCCGTGGCGTTGAATCAGCCGCGATACGGCATCTGGGGCAAACGAACTAAGATCCGCCAAATATGGCGGCCATGAAAAGCACTCCTACGAGTACAACGACTGCGGCAAAAAGAGATCCAATACGTCCTGCTGGATAGATCCTCGAGCATCGGGTTAAAGGGGATAACCCCTTACTTACAGAAGCAGAAACGGACTCGCAAAGCTCATCGCACCCACGCCTAGAAGTGATGACTGCCACTCGCACAACACACAACCTCTCTTGTCTGTAGTTCTGCTGGAACTCGCGTCTGCAAGCAGCCGGGTGACGCCACGCTATATCCCCGCGGAGCAACAACCAATTGCGACGCGGAGTCTTTGCCAGTTCAAACCAGTTCCTCGCGCCTTAGATGGGCACGCGTTATACAAAGGGTGATCTAGAAATGGTTGAAACGAGACAGCTACGCCCATACACAGGGTGTTCGTATTTAAATGGGAAAGAACAGAGCTGGTATTTGTAAATATTTGCTAAATGAAATTGAAAGTGCTGGCCTCTGATTCGAGATACAGACAAACTGTGCTGAAGGTTTAGATGCTCTACTTGTTTGCCTAAGGCTGCAAAATGGCTTAACATGTGCCTATAGTAAGCGAGGTATTTGTTTGAACTTATTCAGCTCTAATGCCGGGTCTGCACCTGTCATTATGTAATAATAAGAGTGCGAGATTTTCAATGCTTTTAAGCTGGCATAATTTTCTATGCGAGTGAGCTAGTTGATCGACAACATATTCAGTTTCTGTATTTATGCGATCATTGGCATGAGCTGCAGTTTCACATTCATCAGTGAGGTTAGACCTGTATATTGTAGGATCAACTGGCTGTAACCTTTGAACCTAAGCCTCTGTTAGTAACGGGGCATACAAAACCTTTCGGATCTCCAACTTTTCATCAAGGAATTTAGCAACAGATATGATGTCAACATGAATAGCCGGAGGGTTGTTCACAGTCAGAACCCCACACTAAATAACGAGGGGTGCTATTCTCTTCTGAATTAATTCGACGTTAAAAGATCCGTTTGCTTGATGGTTGCATTCTACGGTAGCCTTTTTTGATAGGGATGTATTTCAAAAACTGCATAAAATAAAAGCGTGTTCTGTCGGATTCTATTTTCTAAAGCGTATTCTGTTGCGGAATCGATAAATAGAGAAGTACTGGTATTCACCAACTTCATCGGTTCCTTAGAAAAGTCGTTGAATGTAACATCAGGAAGAATGGCCAAATAGGCGTTCAAATAAAGGTTAATGCATTCCTGGTCGTGCACTGCTGTTGGATCCTTCTCATCTGTACATGTTGGTTTGACAGCTAGACGAGTGATGACATAAATGAGGGCATCCTGTTTCTTATGGCCAAATCGGAACCTTGTGAAGTCTACAGACTCTACCGCTAGGTCACTAGTGAAGAATAATGTCTCATGGTTTGGCGGTTTAAGGGGCTACGGATGAGTCAGGTAACAGTTTCTGTCGGTTAAACCTCCGGAAACGCATTCTGGTGAGAGGTCACTCGAGTAGCATTCATTGACGGTTGCCACATCTAGTGCATAGGAAAGAATGGGTTCTGCTGAAGACAGGAGTTTTTTATATTTTAGGATTTAAAGATCCTTGAATGTGTGATTTACCCCTGCCACTATTATGGTCACACGACTGTTAATATAGGACAAGGATTTATATACCTCAGAATTACATGCTTCCTCCGTAATCAGATACGCCTTCTCGGAAAACGAGATTGTGCTTTTGTGTATCTCCTTGCAAAAACATCTGTAAATAATATATTACGCAACAAGTTTAGAAAAGTGATGTTTTACTGAACAACTATGGCTGGTTTGAGTACAAGCGTTAGCGAGCAAGATCGGCGCAGCCCATAATGAATTCAAAAGTACGAAAAAGGAAACATTTATTACGACTTAACACGCCGAAAAAGAACAAGCTGCAGGAAAATATTCGTTGAGTACTTTAACGCTAGGCCATATAACTAACTCACTCCTTAGTTAGCGTTCGGGCTTAGAAGACTTAAGTGTAACATTCCAGTGCTTATTTCAAAATGTGCGCGATGCTCCTAAGCAAGCAGCAATTCACGAACGCATCGCTAACACGTACCACAAAAATAAAAGGGGCCAACTTGCCTAGCCCACTGCTAAGAAATTTTTTTGTGAAGTTTCGTTACATTTGTTCATTAAACACTTACTAGCATTTGTATTTCAACAATAAGTAACCACGGATTCATCTCGGAAACAAAAGGCACTATCGTCAAAATTCAATAATTTGTGATGACAAAAAATGCCCAGATGCGAATTGATTTGATTTGTCATACTGGAAAATTATCTTGAACTTGTCATATAGAAAGATTGCCTAACGAGAAAGGTGTATAAAAATTCATGAATGGATTTTTGACGTTATATGCTACAATTTTTATATGAATTAGAAACACGCAGATTCTTATATCGTCTGCAGTGGTGCCAGTTCTGTTTCATATTTGTTCCACATCGTAGTTTGGTTAAACTTTTGTCAGAAAAAGGATAATGCTCTACAGTTTCCACAGATTTAAAACCAATCGAGTTAGTGCGGGTATAGCGCAGTGTTAGTTAGTTAGTTTAAATTTTAAACAGCTCGAAACATTGTGCAGTGAGTTTTTTCAATAGTAAATTGTAATAAAAGTGTGCAAAGAATGCTATTGGAAAACGCATGTGAAAGATGGAACACGAGTGCTAACGAGTGTTACATTCACATAAGTGTTCCAATAGCCTTTCCACACGTCTGTTACATACTATTTTTCCTACGACGGCTTCGCATTCTACAGAAATTAGAATTTTTCAATTTGACATTTCTTAAAACTAATTCACGTTTGTCAGACGAATTTATCACTTACATTCAAGTGAAGAAAGTGTTGACATAAGAATGCAGAAAGTGTTGACATAAGAGTACAGAAAATGGTCAGTTTTTACACCAAAGTAGGAAAACAATTTTCTCCGAAAGATTGGAAATCTCAATGTGAATACTCTAAAAAATGGCAAAAATAATTATGGATTAACCCATTTATTGCCGCCGTTCTTTTAAAAGAATAACCTAAATTTTCTTGTAAATTACCTAGTTACCGTGTGTTTTGACAGATGGCGTATTAGTACATAAAATAGCAATATAAAAGCATGTTAAAATAGTTGGTGTAGTGCACGTGCAAGTATTGTGGTAGTAAATAATTGTTTTGAAATTTCTTACTTTTTGAAGGCTGGCGGCATGGACAATTTGTGGTAAGCTTATATTATTATCTTACATTGCAAATTTTTTTGTTGTTGAAATATAATTCTGAAACTCTTGATATTTTGGATGTTGACTAATAAATGTATAAATAACATATTAGTTTTGGAGTTATCTCAACGATTTTCTGACCGTTCTTTATAAAGGACAGTGGCAAAATACGCTATTATTAATACAGGTTGCTGTTTAATTCAGAGAAGTAAATTAAACAAAAAATCAGTAGTATTGACTTCAATTATTGAAGGTCGGTGGGCAGGCAATCATACGCCTGATTTTTGGCGCACGATATTTGAATCGCTCTTCCGAAGGTATCGAAACTGTAGTACTATTATCTTTTTTATTAAGTACTGCAAAAAGCATTTAACATTGCACGAATTGCTAGATGGGCTAGAGAATGTAGAGAATTGCAGTGATGTACCAGAAAGTATAGTAAATTTCCCAGCTGAAAATGCTAATAACGAAAATTACAATAAATAACTTACCAGGTTTCCAATTACGGACAGAGACGGAAATAGTGTATAACTCTGATGTCAAACAGTTACCCGTCGTCAGCAATAATAGTGAATATGATACTGAGGATGATCTTCAGCTGGCTAGTCTCGTAAAAAAGAAGAAGAAAACCGTATCTAATCAAATAAAAAATAAAAATCGTCAGTAGTTTGATATGACTTCCTCAATGGCTCCCTGGAAAATTATAAACGGGTCAAAATATCAATCATCTCCCGTAGTCACTTTTTCAATTTTTCTATAAAGAAGTAGTAGATTTGCTGGTTCGATATTTAAATTTATACTCAAAGTCCCAACATCGCGAGGAAAAGTGGACTTCAATTGCTATAATACCTAGTTGTATAGATACCTAGTGTAAAATAAATTATTGAAAATAGTTTTGTTTGTATTTATAATAATCAATTTAGTATCATGTCAATAAACTTTTTTAACTGGTCTGTTTTTACTTTTATAATAAATTGTTTTAATATATACTTTATACATCGGAATCAGCAAGGTTTCTACGTATGTATGTATTATCTGTAACCTAATTTACCTTGCGGCGTAGAGGCTGGTGCTTCGTACGCTAGCATCTGGCGGTACAATGCTTAACTTGCCCCGGATTCGGAATACAGAGTTGGAGCGCGCCTTTTGTGCTTGCGCAGCAACCATTATGTGCGGTTTGTGTCTTGGTGATGTGTTGACCTTGTGGAGTATTAATAATTACATTTCGTAACTGACCTTGACAGTACTGGCCTTGCAAACAATCGCCCGCGCGGCGTGGGCTACTGTTTATTATGACATAAATTAGAATTGTCGTAGATGCAAACCTTTGTTAAATCTATATTTATGGATTAATAACAGTAAAATTAAGGTCGTAGATAAAATATTGTATGCAACGCGTGCTAAACGACTTTTTTCTTCAAACGGCAGTAAAATATGGCATTATACTGCTGGATTGATGATGCTAAACTGTCACTTTATTGCCAAGCGGCAGATAATATTATCTGCCGCTGACGAGCGGCAGATAAAGTTATTATCTGCCGCTGACGACTTTATCTGCCGCTCGTCAGCGGCAGATAAAGTTATTATCTGCCGCTGACAACTTTATCTGCCGCTCGTCAGCGGCAGATAATATTATCTGCCGCTGACGAGGTCAAGTAATTTTCTTCGAATTTTGTGCACAAAGTTGTAAATAATTTGTTATAAAAACGTTTGAAGAAAAAATACTATATGTTATTCGGAGCAAAAGTATCTTTATGTGGCTCGGCTGTATTTATCTGCCTCGGAAGCTCGGCAGATAAACCGTCCAGTCTCGCCACATAAAGTATAACTTTTGCTCCTAATAACATAATATACTATTATACACGAGACATGAAAATTATGAAACGAAGCCTTAAGGCTTAAGCCTTAAGGCTTCGTTTCATAATTTTCATGTCTCGTGCATAAACGTCGACTCTTAGCACTTGTTGCATAAATAGCTATTATCCGCAAACGTCACAAAAGTGACAACTTCTGTGTCTTTATTGACAAGGTAAAAGTGTCACTTTATCTGCCTAAGCAGATAAAATAGCGACTTTTGCGTACTTTATCTGCCTAAGCACACAAAATCGTTGCTCTCTTTCTTTATTTCTGTTTGTTCGCTATCTCCTCCGAAGATACTGGACCGATTAAATTGTACGATGGCTTAAAATTTTGCTAATTTTTAGACTTAGATCGTAGGCCGGTTTTTATTTTCAAAAAGAGTACGAAAAAGTTTAAATTTAAATAAACCTTTAAGCAGCGGATCGGAGCATCTGTCGCCGTGGGTTATAGTGTGGCAGCTGCTGTGGCCGTGTGCTATTAGCTCGGGTGATTCAGTAGGTTCATATATCATTACAGTAGCGCGTTATTTGAACAACAGAGGTTGGCGCAGGGGTACAGTGCTCGCCTGTCACGCGGGTGGCCTAGGTCCGATTTCCGGCCCATGCATTCTTTTTTTTATATTTATATTAATGAAATTTACCTGAATACGTTTTGCGGATAAAATAGTATATGTTATTCGGAGTAAAAGTGACTTTATGTGGCTTAGCTGAATTATTTGCCTCACTGACGTTCGGCTAAATAAACTTCAGCTTCTCCACATAAACCATGTTTATTTGATTTTTTCATAAATTATTTCATAGATGGGTGCAGTAATACGTAATATTATGCAATCATTTGGGTGTTGCTATTTATGTTACAAGTGAAAAAAGACATCATTTCCTTACGCATGTGTATTGCAGAACGAAAGGAAGCACACATGTAAGGAAATTAAGCGTCTTCCCACTCGTTACACAATATTGTACCTATTTTTGAAAAAATTAAAAAGACTACTTTATTTCGTATTACTTTTTTCACTACAATATTTACTTTTCACACTAGTGCACAAATGAACTGCTTTTCCTAACTGAAATTAATTAGAAAAGTTAGAGTTCTCTCATGAAAATAGAAACAGCAAACCCTTTGTGCTGTAAAACTGTCATCACGACATCGGAATGAGTGCATAATTTAACGTTGACAATATCGGAGCACAAAGATAATTATACATAATTTACTAATTTTATCGTTGCACAACAACACATTTGCTGTTCTTAAAATTCAGATTAATAATGTTACTCTCAAAATATCAAAACAAAGTTAGATGGTAGATATATTTATTTATTGTTGAACTTGCGTATCTATGAGGGCTTATTATTACTCTACTTTCCTAATAAGATTTAAAAACAGCTTGCTAATTAAGTACACTCGTTCAACCTACATACTGCGAGTTCACTTCTTCAGAATGTACATATCCGATGACGTAACACCTCGCCTCTATCGCTCATTCATAGTCTGTGTTTATCTTGTGAGTAATTGACCCGTAGCTATTTATAGCCCACTGTAAATATTACTGTAAACTGTAAATACATTGATTTGGGAGATTTTTATGATTGACTGAAATATATTTTTCAAAGATTTTAGTTCTCAAGCACAGTATGCACTAGGCACTAGGTGCGTGTGTGCGAGGGCAGAATATCTTGAACTAGTTATTTTGGTGCCAATCTGATAGTACAGTAAAACTAGAGTTTAACCAAAGAGTACTATATTTATATAAATATAGTACTCTTTGGTTTAACCCAAACATAAAAAAAAGTTTTACCCTGCTGCAAACTGTTCAGTACTCTCCTCTTAGTGGTAAAAAGTTGCACGACCTTACGCGTCAGGTTTAAGCGGTAGGGGATGGAAAGGTGGTAAAATAAGTTTCAACAGTTTTTCGAAAATATCTCGTTAACTATGAGGTTTAGCGCAAACTTTACTTTATACAAAATTAATCTAAATTTAATTTACAATAAAATGGTCTTACGCATTCTTGCGCTCCAGTAAAGGATTACGGAGATATGGAGAGGTCAAAAATATAACTTTTTCTGTTTGGTCAAAAAAAGCATGAACGCCTATGAACTCGTAATATTCGCTCGAAGAAAGGTAAACAAGAAGAAAAAGTTTACTGTATTGGAGACATCCAGCATGGTATCGGGGAAATTATATCTATAAATTGAAGAAAGAGAACATCCTTCATTTCCCCGATACCACGCTCTGACGCACCTTCCCGCAATAAAAGGTCCTTCCTATAGACAAGACGTCTCCAACTGTCCCAAATCAGTAACTCTAACCTTCCCCTAGAATGTAGCCAACCGACCAAATCTGCAGATACTGACTTCCTTTACTGCCGCTGCCAAACTTCCTTTACTGCTGCTGCCTAACTTCCTGGAACTTGCCCTCTTAACTGAATGTGCTCCTCTGGAACTCTCTCTTATTACTGAACAGCTTGAGGTAATCCAATTCAATTAATGTCTGACGTTAAATGTATTTTTCCAATAAACTTGACTTCATATTTTTCTCCAGTTATTCACTTTTATATATTAATTCTGCTTGCTATTATTTTTAACAACATACTTGTAACCATCCTTAGTTTTATATCTGTTATTCTTCTTATATGTTTAAATTTTCTTATATCTTTCACCACGCAAATTTTATAATTACCCTTTCTATTTTCCAGACAGTTTTTAATAAAATAGGGTTAATTTTCAATACTTTTAATTAATCCAAATCATTTTCGTTACATTTTTAACAAGTTGTTATTATCAATAATTAGAAACAAATTTCTTAACTACCTCATTTTCATTTTTATACACTCTGGTCTTATCTATTTGAGTTAAACCTACTAAAATTTTATTTTATTTCAAATTAAGCATTTGTTATTCATTTTCAAACTGTAATTTATGCAATATTATTTTATTTTCAAATCCACCAGTTTTTCAATAGCTATTTTTCATTCACATTTTCACCTAGACTCTGAATAAATCGAAATTATTTTATTAACCAATTAATTGTAACCCCTTTAATTTTAATAAATTTTATTCTAACTACATTAAGGTCGTATCATAACAGTATGTATCTTTGTTCGCTATCTCCTTCGAAGATACTGGACCGATTAAATTGTATGATAGCTTAAAATGTTGCTAATTTTAAATCACAAATATTCAATGTTTGTTTATCAACATTTTTGTATCAATAATTGGTAAGGTTGTAAGGGTTTTTGATTGTGACATGTAGCACCCTTTCCATCCGAAGCGTAGCTCGGGTGATTCACTAGTGTTGCCATGATATGCGTATACTTTGGTTTGCTCACCCTGTATATACTCTCCTGTTCCTATTTCAGCTTTGTAGTTATTTGTGAACCGGATTTTATAATTCAATTTGTTAATGTTAATCTCCTCATTTTAAGCATCCCGTTAATGGAACAAACGCTTCAAACGCTTAACGAAAGTCCAGAGAGGTTTAATTTTATCTGACTTCGCTTGCGATATGATGTTTTTGTTAAAGTGCTTGAAGACATCAGTGTGATAATCTGCATATCCAGGATAACCAGAAGTTTTACACAGGCAAATAAGTGTATATTTTGACCGACAGCCAGGCAGCACTAAAAGCCGTAATGCCATGACATTATATTTCTGAGCTGGTTATATCGAGTGATCAAATAAATGTCACCTCTAGTGTGTTGTGGCTTCATGATGTTTACATGGAGCCACAGCACATTAGAGGTGAAATGTATTTGATCACCCGATAGAATGAACTAGTGCACCTAGGTGGACATCAGGTTCAAACTGATTGGGGTACTAGAACACCAATACATGGAAATGAAATATTTGGTCAACTGGCTAGACCAGGTAGCTCAAAACTGGGAACAAGGCCCGAGCCCACCTGTAGCACCATAAAATGGTTGAAAGATCAAAATTGCAGACTGGATGGAATACCTGAGAAAAAAAACTGTTCAAGGTGTTGATGGGAGAATCATCAAAGAATGCAACCGAAACATTACTCAAAACCGACGAGATGAAATAATGCAAATAACCAGAATTTTCACGAAACACGGAGAAACACTTATTCAAGATAGTTTCTTTGAATATTTAGTATCTTCCCTGGGGTCTACCTACTAATATTTGGGAGCATAATAGGTGTTCTAGGTTGTAGTGCACGGGACCATATTGTAAGACATTTTGTAAGTGTGAATAATCAGTACTTGGTATCCACCCGTTTATTTTACATTATATCATATGTGAGTTGAAATGTAGTTGGTTTTATGATTGTGTTAACGATCTGTGTTACACAGTGTGTAATGATATCGGGTAATTGGGATTGCGCTTTTTGCCAGTAAGTCTGTATGAGTAAAATTCGTTGATGCGCTTAACGTGATTCTATATTGTTTTTGGTTGTTCTGGAAGCTTATGATTCTACTTGTTTATTATTCCTTGCTGTCTGATAATACCGACAAAGTTTACAATCACTACGGTGCTCCAAATCGCAAAGCACGCATTGTGATTTGTTTGTCTTGCATTTATTGCATTGGACAGTTAATTGAGTATCTATATATTAACACATCTGGATAGCACACAATAATTTTTTGCTTGACCATAATTTTGGCAATGATGACATTGAGGAATATCGAATATTTCCTTGGTTCTGCTACTACAATAGGTGGGCAGTTTTATGTAAAATATTAACTGCCTGAACAGGAAACGCCAACTTTTATTTGTTAAGTAAACGAGTATTACACTTTCTATTATGAAAGTTTTCGAAAAAGTCAGTTTAATTCTGTCACTCTCAATCTCAATTGAACCGGCAGATTTTTGAAAGCTATCGAAATGTTAGCGTCTTGGAAATTGCGAAATGTACGATGTTGCATAAAACTAAGTACGTATTCTAAAACGGTCTGGCTCTTGTAATTTAGATGGCAGTGCGAACACATGTAGCAAATTTCCTTTGTAATTTTATAGATCTTTAATCACTTCATAATATTTGACGGGCCCGCATTTTCTGTTGCATTGGTATGTGGTTTCACTAAATACGTAGTTAGTTCAAAGATCAAAGACCTAGCGCTTGTTAGATTCGTCATATGTTAGTTCATTTTCCAGATGTGTTATATTCATAATTCTTAGCAACTTCATATCTGAGTCATCTTTGTTTATATCTTTATAAATAAGTATGGACTGGATAAGTACCTTGTTAATATCATTCATTTTATAACTCGTTGTTCGAGCAAGGCCTCTTTACCCTGTCTTTTATATGTTTGCAGCAAAGTTTTTTATGCCATTGATGTCCTTAAAAATCCATTATACAGGGCGAATCAAAAGTACACCAACAACTCAGGGAAAGCGATTCCTCTAGTCAAAATAATGAAAAAGTTTTATATGACACACTGTCCGAAAATGCGTTTTAAGGGAGCTACAGCCCTGAAAACAAGAATAAATAAACACTGATTTTATTTAATTAAAATAATACAGATAGGGCAAATTTAATGTAACTTGACATATCGACGCGGCTTTTTATGCTCTATTAGATGACAAAAAAAGTTGGTAGAAGTTTCAGAAGAGGCAGTTTATGAAAGGGTGGATGCTTTTTGTCATAGCTTTTTACAGCACGTTTAGTTAATTCTGGTTAGATATTCAAATAGGATAGATTTGTATACATAACAAAGATACTTTTGTTTAAATCGCTTATAGGAGCAGTTTTCGAGTCAAGTGCACTTAGAGATTGAAATTCGCTGCTTCAGAAGCGTAATCCTCCACCCTTTTTTGGAATTGTAGCTCTCTTCAAACTCAGTTACGGACTATGGGCTATATAAAACTTTTTCTCTTATTTTGACGAGAGGAATTACCTTTCGTGCGTTGTGTGTTTTGAATCATCCTGTATATAGAATCTGTTGACGGAAAACGAGATCATAGAATAAAATGACAAAACATTTTCAGTTTCAATTTCATATTTGGAAATGTAGCTCTGCCTGGCTTCCAGCTAATTTTAAGTATGTTTTCGATTTTCTTAAATCAAGTTGGGCTTGGCGGTTGATAAAAAGACTTTGTATTTAGGTAATAGTAATTTATTATACAAGACGATAAAGTTAAATTTTATCCACGAGTGAATCGTTTAACGTCTCGACTTCGTCTCGACGTTAATGTTTCAAGAGTGGATAGAAATAACTTTATCGTCGTGTATAATACAATATTTTTTTCTATAGCAAGAACTTTAACAATTTCAAAAGAAAATAGAGACATTGTTCACGTTGATAAAGAACTTTCAAAATTTGTCTTATACTGTGAAGGAATACAAAGAATCAATTTCGAAACCAAATGAACAGATAAGCAAGAACAAAGAAAAAAGGAGGAGTAGGAAAAAAGGTGACATATAATTATAACGACAGCCTTAGATATATTCAGATAAAAGAAAAATAAACGCTTAGCAAAAAGTGGTACTATGAATATGGCAACAAGTAGTGGAAAAAACCAAGTGAGATTAGAGGTTGAATGAAGAATATAAAAGAACATACAGCCACAAAAGATACAAAATTTCGCAAAAAGTTGTGATTATGTAAGATACAGCATGAATTAAGAGTGACAAAGAGTTTTATAGAAAAGTTGGGGTACAACAACGTCGGACGACACTACGAAAATAAGAAAGTATTCTGATAAGCTACAAGCAAAGATGCGTGGAAAGAAGAGAAAGAATATATAAAGAATTTCTTAAAACCACAACAAGATAATCAACTCACTCAGCAAGAAGTCACACAAGAAGTAAAGAGGGTGTGTTTATGTGAATACCCGGGTGCCTATTCACCCTGCAATAGCTAACGTTTTCTGATTATTAATGTGTTACTTTAGCAAATTTAGTCGTTTATCAGTTATGGACAGCGTTGCGTCATTCGACGATTTAGTTTGCTTCGAGAAGCCCGCTCATTTGCAGCCATTTAGTTGCCGTGTACATGTATACATAGAGGTCATTATTGAGAGAAACGGACATTTTAAAATGTGTATCAATTCGTTGTTCATCTTAAACGTAGATATGGTGACGTTGCATCAACGGTCGTCGCGGATCATGGGCGAAAAGCGGACGGATTAAATTCATTTCAAGAAATCAAAGAAAAGAATTTCATGGAGAAGTCTCTAAAAATGCTAGAGCATAGACATAAGCTCCTTAATGAAAACAAACGAAACGCCGTACAACATGTTAATCTAAACAAAACCATTGGAAAACAAATTAAAGAAGACTTAAGAAGATATTATGGTAACAAAATAGAAGCAATAATAGAAAATAATCGTGGTACTAAAAGGTCACCACTTGCACTGGGTAAAAAAAGAATGATCATAATAAAAGATCAAACTGTCCTTTTGGCAATTGCAAACATCGGCGTGGCCGGTAACTAGCTCACTCAGGAGAATCCCGTCCAAAACGACGGATTAATCAGGCTAACAAGCCTTCGTAATTAACGAGTGGCTTAAGCCAACAAAACAGACACCACCAGCACCCCGAAACACAACAGCCCACTCTCACTCCTTGTCAAGAACCGACTCCTCGAGAAGCACAAAGAAGCTTTAACAACACGGAAATATCGGATGCCGTGCCCGAAGGCAACGGCAGCCATCGGAGCGAAGACGCTCGCAGCGTCGCCCTTATAGACACCGGCTCGAGACTGACTAACTTGCAACCTACGCTAAACTTTCCAGACAGACGCGCTCTAACGCTCCAAAAGTGACCAATCACAGCGCAACAAGCCTGGCCTGACAATGACGATGCAAGCCGCGCGCGCTAGAGAATGGTTGCACTTTAAATTATTCGAGACTGATATCTCGCTTGCTCCAACGGGCTAAGTTTTGAAAATCGATGTAAACAAGCTGCAGCCTTCGAGTAAACGGCTAGAGCCTAGCGCGGAGCGGAGTTGCGCGCGTGTCAATTTTAGTATTGTGAGGGTCGCGTATTTACAAACACTTTATTTTGAATTTTATCTAGCTTATTTTAGGAAGGACGTTTGTTTATTGCAGACATTTTATTTCTAGGGCGTACAGTTGTCTATTTCAGGCATTTTTTTTTCTAGGGCGTACATTTGTTTATTTCAGGCGTTTTAGTTTAGTACAATGATAATCTGTAGCTATAGATGTGTTTTGTATATAAAATAAGTGGAAAATTATATCATATAACGAAAGCTTTCGTTTGTTTGTTTTGCTTGCAAACTGTAACATAATACTGCTACAGCTGTGGGTCACCCCGGCTAATCGAAAAATTCCTATATTAGATTTATGAGCGGCTATGACCCGAGGTCGAGGGGGATTTGAGGCCCAACCGCCGGCTAAATTAGCTTGGGAAATTTATTGGTCTAGGATTTCAAACACGTGGCCCGCGTGTCAAAAGGAGATCCTGGGAAAATATTTAAAAATGCGACGGAAAAGGAGTAAAACTCGCCGCGGGGTTTGGAGCTGAAACGGCCAATCAAAATCAAGTCTCCATAGCAACGAAATTTAGATTTCGTTGGCATTGGCGGGCGTCCCACGGCACTGGAAGGAAGGGGACTGCGAAAGATTGCATAAAACACTCGACACAGAAGGAAAGGGTAGCAGAAGAAGCACGAAGCCTGGGGCCGAGGCTGTTTCGACTAGTAACACAAAACATCGCGACAACTCCGCACTTAATTAACACCTTACTCTATTTGATGTAGCTCCACTGGTATTGCGAAGTCCAGCTCGGGCTTTCGTTAATCGGTGAACGTTCGACACCAACTCTTGCTTTTACTCCTCTCGTTATCACGCAAACTGGCATGGCAAGGCTTCCTCTTTGGTCTTGTTTGTAAGTGAGCGTTGATTAACCACTCTTTGCCTTTACTTCTCTCGTTATCACGCAAACTGGCATGGCAAGGCTTCCTCTTTGGTCTTGTTGGTAAGTGAGCGTTGCATAACAACTCCTTGTCTCTCTACTACCACACTAACACCACCAGGCACTTCGTAACAAGTTCACGGCCGGCAAACGGCCCATTGGCGTTAGGCAAATAATTGTAAGCGCAGTGTACTGTTTACTTTGTCCTAATAAATAACCATCGCTTGACATGTTGTTGTTTTCTTTGATGTAAAAGCTGGAGGTCGCCAGCCACTATACGAACGGAGTGAAAACAGTAAATACGGAAGCCTAGTTAAAATAACTGTAACTGTCGTCGAAGCACCCGCCGAAAACAGTAAAAAAATCACACAACGTAGGCCTATAAACAAGCAACAGGTAACCACGGTGTGCACCGTTACAGAAAAGTGGTGCCGTGACCAGTATGGGGGAGTGATAACAGGGGGCCGAAAGCTGAAATCAACAATGTCAAATAGTGCCGATCGAAACTTGGAGGCGCGGGATATCGAGCCAGAAATATTGCCGGCCGATACAGCCGGCGAAAGTGTTGAAATAGAGGAGCATGAAGTACCGACGCCGGAAACACTATTGGTGCCGACTTGGTTCTTTCATTGGAGCCGGGCCCAACGCGCCTTGGAACAAGAAAGAAATCAAAATTTAAATGAATTCATGACCGGAGTGATGAGCTCTTTAAATGAAATAAAGGCCGCGGAGGGCTCCGGTTGCAGCACAGCCGCCTCACATACGAGGGGGAATCAAGAAAGCGCCAGTGCTAGCCTGACTGGCGCGAACATAGCACAACAAAGCCAGCCCGAGAAGCAAAATAATGTCAAGGAGCCGCATATGACGAGTAACGCCACTGCAGCGTGTGCGGAAGTCCCGGCGAATGCCTGGGAGCTCTCACTGCTGTTGGCGACGCTTCCCGAGAAGCCCGTATTTAGCGACAACATTTCCAAGAACCCCCTCGACTTCCTAGACGAACTGCAAATTTATTGCAGGCGTCTGAAATTAAACGGACAAGAGCAGCTGCAGTTGGCGCTTGAATGCCTGCGGGGAGGCGCCCGCTTTTGGAAGGCACTGTATGCAGACAGCTGGGATAATTTCGAGGATTTCAAGCGTGATTTCCTCCACACTTTTTGGGGCGAACGCGAGCAACTCAAAATTCGGAATCAAATCAATACAGCGCGCTGGGATCCGAGGGCAAAACAAACGATGCTAACACATTTTGCTTTTTTTGTTAGCCAAGCTCGACGTTTGATACCGCCGATAGCCGAGGTAATATTAGTGGCCGACATCATGCGTCATTTTCCAGAGGCGATACGCGCTCTCTACCAATTGCAGCCCGGCAGGAACATAGTTGAAACAGCCGAATTTCTACGAAGGCAAGACGCCATCAAGGATGATCGCATTACTGCATGTCCGAATGCTAGCCGCTATCAGCACACGCGTGACGTAAATACTATCGAAATGGAGCCACCAGCCCGACCAGCCGCGAGTCTTTACTATAGGCCCGAATTTGGGCACTGGCAACATTTTGCGAACAGACGGGGTCGACGGCCACGGGCCACAACAAGATGGGCAAGGGCCGAGGGTCTACAAAGCCCCGTTACGCAAGCACGTGCCCCTCCGGTTCAACAGCCGGGAAACGGGAAGCGGGCGGGACAAAACGAATCAGTCTCGCCCAGGGTGGCCCATTAAAGAATTCCAGTAGCCGCGCCGGAGATCTTAGCGCCACCATCGAGCCGAGACCGATGAGGGTGGCGCTAAAATTCCCGAATGCCGGCGAAGCAAGGTACCGCTACAGAGGCGTACTCAGTAGCGGCCGGCCCTTCTATAATTATAATAAGCTGTTTAACGCCGGCCGCGCTCAGGAGAATTTAACAGTTAAAGGCCTACAGGAAAAATGCAAACCAGTGGCGGCGTGTGAGTGCCCCTTGGAAGGCACTGTCGTGGGCCCAACTGCCGATATATTATCAGTACATCGACAGGCAACCTCTTTGGAAAATGGCGCCAGAATCGATTCACGACCGCTGCCGGAAATCACAGTTTTACTGCCTGATGGGAAAAACATTGGAGCCCTCGTCGATACTGGGAGCGAAATCACCTGTTTAGCTGAAAATGAATGGGCGCTTATCGAAGCGGCCGCGCCACACATAAATTCTTTACCAGTGCCCTCGTTACAATTGCGAGGTGCGGTGGGGAAACCTACTAGCCCCGTGAAGCTGCAAGTGTTGCTGCCCGTGGAGATTCAAGAAAGGCGAATTCACATCCCCTGTTTGATAGTGAAAAATTTAATTAAACCGATGATACTGGGGGCGGATTGGTTGGCCCGGCACTCCGCCGTCATCGACTTTAATAAACGAACGATTAGTTTCTTGGAGAGCTCGAACCACGTACTACAAGTCCATTTCAGAACAATAGTCCCAAATGGCGACGAATGCGTGGCCCACGCAGCGGCAATAACAGCACCTCGCGTATCTACTACGCATGCTGCGCTTGAAACTGGGGAGGCGTTAAGAGAGGCTGTAGCAAAGGCGCCCTTGGACGAGCAACAAAAGGGCAAGTTGCTGGAAACACTTATGGACTTCCGTCCTGTGTTTTCCCGACGGCCAGGGCTAACACAACTGTATGAGCATGCCATTAAAATGCACGACGAAACACCTTTTGTGAAAAGGCCTTATCCAGTTCCATTTTCACTTAGGCCGGCAGTGGAAACAGCCATACAGGAAATGTTAGAACTAGGCATTATTCAGAGAGCCGCTTCGCCGTTTTGCAGCCCCCTGACGGTAGTCAAAAAGAAAAATAAGGAAGTCAGAATATGTCTAGATGCGCGTCTGCTAAACGAACGGATGGTGGCGGACTGCGAAACGCCGCCACCAGCTGAGGAACTACTACAGCGATTTCATGGAGTCAAATTCATGACTTCTATTGATCTGCGTTCCAGTTATTACCAAATCCCCCTCACTGAAGCTTCGAAGCCGTACACCGCGTTTCTATACAATGGCCGGACGTTCGTCTTCAACGTGTTACCCTTCGGTTTGAAAACAGCTGTGGGCAGCTTTTCGAGAGCGATGGACGTCATCTTAGGCCCCGAGGTGCGCGAATTTGCGGTGAACTACATAGATGACCTATTGATTGCGTCTCCCAACTTTGAAGACCATTTGAGGCACCTACGACGGGTACTGCAACGCCTACAGGCGGCCGGGCTAACAGTCAATCTCGCTAAGTCCAACTTCATCCAAACCGAAACTAAGTTTTTGGGACATTTGCTGACGACGTGCGGAGTGAAGCCCGACCCTGAAAAGATACAAGCCATTATTGACTTCCTGGCGCCACGGAAGCAAAAACAACTGCGAGCGTTCCTCGGGCTCTGCAACTACTACCGCCGCTTTTCACAAGCATACAGCGACACCACCCGCGGACTGACGCAGTTGCTGAAGAAGGACGCCAAATGGCGCTGGGGGGACGCCGAGAACGAGACGTTCGGCCGTGTGAAAAAAATGTTTTTGGACTCTGTGATGCTGACACATCCTAAACCGGACCTGCCCTTCTACTTACAGACAGATGCGTCTGGGTACGGGCTCGGGGCAGAACTCTACCAGCTGTCAGATGATGGCGAAAAGGGGGTAATCGCGTTTGCCAGCCGCTCCCTGAACGACGCCGAGCGCAGGTATACGACGACCGAGAGGGAACTGCTCGCGATTATTTTTTCATTAAAAAAATTTCGGACGTACTTAGTGGCGTCAAGATTTATCATCCGAACCGACCATAAGGCGCTAGAGTTTTTGCGGCAATGCCGGCTACTCAATGACCGCTTAACCAGATGGATCCTAATATTGGACCAGTTTAACTACGAGATCGAGTATGTAAAGGGCAAGGATAATATTGCTGCAGATGTATTATCCCGATTCCCCACCGTTGGAGCCGGCGTAGGCATACAAGAGTTAAGGGAACCCATAATTGCTGCATTCCAGACACAATACTACAAGGATTTAGGCAAAAAGCTGGGCCATTTGAAAGCATTACAAAGACAAGACCCGGAACTGGAGAAAATTTGGCAGGCCCTGGAAAATGCCACACTTGAGGAGGATACAGCCATGGCACGAAAGGCACGGCAATTCAAGATTGTGAACGACGTGCTGATGTATCAAATTGAACAGAATAGTTCTGAAAGGCTGGCGATCCCAAGAGCAATGGTGCGCGACCTCGTGCTGCAACAGCACCAAGAATTTGGGCATTTCGGCGCAGGAAAAGTCTTTGCCGCTATCAAAGGGACTTTCTACTGGAAGGGCATGTATCGTGATGTCCGTAAGGTCATTGCAACATGCGACTTGTGCCAAAAGACGAAGTGTAACAACCAGATCACACGCGGCTTGATGAACCCAGTGATGGCGAGCCGAGTTGGGGAACTCGTGACAGCAGATTTCTATGGACCGTTGCCCACGAGTCGGGGAGGCGCCACCTTCATACTAGTGGTACTCGATGTATTTTCCAAATATGTGGCACTGTATGCCCTACGCCGTGCCACCTCTCACAATTCTCCCAAGTAATAAAGCCCGCGACGATCCTAACCGACCATGGTTCACAGTTCACCTCACGTAAATGGTATGAGCGATTGCAACAGGCGGGTATTAGGACTACGCATTCCTCGATAAGGCACCCGGCTTCTAACCCAGTTGAACGCGTGAATAGGGAGCTTGGCCGCATGTTCCGCGCTTACTGCCACCAAAAACACACTACTTGGGCCTGGCAGTTGAAAAACATTGAAAGTTGCTTTAATGCCGCGCCGCATTTTAGCACTGGCTATTCACCATACGAGGTCATACACGGGAAACAACCACAGCTGCAACTGGACCGCCTACTCAGGAGGTTCCTTCCACCGCGCCGCGAACTGACATTGAATCAAATACATGAAGCAGCCAGAAAAAACTTGCTGAGCAGCGCGGAAATGCGGAGGAAGGTATTCAATAAAAAGGCCAAAGACATTCGTTTTGCTGAGGGAGATTTGGTGCTGCTCAAGTCTAACCCAGTTTCAAATAGCAATAAGAGGGTAACGGCCAAATTCCACTTGCTATATGAGGGTCCATTCAAGGTAGCGCGCGACTTGGGTAACAATGTTTACACCATAGTACACATCGAGAGCGGTCATAAGAAAGGATCGTATAACGTGGAAAACCTCAAACGGTTCTACACGAACGCCGTTCTGGCTGCAAGGGCTGTCAACCTGTTAATTTATGGCGAGCCCAGATACGAGCTTGCGGCCGCTTGGCCCTCAGAACAGTCGGCTCCAGGTCGGTGTCGAGTCAAGTGCCCTCCGCAGAGTACCTCGGGTGTAGCCCTTACGGATAGAGAGGATAAGCCTGCGGCCCTTAGCATCGCCATGGAGGTCCAGCACCTGGTCGACGAATGGGGGAGCCACGATGACGTCCTCGACTGGGGGGTACTGTTTACTGAAAGTAGGCCACCTACCCCAGGGGGCCTTTCCGCGAGGATGGCGGAGGACGCTTACAAAAATACGACAAGCGAGCCAAAACCAGGATCACGAAGGGCGTGTGCCAAAACGGGTCTGCCACTGGCGAAGAGACCCCCGAGTAGGCCAAGCAACGCCCTGGCGATGGGGCTACGACCCCAGGGTAGCACGGGAGGCCCCGGTATGGAGCAGCAAGAGCAGCCAAGACCACCACCGACGGAGAGTACAACAACCCAGAGGCTGGGAGCAGAGCCAAGGTTAGCAACACAGGACGGACACCACCCGGAACCGGACAGCGGCGACAGGAACCAGGAGCCGGACGGCACCAGCAGGGACAACCCAGACGTGGGGCAAGGGGCACAGCCCAGGCGGTCCTACGAGAAACCGACGGCACCAACAGCACGGGGAGCCACACGAAGGCGCCTAGCCCGTAAGCGCTTCATACAGCGTTGTAGGGTGAGACGCCGGCGCCCACAGGCCAACATAGTGCAGTGAAGTGCGCGTTGTTGAGGTACCCGACCCCACAATAAAAGTTTCCGTGGTGAACTCTGCGAGGCCCCACAAAAACCTTTAGGGGAGACTGTGAGGGTCGCGTATTTACAAACACTTTATTTTGAATTTTATCTAGCTTATTTTAGGAAGGACGTTTGTTTATTGCAGACATTTTATTTCTAGGGCGTACAGTTGTCTATTTCAGGCATTTTTATTTCTAGGGCGTACATTTGTTTATTTCAGGCGTTTTAGTTTAGTACAATGATAATCTGTAGCTATAGATGTGTTTTGTATATAAAATAAGTGGAAAATTATATCATATAACGAAAGCTTTCGTTTGTTTGTTTTGCTTGCAAACTGTAACATAATACTGCTACAGCTGTGGGTCACCCCGGCTAATCGAAAAATTCCTATATTAGATTTATGAGCGGCTATGACCCGAGGTCGAGGGGGATTTGAGGCCCAACCGCCGGCTAAATTAGCTTGGGAAATTTATTGGTCTAGGATTTCAAACACGTGGCCCGCGTGTCAAAAGGAGATCCTGGGAAAATATTTAAAAATGCGACGGAAAAGGAGTAAAACTCGCCGCGGGGTTTGGAGCTGAAACGGCCAATCAAAATCAAGTCTCCATAGCAACGAAATTTAGATTTCGTTGGCATTGGCGGGCGTCCCACGGCACTGGAAGGAAGGGGACTGCGAAAGATTGCATAAAACACTCGACACAGAAGGAAAGGGTAGCAGAAGAAGCACGAAGCCTGGGGCCGAGGCTGTTTCGACTAGTAACACAAAACATCGCGACAACTCCGCACTTAATTAACACCTTACTCTATTTGGTGTAGCTGCACTGGTATTGCGAAGTCCAGCTCGGGCTTTCGTTAATCGGTGAACGTTCGACACCAACTCTTGCTTTTACTCCTCTCGTTATCACGCAAACTGGCATGGCAGGGCTTCCTCTTTGGTCTTGTTTGTAAGTGAGCGTTGATTAACCACTCTTTGCCCTTACTTCTCTCGTTATTACGCAAACTGGCATGGCAAGGCTTCCTCTTTGGTCTTGTTTGTAAGTGAGCGTTGATTAACCACTCTTTGCCTTTACTTCTCTCGTTATCACGCAAACTGGCATGGCAAGGCTTCCTCTTTGGTCTTGTTGGTAAGTGAGCGTTGCATAACAACTCCTTGTCTCTCTACTACCACACTAACACCACCAGGCACTTCGTAACAAGTTCACGGCCGGCAAACGGCCCATTGGCGTTAGGCAAATAATTGTAAGCGCAGTGTACTGTTTACTTTGTCCTAATAAATAACCATCGCTTGACATGTTGTTGTTTTCTTTGATGTAAAAGCTGGAGGTCGCCAGCCCCTATACGAACGGAGTGAAAACAGTAAATACGGAAGCCTAGTTAAAATAACTGTAACTGTCGTCGAAGCACCCGCCGAAAACAGTAAAAAAATCACACAACGTAGGCCTATAAACAAGCAACAGGTAACCAGGGTGTGCACCGTTACAGTATTTTAGATGTAAATAGCGAAAATGTTATGCGGTGAAATCTGACTGAACGGAACCTATATACAGGAGAAATCGTACTGAAACTGTTTGAAATGGTTACCTAGCTATAGGAATTACAAGAAAATAAAATGGCCTGACAAAACTCATCTACAAGAAACCATAACCTTAAATGGGTTGTTAGGTGCTGAGATGTAATAAGTGTTTGGTATGGGTGCGATAATGTGAACTGGTGCCCGTGCAAATACATGAGAAATGAAACGCCACTTGATTATTTAACCAGTTTGATTAAATTCAAGCTTAACACACTTATTAGGTTTATTATTCAAATTCGACATGCGTTCCGCTTGCCATTTTGTGTGCTTTCGTCTCCCCAGTGCCGTCTCCTATTTCGATCTCCCCTCTCTCATTGGCTCTAGGGTGCCTTCATGTCAATTTGACATATTTGCCTTTTACCAGGGTACGGACAGATTGTTGTCCCTTCTCACTCTAAAAGTAAAGTTCGGGCACTTCATTCCATGAAGGAACATGGCCTGAGACAAGGTGAGTCAAGGTCGCCGAAATATCTTTTTCCGAAACCCAGACAATCTGGCACACCGTTAACGGCGTACTGGGTGCTGTGGTTAGCACCACGCTTTCGGCGACTGCCTTGCTTTCCCTACTTCCACAACTGTGGTCTCGGTACTCAATTTTTAAAGCGACTGGGTGGGCCGCCCTCTAGTTGCCAGGTGTCGGGATTGAACCCCGCACCGTGGCACCGCAGTCGAGCTCCCTAACCGCTCGGCCACGCTGGCTGCCTTTCTCACTTTAAAGTACTTTAAAGTGAGAGGGGCAACGATCTGTCCTTACCCTGGTAAAGGACAAATACGTTAAATTGACATCAAGACACCCTAGCTGGCTTCACCGCGTGACTGGCCGATGCGCGCCAATTTAAAACTAACCATACAACACAGTAGGCAGGGTCGGTAGCTCAATGGTTAAGCATTCCGACTACTGATCTAAGGTCGCGGGTTCGATCCCCGTGTTACGGTATTAAAACAACTTTACGACACCCACCCAAGGTGAGCATGGCACCACGGAATCAGTCTTGGAAAACTGGCACACTTGCCCTGAGATTTGCTAGAAACAGGCTAAAGGCCACGGCTGGAACGCTCAGGGAGTCGAGCGTGAGTCACACGATACGTTCTGGGCAAGCGTGTTGAGGCATATATATAGGGTACGTCAAAATTATGAGGGCGCCACCAAGCCTGTCTTAGCTCGAATAACCGGGCCTGGGCGGTTAAACGGGAGCGAAGTATTCAAGATACTCCGTCGATAAGAATTCTCATGAGCTGCAAGCGCAAATAACAATTTTGTACTGGAATGGTAATATTGGGACTCTTTGGCCGAGACTGCGCAATCACTGGACCTACCTGCACGCTCTGATCTCTCACGTCTCGCCGTACACCAATCTTTACACTGTAAAAGGCGCTATCTGAAACAAAGCATGCACAGGTCGAATAGGAATAATACGTCCCTTAACTAAATATGCGTCTATTGATCGCTAATTACATCTGGGCAGCAAATCGTGCCGCCAAGCTTATGTTACTGCTTACGTTAAGCACCAGCTGATGGACGCGCTATGCTAATGAACAACACGCTATACATATTACATATTAGGAAGCAAAGCACAAAGCCCTCGCAAACATAAACAAAGAAAAACTCGAACAGCTTAGGGCGCGCCAGGCCCAGCACGGCGTGGCGTTAATTCTATTTAGGTATTAATCGGTACAATATAGCGAAGCTCGCGCACATGAACTTACTAGCAGGCTACCAAAGTAGCATCTTGCAGCATGGTGGCCTCAAACTGGCATTAAAAGCCGCGACAAGCAAGCAAGGGGCATGCATCCGCCCACATAAAGTTGAGCACAAAGCACCAACGCTCGCACAAGTGACAGGTACTATGTTTAAATGGTTGCAATTACAAATACCTTAGTCCGCAGACGGTCCATGAGAGTGGCGTGCAGTCAGTTGGTAGAAGGCGGCAGTCTGTGGCAGCTCAATCGCCAAAACACGGCATTAGGGGTAAACTGGCTGGAATCCGCCAAGATGGCGGCGTTAGGACGCTCTCCTGAGAGCACACTACAGCGGCAAAAAGGCCTACTTCGTCCTGCCTAGAAAGATCCTCGAAACAGCGAATTGCAAAGGGAAAGCCCCCTTTCTCACCAACGCAGAACTGGCCCCAAGAAGCCCTTCACACACCTACGCCTTGACGTAAAGACGTGCCACTCACACAACCACACGCGACCTCTTAAAGGATAGCATATTCGACAACATTCGCTGAAACAGCACGAGACGGGAAAACAGGCTGGCGTCCCCGCAAATAGCGGGAACGCTGCTAAACGGCACACTCTGCGACTTCTTCGATCAACGGCCTCACTTGAACTCTTTTCAAGCAAAAAGCGTTAGGACGCTTATAGTGGCGGAGCCAAACGGCGTTGCCACGTGACTCTCGGCAGCCAATGGCGATGCGCTCCATAAAACAAATTAATTCCGGTAACAAAGACAGCCAATGGCGAAGCGCCTCAACGGAGTGATTTCTAGAAGTTTCGGAATTCTTGCGAGCGATAACACCCGGCTGCCAAAGTAGCAGCAAAGGGATGCTCCAACTGACGAGAAATACTGCGTTTGGGGCCAAATATGTGCAAAATCATTATTGTAGAATTAGGCGATGGAGCCAAATAAGTAACTAAAAGGGTTTAGAATACGGGCACGCTGCCCTAAAGCCTAGGTGGCTACTTAAAATACAAAATGACCTGAATCAAATGTGCGGAAGATGAGATTGTGCTAGTGCGCAAAAATTGAAAATGGTTTTAAAATAGCAACAAGTTGCCCTAAAGGCGTGAAATGCAATTAAGCATCTACAACAGCAAAATGACTTAACACCCGGTCCCGGTGAAGTTTGTAAAAATAAAATATGTGGATGAAAACCTCAACAGAGTGACATCATTCGGAAGTGATGTAAAGCCGTGGGTCCCATGTTACTAAGATGTGTAGCATGTACGAAAATTCTGCCATTCTCAAAAATACTAATGCTTTAATTGTGCAATTTTAATTACATGTTTGGACTTCTCTATGTAGTCGCCTGACAAATCAAAGCACTTGGCCCATCGATGTTTCAGCATCATAATGCTCTCCTTATAGAAGTCTGAAGTTTGACCCTCTAACCACGTAGTCACTCCAGTTTTCAATTTTCCGAACAAGAAGAAATCAGAGGGTGCCAGGTCCGGCGAATAAGCTGGGTGTGGAAGTACCTACTTCGAAGCCCATTTCCTTCACTTTTGATGTCGCTGCAGCGTATTTGTGGGAGGACGCATTCATGCAGCAAGAGAACTCCTTTGCAGTAGTCCGCGGCGTTTGATTTTGATTTCATCCCGTAATTTAGTCAAAAGGTTGCAGTAATTTGCCCCATTGATGGTACGACAGCTATCCAGAAATTCTATAAGCAAGACGCCGCGAAAATCTAAAAAAACTGACAGCATCACTTTGCTTGCTGAAGGGTTCACCCTGAACTTCTTTAGAGGAGGAGAGTTGGAATTCCGCCACTCCATACTGGCTTGTTTGGTGACAGCGTCATAGTGATGGAACCAACTTTCATCCATAGTGACAATTCGGTCAAAAAAATTGTCAGAATCTGCATTGGCACGTTCCAAAAGCTCGCGACAAATGTTCACTCGATCTTGTTTGTGCAAAGGTGTCAACATTCGCGGCACCCATCTAGCTGAAACCTTAATCATATGCAAAATGGCATGCAATATCGATCTAATCGATTTCTCGTCAATCTTCACAGTCTTGGCTATCGTTTTAAAGGTAATTCGCCTATCTTCCAGACCTAACTTCTCCACTTTGGCAACCATTTCAGGGTTATGTAACGTTGCTGGTCTTTCACTTCTTATATCATCTTCTAGGCTCTCTCTGCCACGTTTAAATTCATTTGCCCATCGACGGACAGTGGATTCTGACGGTGAAGCATCCTTGTGTACTGGTTTTAACCTTTGAGTGATTTCAATAAAATGAACACCCTCTCTAGTAAAAAATTGAATCACTGCCCGGTGTTCAAATTTTTCCATTTCTAATAACTACTGCAACACTGCATTGAATCTACTGTAAAATCCGAAGTTTTGTGTAAATCTGAATGAATCTTTCAACACTGACAGACAACAACATACAAAATGACAGATATCAAAATTTTGTTTCTCAATGCACACCAAGACAAAGAACAGCAAACAATTTCCCCCTTCCCTCGTAAAAGATTCCTTGCTAGGGTTGGAACTCCTTAGTCTCGGCAAAATTCTAAGTAAGACTTTGACCATATGACCACAGCAATCGGTGTCTAAAGTATCTGGTACTCTGCATTCCTATACCTGGTTTATTAATAAACAAACAGATGCAATTATACCGTATAGAAAGAGGAAATTAATATTGTTTTGACGTCATGAGAAAATTTGAAAAGAAATGGAGTATGCATTATCGAGTTAAAGCTAATGGTGTGGTAATTTTTACTTACTAATATTTGTATGTTGTATAATTACGAATATTTAAACAAACAAAAACTTTCAAACCGAAACACTGAGCAAATCAATCTTTTACATAAGCGAGGTCTCAATCAACCAAACGTTTGGCTGGTCATCCATGTTTTATTTGTGTTATTGACCTTTGGTTTTCCTAATATTTCTTTACTTGGAGTCACTGCGTTTCTGAATGATTCCCATTTATTACTTGGGTTTCCCTTCAGGTTTATATCTATTTTTTTTAGTTCTTTATTAATTTTTACCGTTAATTGATATTTTGTGTTGTGGTCTTTTAATTGTGATATCTGTAATTGTTTTTTGTTCTGCTGCGCTGTTAGTTTCTTCTTTAATCGTGTTTCGAATTTTATTATCACTGGATCGTGGTCAGTTGATGCATCTGCGCCTGGGTATGCTTTGGCCGATTTCATGGAATTGCGATATCGCTTATTTATTAATACATTGTCTATTTGGTTTCTGACTATGTTGTTGCTATTATTTGCTGGTGCCCTCCATGTATAAAGCCTTATCTAATCTATGGCAATTTAAAGAACGTATTTGAGATTATCATTCCCTGTTCTTGGCAGAACTGTTCCAGTCTATCTCCTCTCTCATTTCTTATTTCCAGTCCATAATTACCTATGATATCCTCCGCTTAACCCTTTCCTATTTTTGAGTCGAAATCCCCCATGATAATATTCCTCAGAAGAACGCAAAACAGAAAGGGGCTTTTCAGAACTTCAGCAGTGTAGTGCGTACTTCAAGGAGAAGAATATTTAGAGCTTATAAACGCTTTCAGAAGAATCGAACTCGCGTCACTTGGGTCAGCAGTCAGGATGCTTAACCACTGAGCTACCGAGCCCGGCAACCCGTCTTGAATAAGGTTGTTAGGTTGTACTGTGGGTTGCCTAATATACAGGGTGTCTCGCGAAGTTCTCCCGGCACGTTTTTGAGATCATTTCAAGCAAAAAAGTTCATATGAACATGTGTCCTATCCTCAGTATTGGATTGGTCGAGCTGGGCCACACAATTGGCCGGCCAGATCTCCAGATCTAAATCCCCTAGATTACAACATATGGGGTTGGATGAAGGAGTTCGTGTACGAAGAGAAAGTAGAAACAAGGGAGGCTTTAATCCAACGAATTTTGAACCCTGCAGCACAAATAAAAGACAGCCATGCTAAGGCAATGAATGGAACGCGTGGTAGGTATTCACAAGCGTGCGGCTAAATGCATTGAAGTAGGAGGTGGAATTTTTGAACACCTATGACTACGTTTTTTTTAAATTATTAGTCTGCAGTCATTTATTTTGTTATTTTTGATGCCATAGAAATAAAAATTATATAAGATTCATTTAGTTTAAAATGTGTATAGCTCAATAAATACTGAGAATAGAACACATGTTCATATGAACTTTTTTGCTTGAAATGATCTCAAGAACATGCTCCTTAAGTGTCGGGAGAACTTCGCGAGACACCCTGTATGTCTTTAAATATGGTCTGCAAAATTTATTTAGTAATTCGTTATTTCAGTCCTCGTACAAAAATTGACTACTTTAATGAAGGTTATAGGCGATATAAATTGCTTCGATAAATCTTTGCACCTCTGCAGGACAATGGAGCATCCAGTGTATGTTAAATATTTAAATTATTCAATGAACCTAAGGTGGTGGGAAGCTGAATGTTGGAATGGTAAGTTACGGTTATTTATGTGGGTGGTATATATTGACAGAATGTAGGACAACAGGATACAAAAACAAATCATGGTTGGGACGCTGTGAGATAACGGGCCTTGGGAAACCAAGGCTGCGTCGAAAAGATTATTTATCTAGGGACGCTGGTGATATAATTAATAACGATGCGGACGAGGAAATTTTGGGAGGCCCAATTTGGGCCATCGAAAGAAAGAAGATATAAATTGAAATTCAAATATGCAATACAATATAAAAAACAGACGGTGTACTAGGTAATTAGTCCCCACCCACCTTTAAGAAATGTACCTTGATGTAGCCTACCTACGCTATAATGCACATAAATCTTATTAAGGATTATTTAGAAAGGGACGATTATTTGACTCAAAACATTAAATTCTAAGAATTCGATTTTCTGCAGCAACTCTTCCTGTATGATAATGTAGGCCGTTGGTGGTTTTGTATTGCTAAGGATTTATATTTAGACATGATAACGAGCGGGGGGACATTTTATGGAGTTCTGCCGACGCAGAATGTAAATTTCAGTTGCAGTGGTTTTTAATGTACGTACAAAACCTATTAAAAGTGAAATGCGAAGCCTTTAAAGCTGCTTTGGTGCGTACGCTGTGGCGTCTCCGTCTTTTGGTTGCGATGTAGTGAACGTTTTAACTTAATTTAAAAGTTAACTAAACGCATGCGTCCAGATGGCATTGGTGCAAGCCGAGTGAAATATTTATAATTAAGTTATACAGCCAACAGTAACTCAGCGCGCTCCTTTGCAGAAGTCTGATTTAAACTTACAAAAATGTTTTCTTTCGTCGCGTTGTTGATGTTCCTAGGCTGCTGCTATGTGAGTATTAATTTATAAAGTAAATACATTATATTATTAGCTACTGATTCCAGGGCAATGAATATAAAGTAACCCAGCAAGTGTACTTCGATGTTGCCATCGGCAACGATAGTGTGGGGAAGATTGTTATAGGCCTCTTTGGCGAAATAGTTCCTAAAACTGTTAAGAATTTTTATACAATTGCCACAGACGGAATAGATGGCAAAACTTACGCAGGTTCAAGATTTCATAGAGTTATAAAGAGCTTTATGATTCAAGGTACAATCCTCTACAAAAGTTTTCACCACCTCGATATGTGAGCAAATACCGTTGCACTCTATCTGATAGCGGAAACTCTAGTGGTTGTTTAAAAATATACTTATTATTATTATTTATTGACGCGTATACATTTTTTTATATAGGGGGCGATATGGCTAATGGTGATGGGACAGGTTCGACTAGTATATATGGAAAATACTTTGACGATGAAAATTTTACAATTAAACATAGCGGCCCAGGCTTTATAAGCATGGCAAATGCAGGCAAGACATCTGTTACTAGTATTTAACACTTGAAGTTTAATAATATCATTTTCAGGTCCAAACACAAATGGTTGTCAATTTTTCATAGCAACTAAGGCAACGCCATGGTTGAACGGACATCATACCATTTTTGGAAAGGTATGTAGCATATTAATTCCTCAATATAAAAAAATACATATCCATTGTTGATAGATTTTAAAAGGCCAGGATATAGTTCACAAAATCGAGCTAGTAAAAACCGACTCTGATGACCTTCCGGTAAAGAATGTGACAATTATTAAATCAGGATCCCTTCCAACTCCAACCCCATTTTCTGTATCTGACGAGACTTACAAGTATGGAGAATTGTAACTTATTGTAATTTTATTTGTTTCGTTTTTTTTGTTGGTATGTGTATTACTTTATTTGATGTTTTAAATAAAGCTTTTGCTACCATTTGTGGTAATTACTTATATATTATTTCGTTTTTTAAAATAGTAGCTGCAGTTTATTTTATTCTAGTAGCTAAGGAGAATGGGCTAGTTAAATTGTTTCTAGAAACTTTTACAAGACATTTATATATTTCAGTGTTATCGCATTGATGAGAGCTGGCATGGTACCTCTGAGTTTTTCTTTTGCCATACTTGGATTTTTTCAATACGTAATACACATTCTTCGAAAATTTGAAAATAAGCTGCACGTCGAATAGAATATCAAATAACTGAAAAATATTTATTGAGCCATATATGTTCTATCACCATTTTATCAATACAGTACCTGTTATACCCCTCACTTTTTTGGTTTATGGTTGTAAAAATCCACTAAATTTCAAATAAGTACTGTAGCATATGCACATACATGCATTATGTGCATATGCTACAGTACTATGGTACGAATACAATAGTCTGTAATTTAGATTTTCTGAAAGCGTTGAACTTAAACGAGTCAAATGAGGTCATTTGTACCATTTCCTGGTAGAGTTTTAATAGATATCAATTATATCAATTAAATGGCACTGTCTAGCACAGAAAATTGTAGATTAGCACTCAATGTAAGCAGTCTATTTTAAGAGCAATAAAAAATAAGAGATTGTGTGTTGTTTTCTTGT
Source organism: Agriotes lineatus (assembly GCA_940337035.1). NCBI lineage: Eukaryota > Metazoa > Arthropoda > Insecta > Coleoptera > Elateridae > Agriotes > Agriotes lineatus. Next base: position 83,941,339 of record OW679198.1, read on the forward strand.
ATGATAAATAAATGCAAGTAATACTTAGTATATTCTCTAGATTTATAAGTGAAAATCAACTGAAAACCCAGCGACATTGACATTCACAGAAATACATTATTGTTCAGATAAAAACGATGCCTGCCAATTAGAAACTTATTTTTGAATGCCAATATTAGGCAAAACACGATGACATGTTTTAACTAGATTTTACAAAATAAACACGAATTTGAATCGAAACCTTAAAATATTGTTTTTCGTACACTAGCATTGAAAGAGTTACTTTGCCGTACAATTTATTAATCAGAAAGTTGCACTTTGCGGTATTCGTACGGCAAAGTAGTATTTTGCGGTATTCGTACGGCAAAGTAGCACTTTGCCGTACGTTTCCTTAGTTACAACACATATAATATTACATTACATTAATATTACTCTACTTATTTGCTATATACGAGGATACATTTAGTATTCCGTTTTGTATGCTAGTGTACGAAAAAATATTGTACGAAACTCGTATGAAAGTGGCTTTTCCATACTCGTCTCGAAATTCCGGACTCGGCCTAACGGCCTCTTCCGGAAACATCTCACTCGTACTGAAAAGCTCCACTTTCTATACTTGTTATACCTGAATTTTTGAGCCCGTGCGTGCACGTCATACCATATTGATGACATCATACCCTAGTATGTTTATATGAGCCATATACAGTCACTAAAAGTATGTTGTTTGACGCGACTGACGTAAACTTTAACCTGCAAATTTCTAATTTCACATAGGTTGGCAGTGCTACCAACAATGTGAATATGTAATTTTTTGTCGCCTAGACGATAAAATTGCATTTTAACGTGAAGTGAAGGTAGATAAAATACAACTTTAACAGTTAGAATTGAATGAATATATTAAATTAAAATTTTAAAGATGAAAGAAAAAACCACAACAGGAAAACTAAAGACTAACATCATATTAATTTACATAAAATTTTATTGTAAATGTTGACAACTATCAATTAATGTAAAATTAAATGACCAAACTACCTTAGAAAATCAGCACTTTAAAAACTTGTGTAGCTTGTGTGAAATGAATTGGCGCACTTCAGGTATACGGATTAGGCGCATTTTCCTGTAACTGATACTTTGCTTACTTGCTGTCTTTACTGTATATGTTATTTACCTGTTGAGGCTACTTATAATACTCTGCAGGTATTTATGTAATTTTTCGTGTTCAACTTAAAATCAATTAAAAATATTTTGCTCGATTTATTTTAATAAAAACATTGTATTGAGTACCACATAAAATAAAGAATAAATTGACTATAATAGTAAAATAATTTACATATTTTAACAAAGAATAATAATTGGAATTGCGCAGTATTTTAACAACTAAATCAAATAAATCATTTTGTATTTCTGCCTTTTTCCAGGAAGAGTTTGGCAATTTTTCTATTAAACTACTGTGGTAACTCGCATTATCCATAATAATAATAGAAGGTTCTTCCAATTTTGGCAATAATCGCTCGCTAAACCACTTTAGAAAATTTTCTTTGTTCATTTCACTATGGTAGTCAGCATCTTTGATTTTTGAAGCAAAAATTAATGATGCTTCAGGAATAAAACCTTCACTGCTTCCTGCATGAAGTACTATATATCTATAACAATTCAAGCATGAATTACATAGTTGTTTACTACAATTAGTAACTCATTTACCTGCGTCTTTCTGGTTTAATTTTTCGTACGCTTCTTACATCGTCATCTTGCCATGATTTGCAAGAAGAATTTTTCTCAACGAACTAATTGAACCATGAATGATATCTTTTTCTCTTAAAAGTTGCGAAAGTGTTTTTTGGGTAATGTATTGCTCTAAAAACGGCAAACTTTGTAGCAACCCAAAATTCAAATACTTTTTACATTTTTATCATTAGAGTAATACCAACTTACTATTTTAAACCATGGTGTATACAGCATTACGAATCGCAACCTGATCAAAATCATCGACATCACTTACAGGTCTGTCTCGGTTTTTTGTTTTTTTAGGGCTACGCAGAAGTTCACCAGATTTGCAGGTCTGCGAAATAAAAGAGACTGTTCGTATGCTTAAATTTAAAGCATTGGCAACTCTCTGTAACACCAAAACATTAGAAAGTTTCGATTAATGTAGTTGGTCATTATATTACGAATTATGATACGATAGAAGAAGGGCAGTTGAGATGGTTAGAGCATGTAATGAGGATGGTAGAAGATAAGACGGTGAGAAGAATATTTGAAGCACGCACACATAAAAAGAAAACGAAAGGAAGGCCGAGAAATTCGTGGAGGGAAGAAGTTAGGAATGCAGCCTTTAAGGGAGGCATAGAGTACAAAATAGGCAAGAATGGGAACGGAAATGGAGAAAGATACCGAAGACATAATAAAACCCTACCCACTCCCTGACCATACACCCGCAAGGGTAGAAAGGTCCTAGGATTAAGTAAGTAAGTATATTACAGGTGTAAATTACTTACTACTCTCACAGCAGTTAGCTGTATAAGTGGACCACCGTTGTCTCTTTCTCGTTCAAAATATCTTATTAAAGCGGCAACAAGCTCTTTTGACTTTCTGGACAAGGCGGTCGACATTTTAGCTTAGAGTTCACCACCCGTTTCCAGCAGCTGAACTCTTCCGCAAAGTAATTTGTAGCAGTGAAAAAACGACAGTATAACTTGTTCGCAATCGTTATGAAAACAACGGATTTTTAAAATGCAAAGCTAAACTATATGTCACTGTCAACATCTGTCAAAACCACTATAACAAATATCAAGAGATCCAAAAAAAAAACTGTTCTTCAGCGGGCTGTGGAAATTCAACATATGAATAATATGTTGGTGACACTGTACGCCAATGTCAAATTCGAGGTTAGCAGGTTAGGATTTGCGTCACTTTGTGTCATAACTGACGGAAAACCTAACCTGATAACCTCGAATTTGACATTGACGTACAGTGTCACCAACATATTATTCATACGTTGAATTTCTACAGCCCGCTAAGGAACAGCTTTTTTTGGATCTCTCGATAAGTCGTTTTAAAGAGTGAGATGTGTACGTATTAACTCCCTGAGCAGAACTTGAAAACACAAAGTACCCCGACATATTATAATTTTTGCTATTGTTTATGGAAATTATGAAATATTAAAACAACAAAATGTACGGCTTAGCAATATATTAAGCTATATTATTAGCAAAAGCAATTTTCATCATTGTTTTATTGAAAACAAAAAGTAGTTTTATATTTTTCAAATGTTGGTACCGACAACCTTACTAAAAGGCGGATTGATGACGTGCACGCACGGGCTCAAAAATGCAGGTATACGTAAATTACTATTTTCCATCAATTCAAATTTAATTCCTGCCCGCCCATTTAATCACTGCTATAGTGCTGCCACCTAGTGGAGGATAGCTATTACAATTTTTCCGAAAGGTATTTTTATTCCCTTTTATTATTGAATACGAATGCAAGCACAATTTGAATAGAAAATATTATTACAATCACTAATAAAGCCTGCAATACAATAACGAATTCTAACTAAATTAAAACCCGTACAGATTTCCATAAACGACACTGAAGGAATCTGTAATTACACTTCATCAATATGTCAAAAACAGCTGTTTAAGTTTAACCAAACTCGGCCAATAAACAAATTTCAAAATGAACGAGGAAATTGATGAAAGCGATTTTTACCACCATGACTTTACAACAGCGTCAGAATGGGAAATATTTATTGCACGAATGGAAGAAATCATTAATCAGTGGAGAGTCGAAGATATGAAGGAGAACGAAACCACAGTTGAAAGTGCAACGCAGGAGCCCTGGAGTATTAGAAAGGAGAAACTGCACTTTGTCGATGTTGAATTTATCTTATCACATTATAGGAATACATCGGTTAGTTGTGAATCTACAGAAGACGATGATGAAGTTAAAAAGCGCAAAAATCCAATCGATAACTATTATGATTTCACCTTACAAGACGTAGATGAATCTGATTGTCCAATAGTCAAGTGGTATGGTTTTAATGAATTTATCACTTTAAGCACTCTGGGAAATACAGGAATAACATCGGAAAGTCAAATAAAAGTGTTGCTAAGTTCAATTCAAATTGCTATAAGTAATACCAACTGCGAGTTGCCTATTTTTGTACAGATACGAGAAAAGTGGCAGCGGTGCTATTTGGGCATATATGAAGGAGACGGAGTGCGCACGAATTTTGAAATGATTCACTTACGGAAAGGCCCACAACATTGCCAGTATTTGACCGGCCTTCTGGAGCTATTTAGAACTAAAATTATGTCACCCATATCATTAGATTCTGTAATTATTTCGGTACAGTTTACATATCATTTAACTGAGTTTGGAAGTTCTACTTGGAAGCAAGATTTACCTGATGTTGATCAAGAAAATTTGGATATGGGCTCTCTATGCGTGCTGCCTTTTGGTGTAAATTTTGATCCTGTTAATACCATGGTTTTAAAAACTACGTGGTCTCATATATCTGACCACATGGTGGTTGACTCAGAAAATTATTCAGATTTCGATCCCGTCCATGCCCCTAAGTGGACTGTACTTGTTAAAATGACAGATCAACCAGTATGTTTATTATCGGAGTGTATGGCGGAAATGTTGCAACTTATAAACAACAATTCTACCATGTACGATGTACTAGGAGATTTTGCATCTTCTTCTGCTGATCGTGACATCGATAATCCTCTAGATCTGCTTACTGAGTCAAAAATACCCACTATCTCGACTGTACTTAAAAGAGCTGCTAGGAATTCACTGACTAAAGGAAGAAAAGGTACTGCTCCACTATCTGAAGATGTGTTGGTACCAATACTGTACTTTTTATTTCCGGATGCTGATGAGGATCCACTTTTTCCGTACAGTAACAAGCAAAATAAAGATAACACAAGTGACACTATGTCAGCTTCTGTAACCGTAAGTACTGGTGCATTACTTTGCTACGTAATCATCAATAATACTATTTTATAGGAGGCATCGTTTAACTTGGAATCACAGTGCCGTGGTTTTAAAACCTGCAACGAAGATTCACTGCCCTGGAGACTGGCCATTATCTTAGCCCAAACTCTGGTTACGCTAGGCGGTGTTAGAGCTACTGCACATTTGTGGTTTGAATTTGCGCAAGAAATGAGATATCGATGGGAAAAGAGCATTCCAGTACCAGGGTAAGTGAAACTAGCATTAAGAAACTGGGTGCCGATTTATATTACCAAAGCTTAAATAGTTATTTAGCAGTGATTTGTACAGATAAAAGTAAGACTTTTCAAAGGCACTTGCAAGTAAAGGCCGATTCACATTATAGCTAAGGTCGTGATCCACTCTTGCTCTGCTCAAGGTTTGGTCAAATACATGTATTTAATAGTTATTATATTGCTAGCGGCTATGAGTGGGAGGCTGTGGGCATGCGTGTCACGGTCAAGTTTAAAATTCGCTTCTAAAGGCGGAGTTTGAATTCTCAGGCATGCGCACGAGACGCGTAGTAGTCAGAGTGAGACTTTGTCGGTGCCGTAATGTTTTCGCCCGTTCTCAGACCCTAATTTTAATTTGACCGTGAGGTTCACTTCCCACTGCACATACCACCAAGTACTTAAAAGAGTTGGTTGTCTGTCTCACATATGCTGTGAGCTCTCCACTTACAGGCGCTAGCAATATAGTAATATTAAATATATGGGTATATTGTTACTGGCACTGTCAGTCGATGACAAATTCGAGGTTAGCAGGTTAGGTTTTTCGTCAGTCTGACACAATCTAGGGCGAAATCTAACCTCAAATTTGACATAGACAGCATCACCAGCAATACACTTCAGTACTGCCAAACGTATAACAAGAATGACAGTATTTTTAAAGCAAATAGAATTTGGAATATTTCTTTAATAAAATCAAAATGGTTCTCGTTCTTGTTCAGTGTACATATAAAAAAAATTATACGACACACGGCCGGTATTTGTGTTTAGTACAGTCGTGTGCAAATAAATCTGGGACAGTGTTTTTTTCACATGCAGATTCAGTTAAGAATTGAAGAATATCTCCATGGATTTCCTGCTATCAGAAAGAGTTACATTAAACTTTAACAGGTACTGAAACCCGTAACTCTCTCTGATAGGAGGAAATCCATGGAAATATTCTTCAAATTCTTAACTGAATCTGCATGTGAAAAAAACACTGTCCCAGATTTATTTGCACACGACTGTACAATTGTCTTTTGATTTTTCTTTACGCATTTCCATTTAAAATTCGTGCCCTTTGTAGGCACATTTCTTATTGGTTGAATTTGACGGTCCGCCCACAATGCCTCCATTCTGCGGAACGTTACACCATGATTTTTTCTACAATTTTTTGAAATAGATACGAAACTTTTGAGCCAAACTTACAAAGGTGTTTTCCGAAGAGATAATAGAACTACAAACCTTGTTTTTAATACTTCTATTATTACTTTTTTAATAATAAGCATTAAAGTGAATGATTTTTGTTGCGTAGAACAAAAAATTTCAGGAGATCTTTACTTCTCATTTCAACTAATTCTATAATCAAGTTAGTCGTGCTGTATGAAAACGATGTTTGACTTTTCTAAATGTGCAAGTAGCATCTGTAAACAGCGTCGGACTGGCAAAATTTGACACGGGGGGGGGGGGGGTACAGCCCCGGTTAAAGGGGAGTCCGGGGGCAAAGCCCTGCCGCAGGCGAATTTTTTATAATTATAGGGAGCTCGAAGACCCAAAACGCACCCCTCTTACCAGTAATGGCACAGTACAGTAATGACAGGTGGAAGTACAACAAAATCTACTATAAAGAAAACAATGGAAGAATGTAAAAAATATTTATTCTAATAATTTTAAAATTTAAACATGGAATAACAAAAACATAATATAGGTAGGAGGTAGGTAATTATTCTATTTTTATAAACTTTGAAATTCAAACAAATAACAAAAAATATTCTGTATGTATCATCTATAAACTTTGAATTTGGAACAATTATAACGAAAAAATATAGATAATTATGATCACAAGCTTTAACCTTATAGGAACTTTTACATTCTATTCCATTATAATAATTACTAGCAGTCCAGTGAGACAAATGTCTCATTTAATAAAACAAAAAAGACCGTTTTGCAAATAGAACGCGTATTCACCACACGTACGTATATGACGTCATTGTTGGTAGCAAACTACCAGTCGCATTCGCCTTGATAAAATTTGCCTAGAATCTAACCTAAAAAGTTAGGATCAGGATAATTAAGATAATAATTAGTGTTAGAGACTGAAATTCGGTTCCTAACCTGACATGACCATTCCAAACATATAACTTGAATAACTTTTTTCTCTATCTTATACGGTTTGGCTGCTGAAACAGCGTCCCAGACAGACAAAACAGCGTCCCGGACAGACCAGCGTCCCGGACAGACACGTCTATTAGATAAAGGATACTTAACAATATGAATCACATCAATAATTTTGATTTTAAAGAGATTGGTCTATTTGCGAACTTGTCAATTATTTCGTCAAAATTCAAGCTTTGGAGTAGATCACACTCTCCACATTCAAAATTAGAAAACATTCTAACCTTTCTTGCGATATAAAGAAACTCTTAGCTTATTTGTGATTATTTTCTCTTTAGAAAATACAGGTTCACAGGCTAACTGGGGTGAATGATAATGTCAGTAAGTACATGTAGGCTGAGTACAAATTGCTATATGTAATGGCGTGCAAATTATATTTGTGTAAAATTTTAAAACGACAATTTATACAACCCGCACAATCACCCTTTGTCCTCTCACCAATGCAAATATTTGGGCACATCAATTTTCAAACGACTAAAACCTTTGCCTTGCAGTAATTTGACAGAGTACCCGGAGAGCAGACCCGACCTGCTTCTAAAGACTTAGCTTGCTTACAAATTTATCGACCCTGCAATTTGTTGGTCAATCTTTCAAAAAATGTACTTATATACACTCGGGTGCAATTGCTGGCCGCCAACTCAGTTGAAGAAGGCGTACAGGTCTTTAAAGGATTAGTCGGTAGAACAAAACAAGAGATAAATGCTCAGCGCTGCCAACGAATTTTTATCCAATAACGGCGAGTGCACCCAGGTGTTCAAACGAGAATTCGTAAACTCAAATAGCTTATATACAAATACAGTTCCTCAAAGAAAAGCTTCAAATAAGGCAGGTAGCCGTAACTAAATCAAACCCTCCTAGCTGGCATAATTACAGTATAATTTTAGATAAATCACAGTAATAAAGAAATCACAATATATATTCAGTTTAGGATCGTAGGATGCCACAAATTATATACTACGATTAATAATGTATCACTAAGAATATGAAGTACCTCTGACAAAAATTACAAGTAATACTTACAGGTTTACACACAAGTTTTGTAATAGCATTATTGCACATTAAAATAAATCGACTGGCATGCAATAATTACAGCATAAATTCTTGATGTTGCTTGGTTTCGGAGGAAACGCAATACACGTTCCAGGTGTGGGCTTCCCAAAACCCGTTGGCGCAATTTCGTGCGGCAGAAAACTGGTGGCCAGAGGGATTTGCAACACGACGACGGGGACAAATTTAGACCTAGAGGTTGGACTCGCATGAAGCAATCGGACTGTAGAAACAAGAGCGAACTGTAATTAATGCCTAAATCGACCCTCCAGTACTAGCGGCTGTAAGGGAGGACAAAAGGACCACAATAACATACAAGAAATATAATGCATTTCGAAGCGACTTTCTGCTTACCCTCGACAAAATTCCAGGCATGTGCGAAACACTCGGTAGCGAACTCCGCCAAATGGCGTGGGATTAAGATGCCCTCATAATAATGGAATTCGGGGACTTGAAACCGCTCCCAACAGTGTGGGCCAACTTCACCCAACGAAAAACTAATGGCAGCCCATCAATCCTCCGAAATTTCAATATTGTTAATTCGACTTCATATGGAGACGCTTCGAGACTTCCGCGAGCTATATCAAACTTTTACAGCAAGGCCAAGGAAGCAGGCGTGGCGCTAGCGCGCGAAATACAAACTGAGTAGCCAAAGACATCAGAACCGAAAAGATGCGTAACAATACGAAATAAATACCACAGATCTCTAAATCAAATGGCGGCGCGAATAAATCGTAACAACGCCTAGATGGCAGCACAGATAAACCAGCTGTGGGGAACCCCACACATACAATCATGTTCATTCCACGACTACTAACAAATAATAGATGGGACCATACTTTGACACAAAGGATTTTTTTTTAGTTTTGTGAAAACATTTGTGCAATTTTTAAATTTTTTTGAAAAAAAAATTGTGTGAACATTTTGGCTTCCAAACTGAATTGGCCTACCGGGCATTTGCCCGGTTGCCCGGTGGGCCAGTCCGACACTGTTTGTAAAAGTATTTTTATGCTAAATAATTCACAATGGTCCGTGGAAAATCGGTAACAAAAGATGTTCGTAAAATAATCGTTTCTTTGTCAAAAAATGGCAAATTTGGGGCAAAAATAAGTGACATTGTAAGTTATCATGATATACTGTTCGCAACATTATTTGTCTGTATATAACAACCAGTTCTATTGCTGAAAAGCTTCACATTGGAAAATAATCTCTCATAACTTACATTAATAAAAGAGCTTGAAGAAGAATAATACAGCAAAATAGGCGTTACGTAATTTTGGTGAACTCAGTGTGTTATGGAATAATGGAAAAAGTTGCTCAAGGGCCACTTGTCACAGGTTTTAATGTCTACAAGGTAGGTTTTAATTCAATTTTCATTCTTCAAAAACTATAAAAATCTATTTATTTTGCAGGCAAAAAGAGAAACCTTTGTTAACGGTGTAACAAAAGAACTAAAGATAAGGCATACCGCAATGATTTTTTAAAGAACAGAGGGGAAAACTTCAGTATAGTGTCCCCACTGGGTTTGACGTTTGCCGCGTTTCATGCATCTTTAATGGTTTGGAGATCTATCTCAGCAAAGAGACTAGGCAGTTTTCACTTTGTAGAAGGAACAGTGAATGGTGAGAAGTACATTGGAATATTATAAATAGACCTATTTTAAGCCTACAATTGAAGAATGTAGAAATGCTAGTATGGAGTTTAGCTTTCAGCAGGATGGAGCTGCATGTCATACGGCTATAAAAGTGTGGCTCTTGGAAAATGAAATCCCACTATGGACATCTAGTATCACCAATTGAAACATTATAGCATATGGCATATAAAGTTGTCTTTTGGAATTCAAGGAGCAACTCATAATTTACTTTCAAATTATTACAAAATAGAACTTTCTTTGTAATCCACAATAACATTACCTCAGCCACTTATACTGCTTGTTCTGGGGGGGGGGTGCCTCAGGGATCGAATCAAAATGCCTTCTTTTTGCGGTTGGCTTGAAAATTTATTCTTGTGTAAATTCTTTACAAAAGGCATGTGAACTGCAACATAACTTAGACAACGCTTATAAATGGAGTGTAGCAAACAAATTATATTTCAACATCAACAAATGTTACCCAATAACTTTTACCAAAAACTTTCAACCATTTAATTAACTCATATAAGCAATATTAATGATTTGGGAGTTACTTTAACTTCAAATTTAAATTTCGAACAACACATCATATTAAAAATTATTTCCAAAGCGGGACGGTGTATGGGTTTTGTTATCAGAAATGTATGTGGATTCAGAAGTGTTGACACTCTAAAACTTTTATATCAAACACTACTGCATTCAAAATTAGAATACTGTTGTGTCGTGTGGAACCCAAGTTCTCTAGAACAGAGCAAAAAAATAGAAAAAGCCCAAAATCGGGTCTAAAAATTTTTATATTATAAAAAGTTTAGCTCTTACCCATAGTATTTGAATACACGAACAAATGATCTACTGCGTATGTTCAAAATAATACCTTTAAATGATAGACTCCAGTTTTATATAACAATGATGTGTTATAAAATATGCAACAATTACATACAGTGTGTTTCACTTTACATGGAAGCACCCCTGTATTTTCTTTGTTTTTGTATAAATCGATTTGAATTTTTTACCAGTTATACAACTCACCAAGAGGCATCTATTCATGTCCTTGAGCGCAAATGACGTTTTTAGCCTTGCCTACTACGATCAATAACGTGGGTCGTATTGTTAATATTTTGCATCGCGTTAGAGTTACAGCAAAAAGTTATTAAGAAAAGTTGTTTAGAATCAAAAGAATACCCCAAATATCGATTTTCGTTTAATAATTCGAATTTTTAATTTTTATCCATAAATTTGTCAAAGTCCCAATTTTCAACTTTTAATTTGGTATTAAATGGTGCCATGGAGAAACAACATTTTTATTATTATTGCAAACGTCATTAGGTCTTAATAATGGCTGAATTACGTTTAACTGTAGCTGAGAAAGTAGAAATAATTGGAATTAATGGTGAAAATGCAAGATCCAATAGAGAAGTAGCTAGAATATTTAATGGAAGGCATCCAGGGCGTGCACCTATTTGTCCTGGCACTTAGTTTCTGAAGATGCAAGCAGCGGAAAATTTTCGATAGTGCAATAGTTACATTTAATGCCATATCTCAGGAGGATTAGCGTCATAAACCGCCAAAATCATTTCCTCCGAGGGATGCTCTCGAACTATTCTTCTTGGTCTGGGCTTAACAACATTTCCAGTTAAATTAAAAAGTTGATTAATTTTTGAAACAGTGCCTGGATAAATAGGTGCACGCCCTGGATGCCTTCCATTAAATATTCTAGCTACTTCTCTATTGGATCTTGCATTTTCACCATTAATTCCAATTATTTCTACTTTCTCAGCTACAGTTAAACGTAATTCAGCCATTATTAAGACCTAATGACGTTTGCAACAATAATAAAAATGTTGTTTCTCCATGGCACCATTTAATACCAAATTAAAAGTTGAAAATTGGGACTTTGACAAATTTATGGATAAAAATTAAAAATTCGAATTATTAAACGAAAATCGGTATTTGGGGTATTCTTTTGATTCTAAACAACTTTTCTTAATAACTTTTTGCTGTAACTCTAACGCGATGCAAAATATTGACAATACGACCCATGTTCTTGATCGTAGTAGGCCAGGCTAAAAACGTCATTTCCGCTCAAGGACATGAGTAGATGCCTCTTGGTGAGTTGTACAACTGGTAAAAAATTCAAATCGATTCATACAAAAACAAAGAAAATACAGGGGTGCTTCCATGTAAAGTGAAACACACTGTAGATTGCAGTGAACTTTTGAATTTATACTCATTGAGGGTGCCTGGTAGATTCACAAGAAGCCCAACTTTATTCGCATTATCTCTTAGAACAGTGTCGCTGCTTACTCCGGTTGTATTAATGCACAAACTTACGAATTATATATACAGGGTAAGTTAAGATAGCGGCACCCCCCTGTTAGTTCATTTAATATTGATATTAGAAAAATAATTTGTTAACAAAAGATATTCAGAATTATATGCTCTATATTATTGTACGTTTATTTTATTTCATGGCCTACTGAGGTTTGAGCAGTGACATTCAACTTTTTTATTTTAAATGACACCCTGTATATTTTTTATATTTTTTCGGAAGAACTATCTTTTCTCTATACAGTGCTATAAAAATATTGTGGTGTTAGATGGGAAAATTATACCGTTAAACACGATTAAAGTTGAAAAATGTCCATTTTTAGCAACTTCATCTAGTAACCTTGTTTCGTGGCAGTAACAGTAAAAAATTTGTTGTAACATTTTTTGTTATGGTGTCAAATGACAAAAATAACACCGTTAAGGTGGTAAAATAATATTGAAAGTATCGAAAGCAGCAAGTTTTTATTAATAAACAATTTATTCTATGAATACAAAAGAAAGTATCGAAAGACATAACCAAAATGAAAACACCTAAAATCTATTCTAATTTGCTAAATGTTCAAAATTACCCCCATTCTGGTTAATACAAGCTTGTAAACGCATACTATGATTGTGTCTAACACTGTTTAACATTTCAACAGTAATAGTGGAAAACGCATTTCTAATTCTTATTTTCATGTCGTCAGGAGTAGTAGGTGCTGTACTGTACACAATATTTTTTACGTGACTCCACAGAAAAAAATCTAGTGGCGTTAAATCAGGAGACCTTGGGGGCCAAGCTACAGGACCGCATCTGCCAAACCATTTTGCACCAAACTCGCGATTTAATTTTTTTTTAACCATTCTGCTGTAGTGGGGTGGCCCACCATCGTGCTGATAATAACTTCCCTGCCGTATATTTAAAGGCACATCCTCTATTAACTAAGGAAGGATTTCTTCAAGGAAATTAAAATAGGTCTGACCTATTAAAGCCCCATCAAAAAAATGTGGCCCTATCACATAATAATCGTCGATTATTCCTGCCCAAACGTTCAACGATCAGATATGCTGGTTATCAACATTTCTCATCCAATGAGGGTTTTCAGTTGCATAATAGTGTAGATTGTGTCGATTCACTGAACCAGTATTCTTGAATGTGGCTTCGTCAGTCCAAAAGATTTTCGTAAAAAGTGCATCTCTGTTCTGAATTTGTTCATTAACCAAATGCAAAAATTTGTCCGACTCACATAATCGTCCTCTGTGAGTTGTTGCGTCAGACACAAATGGTAAGGATGTAATTTGTGTTTTTTGATATTACGAACAATTGCGGTTTGGCTAATACCTGTTTCTGATGACAAATTTCTCGTACTGATATGTGGATTGACGTTTATTGCACCTAAAACATTTATTTCAACTTCTTCATTAATTACAAATCTATTTTGCTGACGTTTCTGATATTGAACGGATCCAGTGTCGCGAAATCTTCTTAAAAGTTTTTCGAAAAACTTCTCTACTTGGTTGCCTTCTATAAGGAAATTTTTCTAAATACAAACGTTTAACCCTCTTAATGACGCAATTGAATTCACCGATTACCAGAATCATATCTACCAAGTCGTTTGTTGAACAATGAACGTGGTTAGCCATTGTAAATGCACTTATTATTTCGGTTTTGAGTTATGGAAACGTCAAAACAAAAAATGTGACAACTAATTTTGTCACTGTTTTGTTTGATGGCTACTAGATGAAGCTGCTAAATTTGCACTGTAGCATATGCACATACATGCATGCATACATGCAACCTTAACAACCATTACTTAGTTACAAAATATAAATAAACAGTTTGGCTTTTGACTTCATCACATACAGACATGTGTTTTATTTCTAAATTTAATGTAATTATAACGAAGCTCCTCTTGCCGTTATAACTTGGTGACCCCGATTTTAACCATCTGAAGAACTCCCTCGTTATGAATCCAACACAATCCGCAAGCAGCAGCTGACCTGAAGCGACACAAGCAGCAGCCGACCATGAACAGCCCCAGAGACAACAAACCTTGCAGAGACATCTCATTCAAGCAACCCCAGACGCATCCTACTTGAAGACACGTCAAAGAAACTGCAACCAGCTATACCTTTGACACATTTTTCAACTTTCTGTCTTGCGCGCGTTTCTTGGCATCTGTCCAATTACAGCCATGTCTCCTCAGGATTTCTTCTATTTCTGAGTTTCAAGTTTTTTTTGGTCTACCTTTTCGTCTTTTGCAGTCCGTTCCCGCTTGCCAAATTGTTTTGACGAGATTATTATTGCTCATTCTCACCAAATGTCCAAAACAGCTCAGTTGTCTTTCCTTTACTATGTCGAGAAAGGAATTAACATTCACTCTTTTCCATATTTGTACATTTTTATTTTGTCGGTTCTGTATACTCCTTCTATCTTCCGTAATATTTTCATCTCTGCTGCTTGGATTTTAGATTTTAACTTCTTATTGAGCACCCATGAATCGCACCCGTATAGCAGGAATGGGACAAACACTGTTCTATAAATCTCTGTTTTTGTGTTTTTATTCACTTCTTTTTTATTAAAGAAAGTTGACTTTAAAGCATTAAACATCCTGAAGGCTGAGGTGGTTGTTTGCATTTATTTTCGTACCATATTTCTCCAGAGTGCATTTCCAGTTATTGATTACACCTTGCAAATTTTCCGTGGTGTTTGCCAGTAGTATCAGAAATTCTTTGATAATGACCGGTTTCAAGTGTCTAACGCCTATTCTTACTCCTTTGCTGTTACGACTTGCTTTCTTCGCAATTTCATCCATGAAAGTGATGAACAGGAGAGGACTGAGAATCCCACCTTGCCGGACTCCTTTATTGGTGATAAATTTTCGGTAATAATCATTTCCCGTCCTGAATTTATTTACTGTATTCACATATATACTTTTAATGGCTTCTCTAAGATCTTCAGTTACTCCCCGTTTGTCTAGACTTGCCCATATCAATTCTCTTGGAAGTAGTGATGGGAGTTGAGAATATTCTTAAAAGAATATTCGGAGGCAGAAAATTCTCTTGTAATCAAGTATAGGAAGCAAAAGAATATTCTCAGAGAATATTCTCAAATATTACAAGGACAAAGCGCCAGCGTGGCTCTGTGGTTAGAGCATTGGACTGCGGCGCGGAAGTCTGGAGTTCAAATCCCAGATCAATGCCTGGCGGGCGGCCTACCCAGTCGCCTTAAATAATTGGGGACCTGCGTTCGAAAGAATAAGGGGTAATAAATGCGGTTGTCTAATGCGTGATGCTCACCACATCACCACGTGCCATGAATTTGACACGCTGTCGCCGGGTGTGAGAGCGAGGATACGGAAGCTCTGACCTTCCGCCTTGCAGGCCAAGCTCCTTCATGGGGTGTTAGTGTCTCACCATTATTATTATTACAAGGACAAGGTGAGTCTGTGAGTAGGCACAGAAAATTGCTTAGCACAACTGTAGCTATCAGGGGAATCCCAGTGTTTCTATCTGTAGGGTGTTTGGGTGTTGACCTGCTGATTTGCGATTACATTGTATGGGAATCCCAGTCAGTCTGTTTTGTTCATGCATTCCTTGTGCTGTGAGTTGGTGTATTTACCAATTAGTGTATTAACGATAATGCCTAAATTAGCATTATTTTCGAGATTTGTATGTCAAATTGCTGATATCAATTGTTATTAGTTATTCATGATTTTTGTTCTGTCACATTTGACGTTCAGTAATATGACACTGATCAGCGATAGCATCCTTCAAGGTGTTACCATAGTCTGCTGGGAGGAGGAAACATTGTGAATGGATTATACTGTCTGCATTGTCCATCGTCCATCTTTTTTGCTCCCATTATTGCTCCTAGTATCCTTCTTTTAAATACTCGAAGCTGTTCTTTTTCCCTTTTTATTGGACACATTTCTGCTGCATATAACACCACCGAATTAAGCATGTATAGATTCTTATTTTAGTTGTTGTGCATATTTTTTTACTCTTTTTACTCCTGATTGAATTTTTTTTTATATCTTTACTGCGTTCGTTGTTATCTCTTAATTAATTGTACACTCAATAAGTTGAATGTTCTTACATTTTCTGATGTATGTATGTTTGTCTTTACTTTATGTTTAT
Source organism: Agriotes lineatus (assembly GCA_940337035.1). Lineage (NCBI taxonomy): Eukaryota > Metazoa > Arthropoda > Insecta > Coleoptera > Elateridae > Agriotes > Agriotes lineatus. The sequence goes on from OW679198.1 coordinate 83,957,821, forward strand.
TGTCTATTTTTTCTCTATGGCACTTCATATAAATAGTCTTGCTTTAATTTATTGCAAGTCCCATTTCACGTGCTTTTTTTTCTAATCTTTTAAACACTTCAGTTAGTTTACTCCATGGCAATATAATCTTAATTCCGGTAAAATGCTACGTGTTCCTTTACGTAGAGCTTTCCCAGGTGTGAATGTACAGATATATCCCCATCAATGTTTTTGCCATATGAACCTGTGTCTCCTGCAATGAACTTATAAGATGCATCCAATATTTCCAACAACGCCGTTTGTAATAGAAGAAATTTAATACTATTTGGAGGTGCCCCTATTTCCACATGTTTTCCATTTGGGCACCCCAAGCAGTTAGGAAAATTCCGCAGGTTTCAAAAATAATTTGCAATTACTTTGCACTCTGTAGGTGTTTTATTATAACATCACAGACGTCTCCTACAATTTCTTTGATAGTCAAGTGGCCAAGGTGATAACTGCATGCAATAGTCCTGACGAATCTCCCTTGATAAAAACTTAAAATATTATTTACATAAGCAGTGAAGATTAATTAATTTCTAGAAATGTTATTTTATTTAGTATATATTTGTTGCAGTTGATGAATGCAAGCAACGATGGGAAATGCTACGCCCCCAATATAGAAAATTTTGCAAGTTTCAACAAACTAAAACATTGTTACCACACATGAAAGATAAGGTAGATATTGCAGATGACTCTGAAAACAATGAAAATGAAGATTCACTAGTAGGTTAAGCTCATTGTTTCTAATGAGACAAGGACTACGTCAAACACGCCAACAATCAGGAAAAAAATTACTACTACGAAAAAACAGCAAGTGCAAAACGCTAATGAAATAAATTATTGCTGAAAAATAATGTGATCATGCAGAGAAAGACAATATAGATACATTTTTTCTAAGCATCAAGGCTATTGTGTGTAGTTGTTCTCCTGCCGATGTTCATCTAACAAAAACAAAGATATTGAATATTGGTTCTGAAATTGAAAGCAAATTCAGGTTTTCCACTGATGCCAATAATCAACTCTAGATACACCACCCCTGCATTTGCAACATAATCCAGGTTATTACGTTTTCCTTCTGGCTCCGGCTACAATTTCAATAACACACCAGGAGGATCTCTGCTAGTTTCACCTACAAATTCACCTACCGGTTCTTCCAAATCATCATATTTTGAAAACCCTTCACTATGTGTGTAATATTCTTACTGAAATGTAACCGATACTGGTTGTACATTTTTTTAAATTTGGGGTTTGACATAATGTTATGAATATTTCTACTAATAAAGCATTTATTTAACAAACATGCTAATCCATTATCATTTACTTTGCTAAATTCATATCGCAATAGTGCTAAGAACATTACAACCTAATTTAGCATGAATATATTGCATATTTTAGACTTTTCTCCAGCGATGTGATCGCCTACCTAAAAGTAGTATGTGGTTTTGTCAATGCTGCTGAAATTTTATTCAGAATAGTGTAAAATGTATTGTTCATCATGCTAAAATATTGAAAAAACTAAGCTTTATCTTCGACAATATCTTTTTAAGAAGTAAAAATGTCTTCTGGTGCTTTGTGTTTTTTTAAATATTTACCTTTGTTTCTTGTTGTTTTGCTACTGTTCATCATCCAAATATAATGCAATTGCAGCTAAGTCGGTGCTTGAGAAGTTTTTAAAAATGTGGGTAATCAGAATATGTTTGCGTTCACTGTTAGGCTTCTCGATAAAATGAGGGCCGGTTGAGCACCCAATGTGAGTACTACCAAAAATTCTTATTCATGAGTGAATTGTGAGCGTGGCATGGACTGAGCGTCTAATCTGAGTTCGCTTTAAGATATTTGTTTCGTATCATTAGTAAAGCAGTTACTAAAGAATCAAAAAGTAATCTTGAAATGTTTATGAGAATAATATTAAACAGTGATACTTATTTTTTAATATATACAGGGTGATTCATTAGCCTCTTTACAAATTTTGACAATGAAGAAGTAGATTTAATTTCATGAAGAAATGTTCATATAAACGTATGTCCTATCTTTGTTTGTTCAGAAGTTATAGCGCTTTTAAAATGTTTAGGTTGAAAAATCGTAGTAGTCATGATGTAGCAAAACAAAATTTAATAACTGTTATTTTAAATAAGCACCCAAAAATAGTTTGTTTATGTTAATGTTTTCTGTCACTATATGTTAAAATTTGTAATGAATCCATTTTCTAATGAAGAATATGCTGAAATTGTGTTTGTGTATGGACTTTGCAATGGAAATTCTCGCAATGCAGCTAGAGAATATCGAAATAGATTTCCTCATAGACATCAACCGTCGCATCAATTAGGAGGGTCTAGGACATTTCGCCGCCGCCGTTTCGCCACTGGCCGTTTTGCCACCGGCCGTTTCGCAACCGAGCCAGTTTGCTGCCAGAACAATTTCGATATTTGGAATAACATATAGATACACACATGATCATGACATAACCTAACCTAACCTAACCTAACCTAACTAACTCGGTAGTTATTTTCGAATTAGATACATTAAGGAATTTGTTGTTTTGAAAATAATCTTAAATGTAGACATTAAAATTCTGTAAATTTGAAATCGTTAACCTTGGCGGCGAACTGGCCCGGCGGCGAAACGGCTGGTGGCGAAACGGCCTGGCGGCGAAACGGCGGCGGCAAAACGTCCCATTCTGTGAAGTAAGTACATGAAGTGTACACAAATCAACATTAATAAATAAAAATGCGTTTCTGACTTCCACAGTGCTACATTGAACCAAATTAGGGAAGGAGCATATTTAAGTGCATATTTTCCGTATTTTCCGTGCATATTTGCATGCATATATTCCAATTTTTAAGTGCATATTAATCCTAAGCCTGGTCATAAGCAATAACGTTTTGATGCGCTTTCTTTAATTTTAACAGCGAATTAAAGTTAACGTAAGATTAGTGGCCTTTATAAGACTGGCTGTTAGTATTTTAACTGATCCTTTTGGTATTCATCTTGTGATTTCCATATTTATGTTTATAATATAGATAATATGCATATTATCTTGTAACAGTGGTTGCAAAAACGTTCTAATAAAATATAGTAATACAAAATTCAAATAAGTGAGAAAATTTCAGGTGAAATTGAAATTTTCTCTTTGTTTGATTAGGTTGTAATACAACGATTCTTTTGGTGATGAAACTAATGTGTGTTCTTCGAGGTAATGTATAAATTACAGTTATCAAAAAAGTTAACAGGACTGCAGTAATCTTGTACATCAATAAAGGGTGGTAGTTAACACGTTCACTGATGGTGACATCTATAGACGTCGTGCGTCTGTCGCTGTGTTGTGACATTTGCAGATAATATAGGCAACTCATTTAACATTTTTGACAACAACATTTAGAAAATTAAAATTTGATTGTAGCAATGGCTTGCACACATTAAACATTAACAGTTCAGAAGTAATTTATTATGAACGTCAATGCTCAAGAATGTGAAATCCGTGCTTGCATGTACTCTTAGTACATTAAATTCATTAAATTCCCAGGTGTTACTGGTCATGTGGTATTTAATTTTTTGAATAGGTTTATTGTAGTTTTACCAATTATCTTACCTCAAATGTTGTATTTAGTTTTACTAGCTCTCAAGCAGTAGGCAGCACTCTTTTACTAAATGAAAGGAGAAAACAACTCATCTTACCAATAATAAACATTTAAGAATAAATATATTATCGTACAATACTCTTTATATAAAATTATTCTAACACAATATTACAAAATACATCATTTTTATGCAATATAAAACAACATTTGCCTAACTTAGTCCTATAAACAATTTAATGGTACAAAAAGTGAAGCTATCTTATTCATTTGCATTGTATTTTAATCTGTATACTGTGTTTATACCGTAATATGTGAGTTTAAAACAATTTTGAAAGATTTTACTGCAATTTGAATTTTCACTGTAGGTGAAAATTTTACAGCAGAGTAGAAAGAAAAATATAAAATTCCACGAATCTTTCCAGAAAGTAAACAAATACTTCTAAAAGTAATCGTTTATTTCAAAAAGCTTGGACAGTCTTCACAAAACTTTTCAAAATTAAAATTTCATGAAAACTTATATACAGTATAACTTGTTTATCGCAGACAAGGGTATGATGCACATTCGCCTACAGTATACCTGAGCTTCAAGTCCTAGCCCCTGGGTTAGTATGTGCAATAATCTTTATTTTATTGTTAATATTTACACAAAAAAGTCTTCATGGTAAGGTGTTATCTTTTATTACTTACTTTCAAAACAAGCTATGTGATGAAGATGCACTTAAATATATCGTTGGTTAAATTGGTGATATTTACCTTTGATTTTCTAAAGTGGCTTATTGATTGCATGAAATGTACATTTTAAAACAAGGCAGTGATTTTATGTGTATGTTTTTGTGTATGATCACAGTGTCGCGAAGTAGTTCTGTGCTGTCTGTAGTTTTTACGTAGGTTAAAGATGGCTAGTACAAGCAGAGCTGTTCAAGATCATTTTAAAAAAGATTTAAATCAAAGATCATAGATACTTTTCATTTTGACAAATGATTTACATCAAAGATCATAGATATTTTTCATTTTACAAATGATTTAAATCAAAGATCATAGATACTTTTCATTTTGACAAATAATTTAAATCAAAGATCATAGATACTTTTCATTTTACAAATGATTTAAATCAAAGATCATATATACTTTTCATTTTGACAAATGGTTTAAATCAAAGATCATAGATACTTTTCATTTTACAAATGATTTAAATCAAAGATCATAGATACTTTTCATTTTGACAAATGATTTAAATCAAAGATCATAGATACTTTTCATTTTACAAATGATTTAAATCAAAGATCATAGATACTTTTCATTTTGACAAATGATTTAAATCAAAGATCATAGATACTTTTCATTTTACAAATGATTTAAATCAAAGATCATAGATACTTTTCATTTTGACAAATGGTTTAATCAAAGATCATAGATACTTTTCATTTTACAAATGATTTAAATCAAAGATCATAGATACTTTTCATTTTGACAAATGATTTAAATCAAAGATCATAGATACTTTTCATTTTACAAATGATTTAAATCAAAGATCATAGATACTTTTTCATTTTGACAAATGATTTAAATCAAAGATCATAGATACTTTCATTCTACAAATGATTTAAATCAAAGATCGTTTTTAAAGATTTAAATCTTTTTAAAAGGAATAAATCCTTTTAAAGATTGCAATCAAAAAGTAGATACTGGTAGGTATTTAAATCAGCAATCAAACTTTTATTTATGTATTCAGAAAACAAAAATATGACGTCAATAAATCTGTTTTAAAAATCGTATGGTATGAAATAAACAAAAAAAGCATTAAAACCCAAACTAAGAAGTTAATTAAAATTTGTTCTGTCCACAAGTACTTTTTAATAAAATTACAAAAAGATGGGAAATGGGTTTACAGTATTTTTTTTATTATTGAATTGATTTTCCTTAAAAGTGTTATTAGTCTAACTAAAAAATCTATTAACATTTTAGCTAGGATTTTCTTTGTTTGTCGATTTCAGACTGATTACTTTTCATGTTGCAGAAATCAGTAACAGCAGTTGCCATAATAAAGTATGTATGTGTATGAATGTATGGTGTATGTAACCATTGTAACCAAGTTTATCGCGAATACTGTTGCTGTATAGTGTATTGTATAAATATAGGTATAAAGAACAAAAATACGCTTTTAAAAAATTGCAGCAATTGCAGGTAAATTCACAAATCCACAGGAATAGACAGGTTCTGTAAAATGATTTCATTTTTTTATATAGGTATTTAAATCATTTTAGAAAGATTTAAATCGTTTTAAAAAAGATTTAAATATTTTTAGAGATTTAAATCATTTTGAAAAGACTTAATCTTAATTTTTAAGTAAAAATCAAAGATACTTTTCAAAAAGATTTAAATCATAAATCAAAAATCATTTTCTGGAAAAAGATTTAAAATCCAAGTATTTAAATCAAAAAAAGTATTTAAATCAAAAAAAGTATTTGATCAAAAAAAGATTTAAATTTCACTGATTTGTGACATCTCTGAGTACAAGTAGTTAAAAGTGTTAAAAATTGAGTAGACGTGTGCATATTTGCAAATTGAAGTTGGTGAAAAATAGTTATTGGAAAAAAGTGAGTTGTATTGTATTTCAATGCATTTTTTCTTGTATATTTTTCATATAATGTACTATGATTTATAGTTCGGATGAGTTTGTTGTAATCAAGTTATACTGTATTAAACATTTTAACTGAGAATATTTGAGCCATCAAACTTCATTCACTCAGATGAAGTCAGCATATTTAGTTATCACACAACACCTATAGATTTGTATAAGCATTACTTTCTTACATGACAACTTGTTTATAATGGAACCAGACCACCTCTCGTGGTAGGATTGCGCGCCATGTAAATGTCCATATCATGATCAGTCCAGTTGTTGTCATTTTCACAGTAGTTGTTAAGTGTATGAGTAGACCCAGCCGTGCTGTAACGGCTGCTTGGTCTATGATGATCGCGTGAACGTGATCTAGGTCTGGTACGTCTGGTCGATGATGTTACGGAATGAGCAGGTGCATGAGCTAGTTGATGAGATGTGCGTGAGAGACGATCTGACTGCATCGCTAATGACTGTCTCGATTGCCTTAAGTCTGTGAAATTGTAAAAGTTGCATTTGGTTAAGGTCTTTTAGAAGGCTCATTTTACTTGTCTGGCTGCCAAGAGATTTGTTGGAAAAGCGCTGGAAGTTAAATATCTTCCAGAATGATTTGAAAAACTGTGCTGAGACTGGCCGTCTGCTATTGAACGTGCCTTAGTACCCTTAGTGCTGAAGTGCGAACGCAAGTCGTCTTGAGAGATGATGGTTGGTCTATGGGATACATTACTGGTCTTCTCGTGCTTTGAGTGCTATATGTTGAAACTGATCCCACTCCTAAAAAGTTTGGTTTTATACAGTATATAAAGTTTTCACTGATTTTATTTCATAGTGCACATTGTGTTTAAAAATTTACAGATAGTAACACTATTGTAAATTAATAACATGTTCTTAACTACAAGCCGGTAGATATATACAGGAGTGAATAGAGACTTTATCTATGTACATTGTATAGTATCCTATTTTATCATAAAGATGTAGTTTGTGGAATGACCAATCGGAAAGGGTTTTTTCTCACCTAAAAAAATATCATTTGCATACACCTTTAGTACTCGCAAAAAACCGTCCTTCTGAAATTAAGGTTAGTTAAGTAGTTGAAACATACCTTGGTATTGTTAAATGCACTAAGTGTGGCTAACGAAGACAAGGGGCCTCCTGGGCTGGGAGCAGGACCTAGTCCACCACAGCAGTTGACAGGGAGACCTGCAATTGGGAGACCGTGTTTGACTTCCAGCTTTTGCTGATGCAGCTCATGCATCTTTCGGGATCGCCTTCTTGAAGCAGCAACAAAGATTATAACGGCAACCACAATTGTTCCACAAATGGCTGCACTGGCTGCTATGGTTATTTTGTCCATGTTTGAGGATGCTGATGTTACTGTGCGGACCTCACGGCACTGTGAGTAGGGAACTGTCTCGGGTGTCACATTTATTTCTTCCAGAGATACGACACATACCACGATGCATTCCTAAAAGTGAGAAAGTTGATGTAAGATTTTATAATGTTCTGAACACTATCAGTTATTGGAAGATGTAGTGTGAATAAAAGAAGAACGAACAAAAAAACAGTACTGTTTTTAAATGATTTTCAGGGGTTTGTTATACATAGGTGCCTTTTTCTTTGTCTTGTTGATTTAGGCATTTCCCCTGTTTTTCTGTGGTGCTTTATCAATTTTACAAATCCAGTGATAGAAACATGAGATTTGAATGATTAAGTGAGTGGTTTAACTACGTGGTGTAGAATAGGAATTACTTCGACACGAAGTGTACGAAGTATTGAAATTCCCTCATATCGAAAACCACTCTTGAGTCAAATATCTTTAAAATTCGTGTAAACCGACTAATGAATCCACTATACCAAATCTCCGTCTCTGCTGTGCGGATCTTTTAGTGAAGACCCCAGCCCATTAGATCCCTCCCTCGTATCGGGGGGTGTCTAAACGTGCTGTGCGGTGTACGTATGTTAGTATGTGTACACGATTCCGGTCGCCCAGAACCTTCCTGAAGTCTTGGATCTTTTTCATACGATAGGTCATCCGAAAATGAAGGCAACATCAACTTTTGACGTATGGTCGAAGGCGAGTGATGCTGAGTGTTGAAATATTTTTGAAAAGCACCGAATGGCGCGTTTCTTGGGTGGGGGGTACCGTATATTTTGGATCTTATTTTTGAAAAACTTTGTACAACCAAAATATAATAACTTACTGTCAGTTGCTGTTTGATTGTGTGTTGGGAGAAACTTTATCGAATTTGAATGTGGAGAAAGTGTATGATAAAATAAGTGTATATCTGTGGAGTAATACAATTATTGCAAATGATTCTTGTTCATTTAAACATTTTTGATCTAGCTACAACCAAAGACTGTAATGGACCATTAGTGTCACCCTATACATATGTATATTTTTATCCTTTTTTCATATACCGGCAGCAAATGGCCGAACTGTGTTCCTTATATGTACTAATTAAGTTGAAGCGCATTATAAGTGTATCGGATGTGCGGGAGTGAAATGTGCGAATGTAGCAGATCAAAGGCGAGGAGTTATAAATAGAACAAGGCCCGCAATGGGCGGGGAGCAACGAAACTGAGTCAGTCACGCCTAAGTCAGCGACCGTGCGTGTGTCGTCTCAGATAACCCAAGGTACGACGCGTGCTAATAAAGGCCCCAAAGTGCACAGAATAGTGAGTTGTTGGCCTGCATTATTCGCCGCTGACACAAACAGATTCGTGAGTGGGAACACAGACTACGAAGGCATCAAACTACCGGGATAGCACCACCAAAGGGTTGCCGTTGTTTTAACGCCACAGAAGCATCGCTCTTGTCCAAGCTTGAGGACACTTGGGAGCGACCGAATGTAAGGTTAGTTTCTAGTTAAAATTGGGGGCAATTGTTTTCGTGCCCCAGATAATGGGGGTTTACCCGCATCCAACACGCGTCATCTGCTAACCCAGCGTGGCAGCTTCAATTGAATGTGCCGAGGCAGCGTGTTCCAGCAACAAGCGCGTTTAAAGAATAGACAGCTTCGCCTAGTGCATTTGTGCGCGGCGGTTAAATACATTTCGCACTATTGGAGTTTGACTTTACGTCGACACTTGAACATTAACGCACTATTTAAGGTGCTCTCATGCATGTAGCGTACAGTATTTTTATATGAATAGTGTGTATTCTTACATGTATTTTTATGTAATAACGCGAGTAGAAACAGCTTTCGCTAGATAATTAAAGTATTGTAGACAGCTTCGTTGTATATTTGGACGTCGTTTATTCTTGGTGTTTTATGTACAAGTATTTTCGTTTATTTGTGTTTTCTTTACAGATTATATATCTTTTTATGTAAACTGTTGGGTTTTTATTGCTGGCAGTGTTTGCATGCATCATTTCAGCATTCTAGGTGACAACGAGCAATCCCTTAGCCGCACTAACGATTTTAATAGAGTTTTATGTCTCTACTACTGTTTAAGCTAGCGAACCGAGGGCAATATAAATTAATAGTACAGTAAAGTATAGGGCTGAGTGAAAGTACCGTTACAAGACGTCTTGTGTATAAGATTAGTCACGTTGGGTACCTTAATCTTTCTAAAGATGTATTGATTCGTCTTGAGCTACTGTTTATATTGTAAACGTCGGGTATTCGCGGTTTTTTAAATTTTCAGGTGAAACAAATCGAGACTTCTAAATTAATAGTTGAAGGAATTATTTGTGGTTACAGCTGATAGGCAAAAAATTATAACCTTAATAAAATATTTTGTTTGTTTTGTGTATGGTGTAAGCCAATATTTTTTTAGGTGTTAAAATGTTTCATTTGAATCTTTACGTTGTAAGACGATCTTTTTAATCACAATGCGAGCGGCTCTTAGACGGCTTGGCAGGGTAGAAATTGGTCCTAAATTATGACATGGGAGTAAGTAAAATCAGAATACTGCACTGCTGTGAAAACAACTCGAAAATAGCGAGTTAATTTAGCTTAAAATGTATGATACTTTTTATAACTTTTAGACGAAAAGACACATGTTGAAGCAAAGTTTCGGAAATACCGTGGGAAATTTTAATTAAAAATTTGATTGGAGAAACGATTAACCGAAGCTTTGGGGTTTGGAAAGGCAGTACCGAATTAAACACTCCGTTTGGCGTAGGGACGGTGTGGTAAGTTGTATAAAACGCATCTGAATCTCCCCGGGAGAGGAGAAAGAAGATAGACCTGGTGCACGTAGTAGCTCCGCGAATTATTGAGAGGGCTGCTGAAACAGATTTCCTTTCTGATCTCTCTACGTGAATCATAAGTTGACATCGCAGCCCCTTCTCGCTGTTAGTATATTTGTGATTCGAACCAACTTCTTTCCTAACTTGTTTTTGCTATATGAATCATAGACTGATTTCGCAGCCCTTTCTCGCTGGTAGTAGATTTGTGACTCGCACCTTATTTGCTAACTTTTATTTTTGCTACGTGAAGCATAAACTGACTGTGCAGCCTCTGTTGCTGCTAATATCCTATACCATAAAATCGGTGGTCTCTTTGTATCTTTGTTCGCTATATTTTGCTAATTTTTATACTTAGATCGTAGGTCGGTTTTTATTTTCAAAAAAAGTACCAAAAAGTAAAGTTTTAACTAAATCGTGTAATTAGTGAAGCTAAGCGTGGCTCGGGTGATTCTATATACCATTATAGTAGCGCCTTATTCAACAAAGCATCTTGGTTCAGTGGTAGAATGCTCGCCTACAACGCGGGCGCCCGGGTTCGATTCCCGGCCGATGCATCCTTTTTTTAATTTATATCAATTAATCTCTCTTAAATTAGCGAACCGAAGCATAGCTCGGGTGACTCACTAGTATTTAATAACTTGACTACACTGCTAAGAGGGACCCTGTTGACGTCGTCGTCATATTCTAACGTACTAGTCGCGTTAATTACATGAAACGCAGCCAAACTGCCGAAATAACACCGAGACAAAGGAACGAAGCCACCCCCACTCATTTTACGTAATTGTAGCCTTCAGGGCGCTACCTAAGTTGTGTGAGTATGTAGCGCAATCACCCATTTTTGTAATAAAGAATATTCGATTTTCATGACATTGTTTTTTGTCGATGTGTGAAGCGAAGGTTTCCAGCCCCCAGGGAAGGTACAATAACTACCGACGCTTCGGGAGATAGGCCATAATAAAGCCAATAAACTCCATAATAGCAAAAAAAAACAACAACGTAAGCCAACACACATTAATCCAACCAGAGTGTCTACCGTTACAACATTAATTTGTTTATTGTAATATCCTAATTATTGCGTAAAGTATTTCGGGCAGTTTTATATATACTGGTTATGGTAAACCTATATTATGTTATTGCTTTGTACGAGTACGAAATTGAACCGGTTGAATACATCATAACTTAATCCGACCCTTCTAGTTATTGTTCTCCATATTGAGTTTTAGCTTTTATAGATATTGAAAAGTTTAGATACAGTAAATTAAACCCACAAAACTGTTTTGACGATGATACAGAATAGATATAAATAAACGATAACGCAATATCCTATATGTTTTTTAAAATTTAAAAGTACAAGAAATGTGGCGAGCGTGTTTCACAGTGGCGATAAATCCAATATGTGCACTAGTTAAATCGAATATAAGTTTTCCGTTCACCTGATGCCGTTTCATGCAATTACAACAGTTGTCTCGAAGCCAAAGAATCTAGTGCACTATGATCATAGAGCAGTAACTACATCGTTTCACATATTTGCACGTAATGCTTTGGCCTCAAGAAATCGACCAATACGGTAGCATTTAAAGCAGAACCTACCTGTGATGGCACATTTTTAATTTTGAATTCCCGCTCGCTGGCTTCTAACGGAGGTCCTTGTTTGAAAGTCTTGTCCCCAAATAGGCGGTAGACTACCCTAAATCCTAGAATATTGGCGGTGTCCGACCCCCACTGAATAATGACGGAGTTGTCCTGCCTGTACGCGTTCTTGACGATAACTTCGGTGGACTCCTCCGCTTTATTTCGTGGAGGGTAGCCCATTACCAGAGGAGGACGCGCATTGCCATTTTGCCTCCAAGGAGGCGCCGTGCTAGTTCGAATAGGTCGAACTGAAACCTTGGAAGTTGTGCTGGAACTTACGCTCGTCGATTTAACGCTGGTCGTTATCGTGGTCGAAGTGTCTGTACTTGAACTCGTTGAGGTCATTGCTGTTGACGTTGTTGGTTCTTTAGTCGTGGTAGTACTCGATTTTGTAGGAGCTGGTTCGGCTATGGAAACATCGTCCAACTCCTCGTTAACCACAGTTGCGACACCTACAGCTTCATTTCCGGTGCAACTTAATTCCTCCGGTTGAATGGTGTAGAAACCCCTGTCTCTAAATCGGGGAGGGCTACCACAAAATTGTGGATTCCTTTCTCTGCTTGTTACTTGAAGATCGCCGTTTCGAATCCACTCGATGACCCATGACAATCGGCAATCACAGTGTAAGAAACGACCTCCAAGGCTTAGACCCCGAAGGGAGTTATTTAAATGGGCGAGTGCTGAGTGAGGAATCGTCGAGAGGGGATTGCCATCCAACGCAAGCAAAGTCAGTGATGGGTTTCCATGAAATGCATTTCCTGGCAGTTCGGTTAATAAGTTGAACCCGATATCCAGTACTCTAAGTTCCGATAAAGTACTAATCGCTCCTGTGGGAAAGTCTGGTAGTAAATTATTCAATAAACTCAAGGAACTAAGGGTAGATCGTATTCCGAAAAACGCATTATCATCCAGCGTCTGTATCAGATTTCGTTCAAGGTTCAACGCAGTTAGGGAGTCTAATTCATCAAAAGTGTTTATCCCGCCAGGTCCCGGAAGTTTTCGAATGGCATTTTGCGATAAATCCAAGAAAGCTAACGTTTTTAAACCACGGGCTGCTACGGGTATTTCCTTTTGACGCGTTCCTTTAAGGTTTAGATTTTTTAAAGATCCTTCCAAGCCCCGTAAGGCGCCATGGTGTAAAGTCACGTTGTTGTCAGAGAGCTTCAGGGTGGTCAGTTTGGTTAACGTTTCAAAAGCACCGTCTGGAACTTCACCTATGCGGTTGTGAGACAAATCGAGCAGCGATAATGTTCGCATTAACCTGAGACTTTCCACGGGCACTTCTGTTAGGTCATTGTCTTGCAAATTGAGATTTTTTAGGTGTTGCTCTAGGCCTACAAAAGCCTCGTTCGACACTGTTTTTATTTTACACCCCGATAACTGCAAATTGTGCACTTGCAGTTTCACAAACACCGAGTCAGTTAGGGTCCCTATTGTTGAGTTATTTACATACAGTAAGTCCAATGGCGTGTTCGTCGCGTAATTGTTCAAAGCCGTCAGTAATTTCGGCCATTCTACCATGTCACACTGCACTGAAAGTTCGTGGCCCAAGTTGTAGGAACACAGGCAGGAAGACTGCAGCTCCAGAATTTCCCTCTGCCAAGGACATTGCGCCGAGACGGTGCTGAGGAGCGTCGCTGCAGCCAAGACGCCCAAAATTGCGCGGCGCCGCATGACCTACATCGGAAAAGAAATGCATTAGTTACCAGCACTGCTCAAGAGCGACTTAAGACTAATAAGCAAACGTAATATAGTCCACGGGGCACGCATAGAACTTGTTTGAAGGGGATTTAAGTCAATGGCCTGAAGCTCCGATGATGTAACGCTATATTGACCATACGAAGGATAACGGATTCTCATCTTTCCAATCAGAGACAGCTTTCCAATCCCCATACGTCTAGTTGTCTCTTTTATGTGTACCAAACAATTACTGTTTCGACGTGGTTTGCAGATAAACATTCGCGTATACGTATGGAGTTCACGTTTTTATTGCCGCAGTACCGCTGTTTGGAAACTGTAAGAATTAGAAATCTTACAGAGCGGCGGAAGTGGAACGTTTATTGGAAATTTCAGCAAACCATGCTACACTGGTTTTACTAAAGGAATTAGTCACAATTACGTCTTGGTAGAATTCGGTGACTCAGGGGCTATTCTTCTTTAGGGTGATGTTTTATTGCACATCTCTCTGCTATGCATCCATTGTGCACAGTGTAATTATTTTTATGTTATTTTTATTTTTATTTTGGTACTCAGGCAACAGCCGTTAGGCCAATTATAGGCGTCGATGTACATTTTATGGGACTTCCAACCCCACTAACGACTGTCATGATGTTATTATGACATCCGGGGCCAACTATTTCCGTGACAGCCGTATCACGAGGCGCCGAGAGAAGCAGCCATGGAACTTCCATCCAAGTTCTGACCAGAAAGAGCATTGCTTAACTCTACTGATCGAACGTGGACGCTTGTTCAAGCTACACTACCCGGGAACTATATAATACTTTGTACAAAGGCAGCCATGGAGAACAAATGATTTAAAATAAAAGCTAAGGAATTTTTTACTATTACTGTCAATGGAAGTTATTGGTATTGACACGGTCTAGTAGAATATTACCTCCACGTAAGAAGTTTGAACAAGAAGAACAAAATAAATTTGCAATTGCTCATGCAAATGATCTAAAAAAATATTTTCAACAATAATGATGTTAAGTTTTTACTGCGCAAATAAAAAAAGTAAAATAAATATTCATTTGTAGATGATCGCTATTTGAACATCGAATTGTTAAATAAAATTCAAAGACTTTAACATCAAGAAATGGTTTAAAAACAACGATAAAGTGTATTCATTAGCTTTGTCTATCTCAATAATGTAGTATTAATTCAAAAATTGCAGCTACCGTTCGTATTTTTGCATATTTTTATTCCACTTGTGCTCTGGATTGAAAAATACACTTACGGACAAAAATATTGTATACAGGGTTATTAATTTCGAGACTCACCCACTCACCATTAAGATTTCTAAAACAATAAAAATGCATATCGGTTAAATTGGGGCAATTTGCAGATTCTAATACAGAATAATGTTCAAAAAATAAATTGGATCTAGCTGCTTAGTTTTGAGTTATGTCCAGAATGAGAAAATGTTGGTTTTTTGTTTTTTTTATACGTTTTTATTAGAACAAAATTATCTTGACATTATTATGACACTTGTCAAAGATGAATCCAAATATGAGTTTAGACCTTTGATAAATTGATACTAACTTTCTTATTTTAATGGATATCAAGGATGGCTATGGTAACATTAACAAGAACTTATTTTCTCTTTTCCTTGATATACGGTTTGCTACACTCATCGATAACCAAGATATGTGTCAGATATTTTTTGATAGTAGGCCCTGCTTGTTTATTCGGAAAACGAATAAAAGCTGTAGTTCACACCATGATTAAATTTTAATCGTACTTCAAAAATTGTTTTAGCATATGTTATTTGATTCAATAAAAATTTGAAACGATATACAGTAACATACTAATTACAAGCATTTATTTGTAATTTAGAAAACTATAACAATACATGTATGTATCATGAAGAAAACGCAAACAGCTAAGTTAATTCTTTTACATTAAATATTGCAACATGCAGAATTCACAAAAATAATCATTTAAGAGGTGGAATATTCATCATCGTGCACCAGAAAATCTACTTTTCGTAAAAGAATGGCAAGAATCATTTGTTTTGTGTGGCCAGCATATTTCAGTCTCTCTCTATTTTGCGCACATTTTGAATGCGTATGTTAAAGATCGTTACATTAATGCAAAAAAAATCTTAAAATGGTTTAAAAATAATAAATTGAAAGTGTCAGAGGCATCAGGCAATAAAAAGGTTAGTTTGAAAAATTAAATAATCACAGAGCGGCAAAATATATAATTGAGATCATAAATTAAAATTAATATCAAAATGTTAAAATTGAGAAGCCATGACATTTTAAAATATGTACCAACTTTATTACTAGTTTCAATTTCTAATGTTGCGGAACAGAAATGCTTAAATTGGTCAAATATCAAATTTAATTATATAAAGTTATAGTCTAACTTTGGAGCCCCAAAAGCGAAATTTGGAACAATAAAAAAAGAATTTTTAAGTATACGCTTTGTTGTATAACAATTTTAAATTTTGATAGGACAATATATTTTGAAACTAGTTACGTTGAATATTCCTATTTGATTCAGTAATTGTTCAATTTTCAAATTGGATAATTTTTTATGGTAAGCTGGAGGATAATATCTGCGTAGGCTGAAATGCACTTATTTAAACATTCAAAAGTTTAAACTTAAATATACCTGAAAGGATTTGAATGGAACACATGCATTTATATATAACATTTCAAAATTAGTACCGTGGCAGATTTTTCTTTAAGAGTTCATATTTCGGTGCTACATTTATGCTTGAAGATGTATGTATGTATGTATTTGATAACCTCGTTTTACCTTGCGGTGTAGAGGCTGGTGCTTTATGTGTTTGCATCTGGCGGTACAATGCTCAACTTGCCACGGATTCGGGATAAAAAATTGGAGTGTGCCTTTGGTGCTTGCACAGCAAAAAAAAATATTTTGGCAGCAGTCCAAATATAAAAATCTGAAATTTAATGTGTTTAGATGTTAATTAGCTGCATTGATTTACGGTTTTAAAGTAATTTCATCTTGTCAGATTGATTTGATTTCAAAGTAAACACAGTAGTAATCGATATTTAATTAGCACATGGACATTACACTTATTTTAATAGAATTTTGACAATGTCTTATTTATTATGCCATAACAAAAAACCTGCAGTTACAGGGAGAGTATGTAATATTCTACAGTGTGTTCGTAGAATAATGGGATACCCTCGATTTGTAGCAGGCACTGGTTACCAACCTCGCTTCTACTTGACGTTAATGGCGATATTTGATTTATTTCAACATTTTTGATACCGTATATATACGAGGTGTCGGCATGGCTCGCGAGTCAGAAGAGGCTCTTTAGGTCTAAATATGAGACTTTTGATACTTGAAGGATTGGTAACGATTATTACTGTTTGAATAAAATGTAGACTTTCTCAGCGGATAAGAACATTGATTGTCTTTCACTATCTGATGACAATTGGTTGTCCAAGTTCTACTTCTTGGTAGACATAACATCGCACTTAAATAGATTGTATTTGAAACTTCAAGGTAAAGGAAACACTGTTGTTTGCATTACTAACAAAAATTGCTTTTGCTTGCTTCTGCGCTACAACGGCGTATCTGCTTGCGTTGAAAGTTCTTAATGAAATAATAGGTGTTCAATTTAGTGATCTGAAATGTAAGAAAATGTGGGCATCAAACTTCTCTGAGAAGATTTTCAGATTATAAGTGATTTATCTAAAAAAATAATGGTTTCCGATATAAATATATTTGAAGTTATTTTTAATTCAACAAGAAGTGGAAATTTTTTTAAGTAGGCGTGTTCCATTTGAGAAGTCGTGGGCTATAATTCACGCATTCCTCAAGTTACTGTTTACTGTTACTGAATACTATTAACAGTAAAATTTTTCGTCATGAATTTTCCAATTACCAAATGACAGGTATGATTAGCGTTTATACCCAAGGGCAAATTTTAAACATAATGATAACTTCAAATACACTTATTTCAGATACCATTCACTCTTTAATACGACTCAAGTACATATTTTTTATGTGAAATTAAAGTCTCCATTCCAATATCCTGTGGAGTAAAGAAACTTATCACCCTTAATGTCAATTGGAAATATGTAGGACAAGTAGCGTCTCTTACATATAGATCTGGTTGTATTTACAAGAGTCTCTGAGAAAATTAATGACACGATATGACGTCAAGTTTGAATTTTATCCGATAATTCGTGTTTACTTTCTGAAGAAAATCTAAAAAATAAAAATTCAACTTTTCGGACGCGTACCTATTCCTAGATGGTATCCATTTTTTTACTGAACACTCTGTATATTTAATATCCATTCCTTCTTCTAACCTGAAAATTATAAAATAATACTATCTCCGCGAACAAACTATTCAAGTAATTAAAGTTAAATTGCGTCTTTGTTTTGCGCCGTAATGGAATGTTTGTTCAAGACCCAGAAAGCGGAAAACGCTATATTTAGCGAAAAGGGTTTGCACGGCTAATAGTGAACAGTGGGATTATGAAAGTAAATACCATTAAAGTTTGCCGTCGGAAATTAACTGATCGCCGTCGGTAAACGAACGGTCCGTCACTAAAGTCCCACTGAATATCAAACACCAACGCTACAAATAGCGCCCTTCTGTAATTAAAAGATAAAAGTTTGATACGTCCCCCTGCTCCACGGGGCTTTGTTGCTTTTGTTCGCCTCGGCGAGAAAATAGTTCAGAACCGCAGAATGTTCGACTTGTTTTTATTTGTTATGGCGGAAAATTAATGCTTGGTGTCGCAGCAAAAGTAGAATCTTTCCGTTCTAGTTGCGTCGAATAATTTTATAATTGGACGTACGAACACTCGTATTATTTTGTAATTTTGTTTGAAGCTCATTATGTGTTTGAGATACGTCTCGAAATTCAGTAAATTGCTATTAAAAATATGTCTTGGTTTAAGACCAAAGACCAAAATGAAAAAGCCGGGAATCAACAGATTACAGATAGAATCAACGAATCTCTTTGAAAAATCCAGAGAGCCCTGATTGATGACTTCAATAAAAAGTGAAAAACAGTGAAAACACTTTAATGCTTGCAAGTAAAGAAATATTGAAAGAAGCAAAAATCTAAAAGAAACAACACGGAATACTGATGAGATACTAAAACTAATGTAAAAGAGAATATTCTATAAAAACATACACACAGAAATAAGAATGATAGGCAAAGGAAAAATTGCATGAAGATAGATGCAAAGAGAAAGAAAAAAATACAGCTTTAATGTTCACAAAAGGATTACAGAGGGAGCTGCCACAAATAAAACCAAACAAGGAAGTATCTTGCTGGACAAAAACGGCACAATTATCTATGACACTAAAGGAAAATTGGACAGATGGAAACAATACATCCAAGAACTCGAAGGTGTAATAAATGAAGATACAGACGAAGAGAGCGGCTCATACATAACAAAAGAGAAGTATTACCTGCCATAGGGCTAGCAAAACCAACAAACTCTCTGGCCCCGATCACATTCCAACTAAAATACTAAAACTCATCGAAGAAGAACAAATGAGAGTAATATAACTCGGTTTACAACACAGGACTCATTTCTGGAGAATGGCTACAACCTATATTTGTCACACTTCGAAAAAAAGCACCATCAGTCTGATGAACCACACGCTAATATATTATTGAATATTCTACATGGAAGAACATTTAAGAAATTAGAGAAACACAATTCTGGTTTAGGGATGCTCTAGGAACAAGAGAAGCGATATGAGCTCTCCTAAGAGATAGAAATACGACGAGGCGTGAGACAGGGATACGCATCCCCGACATTCTTTAATTTGTATTTTCAGGAAATAATCCAAGAAGCACTGGAAGAAGAAACGGCAGACATTGAAGTCAATGGAAGACCAATTAACAACTTAAGATTCGCAGACACGGTATTAATAGCTGGGGATCTAGAAGATCCACAGCCACTGATAGACGAAGTAGTGGAAGTCAGTGAGGAAATGGATTATCACTAAATGATTAAATGGCCAAATTAATGGTAATTTCTAAAATGCAACATCCGGAAAATTTGTTGATTTATAGAGAAGTAATAGAAAAGGTCTAAAAATACAAGTATCTAGGAACAGTTATAAATGAGAACAAGGACTACACGGAAGAGATCGAGTCGAGAACAGGACAAGCAAGAAGATGAGGAACGTATTACGTAGCAGATATATTTTTTTGAATATAAAAAATCAGACTTATTTGCAGCGTTATTCTACGAATTGAAATCCTGGACTTTAAAGAAAAACATCACTGACAGATTGCAAACATTCGGACTATGGACATACAGAAGAATTTGAAAGATAGGTTGGGTGGACAGAGTCAAAAACAACAATGCGATGAGAAGAATGGGAAAGGAACAGGAAGTTGTGAGCAATATCAATACTCAAAAACTACAGTATTTGGGACATGTGATGCCAAGGGAAAAGTATAACTTACTACAGATAAATATTCAAGGTAAAAGGAGACAAGGTAGAAGACGAATATCTTGTTTGAACATGGTTCAATTATAGTTCCACCGACTTATTTAGAGCTATAACATCAAAGGTTCGAATCGCCGCGATGATTGCCAACCTTTTTAGAAGAGACGACGCATGATGAAGCAGAAGAAGATTTTGTAACATTCATCGCGCGTTCTCGATTGAAATTATTAAAAATATGATATTCATAACCACAGTCAACGTCATGTACTTCTCTTCACTTGAAATCAAATGGTTCGATTTGCTGTTATAACGTGCATTTCTTTTGAATTCACATTCAGATTGACGCCATTTATTGACAATATTTTAAAACACAACGCTTGTAGCAAGTTGCGACTAGGGACTATATTTTATCTTTTTCTAATCAAAGAAGGGTACATTTAATGCAAATGGTGTGAATGCCTCTCTTTCAAGCAGACCATGAAAAGGCTAATTTTCCATTTAAGTTTAAAAGGAAAACATTCAAAGGTACATTTTTAATATTACGCTTGCAAAGGTATGTATAATATTCATTTATTAACAGTGTATTAATTTGAGCTAATTTTTCCAAAAATCCAAGTGGGAGAGCATTTTCCCTTAATTTGTTAACCCTGAGAAGAATCGGTTTTTGACATGTGAATGAATTTGTCAATTTTGCTTTATTAATTAATTGTTGCGCTAATACCACGAACAGAAGTTTTCCTATGCCGTTTGCTAGATAGTAGATATTGGCACTGAAGTTTAAGTTTTTATCACGAATGTGGAATTTAGTTGCCGAAGCAAATAAACCACAGAAGGGACAAATAGGAACTACACTGCTGAGGGGAACATTATGTATTTTCTGAAATCGAGAAATTGTGAAATTAAAAATGTTATACAACTTTTGTAGGTTTTGACGTTTTCTGCCACCTACAAAAAGTTGTAAAACTTTGGCTTACTTCATTGCCGATTTCTGGTAATTTAATTACGATTACAACGTTCTTCTACCAATTTCAAAAAAAATGTATTATAAATTATCAGAAAGCTTCGAAGGTGATTTCATGTTGTAATCATAAGGAAATGATGTCATTATTAGTGATGATGTCTAGATCTAGACTCTTGTCTAGATTATCAAGACAAGACTAGCCAAAGTCTTGTCTAGAAATTTCAAGGCAAACTCAGTTTTACACTTGGAAAATCAAGTTTGTGTGACTATTGGTATTTTACATTAATTTCGTCTTATGCAGTTCAAATAAACCTTGTAGACCAGCTTCTTTTATCCACTATTTATCGGTTTTTCTTTAATATTTTTAGGATTCATACCAAATGTCAAATTGACAATTTTGAAGAAAGATTTGATTTTCAGATGGTTGTAATGATAACAATGCCATAGTTAAGATACTGCTTAGTTCCAAGTACTGCATGCTTATTTGAAATTTAGTATAGACCAAGACTCTTGACAGAATTCTAGACAATTTTTAGGACTCTAGATTAATTAGTAGGTTGTAAGTAATATGAACCTTTTACTCCCATTCAAAGTACAAGTACAAAGTTCAATAAAAGATTAAAGTATTAAGAAGCTTTACTTAAACTTACCTACTTATTCGTAATTGAAATCTGACTGTCATCATACATAGATGATAGATATAACATATTATAGTTTATTAGAGAACATTATTATATTAAAAATACACTACAATAGATACTTTGATAAATTAATATATTAAGTATTCAAAGCAAGGTAACAAAATTCTTTCAAAATTTATGTTAACAAAAACTATATACATGTTTCTTGTTCATGTTATATCTATAGATAAAAATAACTGATCCCCAGCGGGCTGTGGAAATTCAAACGTATGAATAATATGTTGCCGGTACTGTCAAATTCGAGGTTAGCAGGTTAAGTTTTTCGTCAGTTTTGACACGGACTGACGCAAAACCTAACCTGCTAACCTCGGATTTGATATAGACTTACAGTGCCCCCAACATATTCATACGTTTGAATTTCCGCAGCCCGCTGAGGATCAGATTTTTTTTTTTTTGATCTTTCGATATATTCTTTGGCCCCATCGCTATATTAGTAGTTAACTTGAACCTTGATTTAAACTCTTACTGAAAAACTTTTTTTCTAAAAATTTAACAACCGCCCTCTACCAAGCGGGGTACACCCGTACCCCGGCGTATTGTGCCTTAAATAGTTTCCTCCAAAAAATATTTCAACTCAAATAACATGTAAGGAACTTTAAGAAAACTAATTACAATTATTCAGAACTACAAAAACAAAAAAAATGGACGAGAATATGAACAAAAAATTGACAGTGAGATACATTTGTACCGCACTTGGCATTATCAGGCTTAAGTACCAAAAACTTCAAAAGCTCGAATATACAGGGTGTTAATTAAGTACGTAGACAAACTTTAAGGGGTGATTCCTTGATCAATTCTAAGATAAAAAGTTCATACAAACAGGTTGTTGAAGTTTCAACAAAAATTTTTTTTCAAATATCTGGAAAACGCTTGGAGGTATTCTAATCAAACTTGGTGTAAGATAGTATTTCATAAAGGGGGATTGTTTGGTCAAAATAAATTTAATCCACCAGTGGCGTGCATGGGGGCCACCTCAGTTACCTTATTTTAGAAAAATCTGGTACGCCATTGTTTTTTAGCCAAAAGTTTTGTAGCTATTGTAAGATTGTTTTATATTAAATAATATTTTTTTATAACTTCTTTAAGCTGTATTTTGAAAACGAAGCCGTTTAGATCCCATTAAATTCCAATGAACGAAATTGCTGTTACAGATTTTTCCGTTTTTCTCGAAAAAGTTTTATTCTATCAAAAAAATAAAAGATACATCTTTTGTATAGTTTCAATGGATGAAGCTAAAAAACTTGTATTGTCGAGACAGGAATTTCTGTTGGTATTTGCTCGGAAACGCCATTTATAGGAACACCCCATCGAAATAGGTACTTCCAGGGGGTTTTCAGGTACGTTTAAGATGTATTGCATTTAAAATAGAACCAAACAGGCATTTATACTTAAAAATGGAATTTATTTAGAAAATCATCCAAAATAAGCGTTTTCAGCATTTTGACTAAGCTTCCGGTCTTTAGTAAGAACAATTCGAATTTCGGAATCAATTGAAAGCTACGAGCAACGACAAATAGAAGTGTTTTTAAAGGTTAAAGATTTAACTATGTGGCCAGACTATGAAGAACGTGAAGTGTCGCAACAAGAAGCAACAAGGAAAACAAAGAACATAGGTTCGAATGCGTTTCCAAGCCTGTAATTGGAAAGCTACATCAAACGCTATCTAATATTGTTTTGGATCCGTGTCAAGGCAAATCAGAATTTTAGGAGCATAAACTGGATATTTTAAGGCATTTGTATGAATGGGAGCTTTTATAACTGGAATTAGAAAGTAATTCTTCGTAATAAAAGCAATATTGGTGGAATCTGACGTAGTAATTAAGCTTTCAAATTACTTATAAGTGCTTTGGTCAAACATATGATTATTAGTATTTTTATGACCTCTAGCTTTAAGAATGATGTGGGAGCCTTTGTTGACATTATTTAGAAATTGTTTTCGTCTTCAAACTTTCTTTCCCTTCACATGTCGCTCTATTTTTCTAAATTGTGAGAATGTAGATGAAACGATTTAAATAATAGGTTCGCTTGAAAGCTAAAATATTTGGTACAGTTAAAAATGAATATTTAATGAGCTACTAAATTAACTTAATCTATCATATATGTGGTTATTAGACGAAGTCGACAATCTTTTTAAGCAACTTTCCATGGTAGTTTGAAAATTACTGTCAGCTAATTTTATATCTGCTCACTTTACAATGAACAACATAAACTGCAATAGTAGAGTGAATTTTAGCAGTTATTTATGGTAATGAGGTCGGTGTCACAGCATTGCCCACTAAAATTTGAATGGAAAGTGTTCATCGATCCTTTGATGCAATATTTCTTAGTCATAATCCGAGGACTTCAAGACACAATAATTGATTTATTTTAACATTTCAGTAATGGGTGGTAATTCCTCAGCTTTACTAGATAAATTGTCCTTTGTTTATATGTAAATCCATACAGAAAGTTTTGTTAATAATTGAATGTAAATTGAGGTAAGAGTACTCCCAAGTTGTGCAAGTGCTAAACGACTGTCCTTATATAACGGCGACAAACTCCGGAATAATTACCGAATAATCCGGGGCTATTTTGTAATTAAAATCAGCAGAATAAAACTGAATAGCCGTTAATCGCGCGTAGCGCTCTTTACATGCTTGTTAAATTATTATCATTTATGGAATTTTAATCGTGGGACGCCGCACTAATTAAGGTTTTTCTATCTAGATCATATTTACCTTGCTTTTGGCGGAACAGCGCTTTAGAACCAGTCCATAATTCCTTCTTCGGAAGCCAAATGCCCTTTTCCGCCTCCGAGAATCTTCATCGTCTCACAAAACCACAGTTCTGCAGGAATTCGCCTCTTGAGGTGTAGGTTGGCGTGGTCGTTTCGTCTCGGTCTGCTGCCTGCGGAAATCAACAATTTTCAGTTCACAGTTTCTATCAGGATGGTGGCCGTTTGGCGGGAAACGCGAAATGCCTTGGGCCTTAATTGCGGTAGAAAGCGAATTTAAATGAAGCAATAGCACCGCTAAGCGGTTTTTACAAAGAGGTGCTGATTAAATTGGCGTTAGTCACTTACTGCTGCCGTTTTCCGAATGAGTTGAGCTGTCGGAAAAAATACAAGCTCGTTGCTTACATTAAAACTCGATTGCTAACCGTTGTTTGAAATTAGCTTTTCTCCATTGTGCTAGAACCAACTGAAAATAGTCACTGTAAAATTTATTTTGCTTGTAGTACATGAAATTTCTCAATTTTGTTGGTATGACGTCACTCATTAGCGGTTTTATTACGTTATAATGATAGGAAGAAAAGTTTAAAATATATATTTAATTTGTATTCTCATTTAAAGATTGGAAATAATTGAAAGTCAGGAAAATCGTAACATTAATTTTGTATTTCCGACGAAATATTTTGAAATGTTGGTGTAAAATTTTGTTCTATTTCTAATATGGAGAAAATGACATTGAAATTATAAATAAAGAGACATGAAACAAATAAAGTGAAAGGTTGTTAAGAGAACAAAAAATTACTATTCATATAATGTACAGAATTAAAGAGACTAATAAAATTGGCTCATCATGGAAAAACGTCGAATTTTCCATTGCTTAATATTTTATCATAAAATGATTTCAACTAAAAGTCCTTCCCATCTTTACCTTAAAATTAAATTTCGAAGGGATATTCATAATTTAAATTTAGGACATAGAGTGTTGCAGACATCTCACGTTATCTAAACGGTCTTTCTCTTATAATGTGTGGAAACTTTATATTTCCATTCCTGCTTCATTTCAAATTCTTTTAAAGTTTAAATTATAAATTGGCTATATGGTAGTAGTAAATAATTTCGAAGAAGGTATTTATGTATCGAGGGCATTATGGAGATGTTTACGCCTGATGGGTATAATATACCCATGGTGTATACGTTTTATTTTCCACTTTGAATACGTAGACAAATTTAAAAAATCTGATATAGATTTGTTAAAATAGATATTTGTAGGAAATTATTCGTTGGAAGGTGACGCTACCTTTAGTGTATCCTTTCTCAACTGCAATTTCAATTTTAAAGATCCCAAATACTGTTATTGGAATATTGTTGTATATATTAGCATTAACAAAAGGTGCGCTCCAACTTTGTATACCGAATCCGTGGCAAGTTGAGCATTGTACCGCCAGATGCAAGCGCATAAAGCACCAGCCTCTACATCGCAAGGTAAAATGAGGTTATCGATAATACATACATACATATTAGCATTAAAATGCTTGAACTGCATTGTATTTGCTCTATTTTTTTCAATATATGGCAGTATATTAGAAATGAGAGCTCATAATGAGCGGGCGTAATTATTAAGCACGCTTGTTACGCTCTCTGGCGTTATGGCTTGCGTTATATATGTCATATCAGAGATATAAGCAGCAAATAATAGATCATCGGAAAACAACATATTTTTCCAACTGCACTTTGAATTTTATAAATTCTAAATAATGTTATTTGAATAATGCTGTGTATATTATCACTAAAGCACTTCAACCGCATCGTGTTTCATATTTTTCTTTAATATATGACATCTAATATGTGAGAGGACATAATGAGCGGACGTAATCATTACGCCGGCCTTGGTCGTTATTGACAGCTTTATATAACTCGTATGACAGATATAAACAACAAATAATAGATAAGTCGAACATTGACTCTTTTATTAACGAGTACCACCATTTTCTTTCATTTCCTTTCATTTTCTTCTTTATTTTACTATTTCCTTTCTTGTGTTACTGCATTTTTTTTTGTATGCAATCGTGTTATAATAAGCATCGAGCACATTAACGTTATTAATAGATATATTTTTTTTTGCTAATTATATCAATTAAGGTTAAGTGGAAGAACAGAGCCATTATTACTACGAAATGGCATCTAAACTTCGCTATTTGCATATTGAATACTGTTAATTTTATTTGCTTTTTCTTTTATAATTTGTATATGAAATAAAGACCACTTATTGTTTTGTAATGTTATATTCATATTTTTTTATACTTTATATAATTGTGAGCGATTGGGCATTGTGTATTATGTATTTTATGTCTTACTAGTACATTATTTATTGTTTATACCTGTGATAGGGAATAATATAAAGAAATCCCTAACAACAATGGCATTATTAGCCGGAATTATAATTCCTAACACCCTTTCATCCGGGCATTATGATTCATATTGCCCTCTCATGCGGGCATTATGATTCATAATGACCGCTCATGGTTAGCGACCAATCACATACCTCGATGCGTCGATGCGTATAGAGCAATGGTTGATCATCCACTGATCCGTTAAGGTTTTAAAAAACACTAGTAGGTAAGACCAAACATTTTGTATGCCCCACGGGCATTACTTGATAGTTATGCTATCGGGCATAAAAATCTTCATATTGTTCTTGATATGTATTATTTTCATGATATTGATTTCAGTTATGTTGGTAGATGGTAAGAAAGAGCAGCGGTCTCGTCTATAGAGATCATCTGATTGCTATCTAATGTCCTTTAAAATTATTTATAATGTATTCGTGTGTTGAAAATTATACATTTTTAACTTTTGGAAAAAAAAAAATTATTTATTCTAAACAGTAACCGCACGAAATGATACTCATACATTTCGTATAATAAATGTAATTTAATCTGAAAATATATTTACAATTTTATTTTATCTAGTGGGACAAGAAATATTGCTTATTTTCTGAGCGTCAGAATGAAACGAAGTATTAGAATTATGAATTACTTCTAATGAATAATAGTGATTTGTATTCCAAGGGACTGACGTTTAACTTTTTATCACGAATGTGGATTTAGATGCAGAGGCCCGTAGGATCGAGCCAAATAAACCATATTAGGGATAAAAAGGAGCTTCCGTGCCGAGGTGGACATTATGTATTTTTTTTTAAATCGAGAAATCCTGAAATTTATACTTTTTCAACCAACTCTTATAGGTTATGTTGACGTTTTCTGTCACCTATATGTTAACCCACCAACTGAAAATAGTCGTAAAACAATGAATTACTTCACTGCCGATTTCTCGTATTTTAATGACGTTTCGGCATTATTCACTGCCGATTTAAAAAAAAAATCTGTAAAATGTGAAAAAAGAAACTCAGTACCCTGTCGAGTGTCTATCGCGCTATATAAGTTCGAAAAGGACAATTGTTAAAATCTAGTTTATGCAATTTATAATTTACCGTTTAAATTCCATCCGAACTTAGAGAAGGAGCAATTTCGTTTTCTGATTTTAATTTCTTCTATTAACCTTGTCTTTCATTAAGTGTTGTGAACTATTGCGTTATTTTTATTGTGTTTAATTTTATGTCATATATTTAAGTAGTTTCTGAGTAGTAACTGTAGTAAATTTTATTACAATCTTAGCACATATAAATAGCCATTCTAATTATCCTCATTAATTGATTTTATAACTTCAAGATGTCTAAATCGTATATTACATTTATTTTATTGTATAGGTTAAAACTGATATTAAACATTACTCAGTTCTATTTTAATATATGATTTGCTTGTTGACTTCTCAGGGATACTTTTTAATTACAACTTGCCAGAAATATTGATATACAGTTACGAGGTTTACGTAATTCTTTAATCGCATATGTAATCATACCTATTTCAAGTTTGTATCTTTTTTTAAAATCGAATTAAATGGGTTTGAGTATTTGCTTGCCCTCATCAGCTACGGTAATGTCTTATAATTATAAGAAACAATCATAAGCTTACTTCAATAATATTGTATGAGATATATTACTCTCCCCTGGCGAAGTTTACGAAGCTCACGATGCTGAAACTGGGCTATCACAAGTTGGTTTCATAACGAAGTGCAATAAGAGCTAGGTGTTGATTTGTTAACTTTAATGTATTAATTTGTGTTGCGCAGATATTCCTTATGCATATGAAAACGAAAGTGAAACGACAAATAGTTTCGCACGCTTATCTGATCCGTTTATGATCTGTCACAGCAGGCCATTCGAATTGGTTTTTATGCGAGACACCATTAGAATGTATGGGAAAGTATTGTAAAAATCTGAGTTGTGACAGGTGCAATTAACCTTCTCCAGCTATCTAGGATCTCACTGAAGGGATCCCTGGATTGGGAAACCCTTTGAGATATTCATCGCCTTGATGCTCTTAGCAGTGCACGGCAGGGATGTGGGTCTGAAATTTGCTAATTGCAAATTCCATACCCGATAACATCTAACCGTCTTACAGATGGTTTATGGTGGTCTAATAGACGACACTGTGGCGTAATTCAAAAAAGTTATTTATTCGTTCATATGAGGACACGTTATGTAATTCCTATTAGAGAGAATTGGGATTTATTAGCACGAGTTTAGATGTCGCAAATTTTTTACGAAATAAAAAGTAGAGTTTTCAGAACGTAATCGTAGATGAATATCTAATTATAACCAAGAGCGGCCTTCGAACGGCGACCTGAGCGACTCGTGCTTCAGCCGGTTACAGCTTGTGCTCTTTTTAGGATAGAAATTGAATTCAGCCTCGGTATTATCCTACCCACTTCCAATTGCTGATTAAAGTAAACGATTGTCTGGTGCTTGCACCTTGTAAATGCCAGTAAGCCGCGAATACATGCTTTTGTCTAGAAGTGTTTTCCAAGGAAATCTGTACACGAATTGTTTTATCGGAGCTGCATAACTATTGTGTAAGATCAGCGTGTAAGTAATTGGGTTTCTTAAAATTAATTTATCGATGGTAAGACTGAAAGGAGCAAGAATATCTACCAGGACAACAACAATATGTTGTCAATGGTTTATGCAACCATCGAAACAACAATTGCAATTTTCTACCGAAAACTATTATTGCAGTGAAGGTAGAGGTAGTCCAAGAAAAAAATGGCAGATTAGATAATATATGCAACATATTACTCCGAAGTAAATATTCAAGAAAATGGATTTTTCCGAAAGCTTAGTTGCCGCGAAATTGCTCAAAAGTCAAGAGAATGAAAAAATCGCGGCATCGAAGGTGGAGCGATTTTGTCAAATTCCCTCGATTTGAAGGCGAAAATATAACAGCTGAAAGGGACATTCCACATGCCATACATCAGTTCAATGTATACAAGAAGGGAGATAAAAGATACTCCTTTAAATATGGAGGAATAGGTGCGTTACCAGCTATAATGAGAGTATTTACTAGAATTTTGAAAGAGAAGGTAGAAAACAATATAATTACACCAAGCAAAGAACCGAGTGGCTTTAGAGGAGGTATGTCACACCTGAATAACATTTTTTGTGTGAAACAATTTAGTGAAAAGATCAAAGCGAGAATATAGATGACACAGATGACTTTCATGAATCTAGAAAAAGCATAATGATCGTTTTCCTCGATCTAAAATGTGGCAGGCAATGAGAAGAATAAACGTACCAGAAAAGTGGATGAACAAGTACAATATATAGAACAAGCACTTGAAATGTGGTATCGGAAATGTGTTGGAATGGGTGTTAAAAAGACCACATGGTAAGAAAACTCAGAGAAGAATACGGAAAGTGGGGTTTACAGATAAACTTTAACAAAACAGAGCACATGTGCATATGGAACGAGGTGCAAGGTTTAGAAATAGGGGACAAAAAAAGTAAAAAAAGTGTACTCATTCAAATATCTAACCTCTACTGTTACCACAACGGCCACGTGTGACAAAAATATCGAGACCAGCATAGCTATGGGGGAAAACGCTACTAGGTCACTATGAAACAAAAAAGAGAATACTCCACATTACTGTAGAGAATATACCACTATATGGCACAGAAACATGGCCAATAACCGAAAAAGTAAGAAATAAAATTCGAACAGTAGAACGTGATTTCATCAGGAGAAGACAGAGTTCACAACGAAATTATATGGAAAAGAAATATCGTGCTCAGTCACCAAATCTCTAGTCTAGAGAATAAATTAAAGTATGTGAAATGCATGGACGAGGAAAGATGGCAAAAAAGAATGCTGGAGTGGTGACCAAGGGGTAAAAGAAGAAGAGGAAGACTCTAAATGGCATGGAAAACATACATAAATAAGGCAATGAACGATAGAGGATTACAAGCAGGAGACCGGAGCAACCGAAGGCTATGAAAACAGAAGAAGGGGGAAAATCCCAAGAAGAAGAAGAAAGTAAAGAAGTGAAAACTTATGAGATATTAGAGTGCTGGCACAAGATAGAAAAGGCTTTCAAGAATGGATCGAGAATGAATAAATGGGAATAAACTTCAATATAACGTTCTGATAGGGCATAAATGAGATAGATAAAGAAGAAGGAGAAATTAATTTTGTGTGAACTAATAAATTGCAATAAAAGTTGTGATTTCAAATCGTTGATCATATTGATAACTAACCTTCTAATTGTTAAGATTATTGCGATTATCTGTAGACTGATGGACGGAGTGATTCGTCTCCAAATTCTATTTATTGAAATGTTACCAATATGTATTTTAGGATTTCGATTGCTGGCTATAGACGGTGAATGTAACGTAACACAGTATAATTTAATTGGCATCTATGCAGGCACATAAAAAGGGATGTTGGGAAAGGATTATGTTAA
This sequence comes from Agriotes lineatus, assembly GCA_940337035.1. Classification (NCBI taxonomy): domain Eukaryota; kingdom Metazoa; phylum Arthropoda; class Insecta; order Coleoptera; family Elateridae; genus Agriotes; species Agriotes lineatus. The sequence goes on from OW679198.1 coordinate 83,989,227, forward strand.
TAGCATCGAAACTATAGCAACATTGAACGAAGTGGTATGAAAAGAGTAGATGGATGTAATTAGTGTACCTGTATAATACAAGTATTATACAGGTACACTAGATGCAATCTATGGGAAATGAAGGGTGAAACTCATCACTAAACTTTAAGCGAGGCAATAATACGAACATTTGAAAACGATAAAATGGCAAAGGGTAACAATGAAAGCAAAACCCAAACGATCATAAACAGGTACAAGAATATTCAACCATATTGTAACCGTTATCATAGTTCTTTTAGCATTGATTTACAGTATTTGAAAGGAAAAACATTTTATTTAGTACCAACATGATATTGTTCATTTTCGTCATAGATATCAAATATGAAAAGCTACTCATAACTCCCAAGGGATTTTTTAAATGTTTTCTCCCGCAATCTCATGGTAACCATGCAACTATAAACAACGTCTTAGCAACCATACATTCAGACAATCCTTGATATTACCTACATATTTTTATTTTAAATGTACAGTTAGGGAAAAATAAAACCGGGCAGTACTTTACTCTATTGTGAATTGGTATTAAATCACCTAAAAATTAAAAATGACGTATTAAGAATTCAAATGGTCAAGGTACTGTCAAGTAAAAGCCTGATTTACCAAAATTTATGAAAATTACATAGAATGTCAAAATGGTGGTCGTTTTTATTTGGCCGTAACCGTACTTAATGACATTTGAATTTTATTTTAATTTTACTAAAATGCTAGTAAATAAAATATTGTGTGCACCACGGGAGATATTCATGTTTTTTTAACCTTCGGTTGACCTACATATATGACCACATCAACCTCAGGGAAAAACATATTCATATCTCCCATACTGCATAAATATCTATTATGCGGGGTTTTAACAAGTTTTTTAGTTTTCTCTTGAAATGATGAGTCCATTGTCTTTCTCTTAGAGAAGATGGGAGGTAATGCTAACTAATGTCCATCCCCATCATAGATAATTTATAGATACTTGTATAGTTAATTTGCCAATTTGATACTGAATATATGGACAACTCTGGAATAACTATGAATGTATTGGTTGTTCGACATTATCACTTTTAAGATCAAACAGTTTGAGTCTTACAAAACTGAGTTTCATTATTTATTCCATTATCTACTTGTGGTTAAAAATGCAGTGCAGTTGGTACTTCATATATGATAGTGTTGTATAGGGTGGTATTTAGAGGTTTAAAAAATATTCACTTAAAAATTCTGAACTTTGCTAATCAAGGTCACGCCATGTCTAATTGATATTCCTGCCTTCATTCCTTCGAGAATGTATTTAAAAAATGTGGCATCAGGCAGGATTTGAATGTTAATGAAGTAGGGGCTTTTCGTTCAAGTATTCAGTTATTTGCTAAAAAAACATTTCTATAAACGTGCTTACTTAATAGGGATGCTTTAAAATAACTCTTTCTGCTTGTGATATTCATATAATAACTGTCTTGACCTTCTACAGTAAAATGTTGCGTCGTAGCTTTAGATTTGAATTAATTTTAAATATAGCCCTTGTTTCCTGCAAAACATCATAAATTAATGGCAAATCGAAGGAGTGATACTAATGTATGCGTATTATTAAAAATTAAATCGTTATACTCTACCATTAGCAAATGCCAGGATTTGCATTTACATTTTTTGTTGTTAATTATTAATTTAAATTTTCTAAGAGTTTCGTGCCGCTCATTAGCGTTATTTGCGTAAAATCGGACAAAGGCGGTATATGATATTTTTCTGACGTTGATTTGCTAAATTTCTATTAATGCCGTGAAGAAAACTATTGGTTTCAGGCAGTGCACTATTGAAAATCATGGTTTTCTAATTTGGATTCCTCATTCAGATGGACGGTTATGCTTCGAGAATTCAGCAGGATATCCCAAATTAGTTTCCATTTCAAGAAGTGCCCGATCATTGTCTTCATGGGTTTAAAAATCGCCTCGCGGTTGTTTTATTGTGAGCGAACAAAAAGTCGTGGCTTTTAAAAAACAGCCATGAGAACGCCGAAATAACCTAATTGAAGACATTTTTGGCCTTTTTAAGATGTGCTGTCTCGCTTTCGTAGTTTGTATTCCCTGTCTTGGTTTGAGTTTTGTCCAAAGAGGAAGATATGTGATTAACGATATGGTTTTATGGGTTTTGGAAGAAATTAATAGCTGTAGCCATACAATTTGCATAGCTTTATAGCTGATGTCAATCCTGCTAATTTTATTTAACTAATGTAAAGGTTAGCTGGACAATTAATTTCATTACGTGCGGATGGTTAGTCACACCATTCACTAACGGTAAAAAATTTATGTTTATTAATCAATTATTTGTGCCTAATTGTTTTAGCAGTTTAATTCCTAAGGGGGTAATTTGGTCGCGCAATTCAGCAAAATTAATTCGTCTGCTCTAATTGCCGTAATTTTCCTGCGTTTAGGAAAGTAGCGCGGCAGTATTTCCCCACTTTTACAAATGCGAGCAATTTACTCCACTTATTGCATTTTTCATACGCGCAAATGTTGCCAAAGAAATGTGAAGGACAGGAAAACACCAACGGTATTGTCGCTATTTTGTAACAGTAAATAGCATCGTACTTTCCCAACTAGGATGCAGACTCATTTTGCGCGTAAGGAAGGCTTGGCCATTTCCCCCAAGGCATTTTTATATGGGTCAATCGAATTGTGTGATTGGCTCAGACTGTGGTACTTACACGGATAACAGTGAATATAACGGAGAGTTTGCGCAATTTTTGATCGAGTGCTTCCACAATCCTTCAACTGCTGGCGCCCGATAGTTCAACAACTTCACTCGCACTTAATTGCCTGAAATTAATTTCATGAGCGCGATTGTTCGCACCTCGCAGCTGATGCATAACTGAGAAGAAGCCTCACCTGCGATTTTGACGCCTCAAGAATTCGACTTCGCATCTCTAAAAATACGAAGTGGTTGTCATTGTAAATGCTAGAAAGTTGTTTAGATCTTTTTCGCTCACTGCACGGTGAGACTTTTCCAAGCAACAGTTTCATGTTTTATGCAGTATGCAGTATGCCCAAGTGCATGATTTGCTGCAAATCTAGGATACGCAGGAGCGTCAAGGATGTTAATTGTAAAATGGAATTCCAGCAATATTCGTGCTCATAATTTAACTTAGCCATTAGACACGTCATTACTTTACAGCACAGATATCCTAGTAAAAACCAGGAAGGTGAGATGTTGTAAATCATGGACAAGGTGAAATAATCGTCGATCTGAACTTTTGCGTTTTTGATTGAAACTTGTAATTAAAATCAGCACGAGTAGACACTTTTAGGCAGGCGTAGTTGATTGATAGGACTTCCTAATGCTTCTATGAGCAAAACGCGCCGTGTATTGTTTTTTAAGTATGATATACTTCTTCTGCCTTAATAGCTTCTGTTTCGTTACATGATTATCAGATTAAATCTAGGATTTTAAGAATGCAGTTTTTGTGATAATTGTATCATTATATCTGTCGGATTAAACAGTTTGACAAATAAATGCGGATTGCTTTTGAAGACCAACATAAAAACTTTGTTGTAGCTTTATGTTCTAAAATTTAAAAAATCTGTAAACTGCCTTTGCACACAGATTGCTGCACATTTAGTCTCTTTCACGATATTCAACCTGTATCTGTTGGGTCCCATTTTCGTCTGGGGCAAAAAACCTGATCTACAATAAATAATTTTTTAGCTATACCACCAACATACAGACAGATAGACGGACAGACACACCGATAGAATTTAGAAAACATGTTTTTCATTATCAGGAACCCTCAAATGTGAAATTTACTTGGCAAAGAGTAAAAATAGCTATTTATATATCAAGTTGCAAAATGAAAGTGCTTTTCACACTAGACGTGAAGTTTGCCCTACGAGCGAAGCGAGTTGGACAAGACGTTGTGCGTGAAAAACACTGCTTTTGCAACGTGTTGCAAACAAAATTTTCTGTAATTTTGCAAAGTTCTACATTTTCATATTAGCACCAGTATCAATATGAGATCTCATATTGCAACTAGTGCGAATATATGCATCATTTTGACGTTGAAAACGACAACAAAATATCCATTAGATCAAAATTACAGAAAATATATTTTTTGTGTTACAAGTTTACTAATAAATAGCTAGACGTTCGTAGAATTAAGGTAATAAGATTAACTTAAAAGCTATTGTAATAATATATTTTGTTTTGATATATTAAACAAATTAAGAACTTAGGTATAGTTTTACTAGTGGTGAAAATATGGGTATAATATCCAATAGCATTTGATAGCTGGTAGCGGGTAGATAGCCCTTGACGGTATCGGTGGAGGACAGATATATATCAGGGATCTAGCAACGCTGCTCATGTTAGTTTTGGTTTCTCCCACCTCCATTTCAACTGGAGAAATTTCCTAATCTTGATTCTATCTAGCTCCACTTTATTCCCTATCCACATACTCTTTCCCCGTGCCAACACGTAAGGCTCTCTAACAATGTCAAATTTCAAAGCAAAACGGAAAGGACCCCCGGACTACAGCTTAATATCTGTAGTCTCACACTAACTATCCATCAGGCTATCCCAAGCATATATCTGTCGGATTAAACAATTTGATAAATAAATGCGGATTGGTTTTGAAGACCAACATAATAACGAGACTTTGTTGTAGCTTTATGTTCTAAAATTTAAAAAAATCTGTAAACTGCCCTTGCACACAGATTGCTGCACATTTCAGTCTCTTTCAGGATGTTCAACCTGTATCTGCTGGGTCCCATTTTCGTCTAAGGTAAAAAACCTGATCTACAATAAATAATTTTTGAGCTATACCACCAACAGACAGATATACAGACGGACAGACACACCGATAGAATTGAGAAAACATGTATGTCATTATCAGGAACCCTCAAATGTGAAATTTACTTGGCAAACAAGATTTTCTGTAATTTTGCAAAGTTGTTCTACATTTTCATATTAGCACGAGTGTCAATATGAGATCTCATATTGCAACTAGTGCGAATATATGCATCATTTTGACGATGAAAACGACAACAAAATATCCATTAGATCAAAATAACAGAAAATATATTTTTTGTGTTACAAGTTTACTAATAAATAGTTAGACTTTCGTAGAATCAGGGTGATAAGATTAACTTAAAAGCTATTGTAATAATATATTTTGTTTTGGTATATTAAACAAATTAAGAACTTCTAGTTTTACTAGTGGTTAAAATATGGGTATAATATTCAATAGCATTTGATAGCTGGTAGCGGGTAGATAGCTCTTGACGGTATCGGTGGAGGACAGATATATATCTCAGGGATTTAGTAACGCTGCTCATGTTAGTTTTGGTTTCTCCCACCTCCATTTCAACTGGAGAAATTTCCTAACCTTGATTCTACCTATCTCAAATTTCAAAGCAAAATGGAAAGGACCCCAGGACTACAGCTTAACATCTAAAATCGCACACTAACTATCAGTCAGGCTATTCCAAGGATGTGATATAAACACCATGCATCAAACAGTTGAATAGTTCTAAAAGTTGCAACCTTCACTGCTAGGAATTTACTATCGGAAGAAAAATTCCAGCGTACATAAATCAAACAAGTAGAGACACTCACTGTCGGTTCCTTTGATGTCAACATACCGATTGGTAGAACTTTGTGCTGCCATATGATAGTCAAGCTTAGAAATACCCCCCTAGTTACTGTCCCCAATCTAGACATGTTTCAACATTTGGCATGAGTGTCTCTACTTGTTTGATTTGTGTACACTGGAAATTCGTCGAAATGTAAAACGACCCTTAAATCCCGTCATCTCTTGTATTACGATGGAGAAGATAACGAGTCTACAAACTCAGTAGAGGAAGACGAACTGGATTTCAACTGCTCAAAAATGGGAGAACTGGAAACGTCTCGCGGAGGCATATGTTTAACAATGGACACAAAAGACTGTTTGACGTTAATTGGAAGAGCAGTTGATAGTCCGCTTTATACTTTTAAGTATACCCACATTATATTAAGTAATTTAATACATTGGACAACCACCAAAAATGACGAACGTAGGATAACAACATCTGAAATGAGATTTCTACGAAACACAGCAGGATATAGCCGTATTGAGAGGAAAATAAATACTGATATAAGAGCTGAACTAAACATATACGACATACAAAATAAAATAAAGGAATATAGAGGTACTACAGATACCGAGCAAAAGGGAGAAGATCGATAGGCAGACCACGAAAACGCTGGAAAGAACAACTGCAATTACAATTAAAGTAATAACGCAACGGACTTATATCCCATGCATGGAGGAGATGATGATGATGATGATGATCTAACGACAAGAACAGAAAATTACTATATTTACACTATACGTATATAACTGTGTGAGTAGAACAGGCATAAGACACATCGTCTACTGGCCACAACGGCGACCGTGGACACTACGCCGACCGCGGGACACAGTGTCGACGGTTTGAAGTGTAACAAAGGCTGCAACTAACCTAGACAATAGGAAGGTGATCCGTCATGCTTATAGCGGAGATTCCTTGATATGAAGCAATAAAACCAAATAGTCTCTTCCGCGAATATCTATTGTAAAAATGTGGGTAGCAACATGTTTCGAAACCACACTGGTTTCATCAGCAGGCCATAATGATCGTTGTTATCGATAATAATCGGAGACCATGGTAAAAAGTAAGGTTAAAATTTAAAAAAGTTGAAAATGTGATTGAAAAAGTTTAAAACACAATCCACATGGAGTAAGTAATTTAATCAGCAAACTACATTATAAAAAACAGTGTACTGGTTAAAACATGTATTATGTATTATCGGTAACCTCTTTTACGTTGTGGTGTAGAGGCTGGTGCTTTATGCACTTGCATCTGGCGGTGCAATGCTCAACTTGCTCCGGATTCAGGATACAAAGTTGGTGCGCGCCTGTTGTGCTTGCGCAGTAACCATTGCGTGAGGTGTGTGTCATAGTTATGTGTTGATCTTGTTACTCTATCTCTTAGGTCTGTGGTTCTGAGTACAGCACATTTAATTTGGTGTCCAACTGTGAATGAGTCGAACCGAGGACTTGCTTAATGCAAGCCAAGCGCCAACCCAACTGTGCTACGCGGCTTCTTGGTTGACGATGGCTGCACCCAGAATGAAGGTAATTACAATGATTAATTGTAAGTAATTTCATTTTGGGTGCAGCCATCTTACAATGATTAATGGTAATTAACTTCATTCTGGGTGCAGCCATCTTCAATGACTGTGACTTTGTAAATTTTCAAATTTTTATTGTTATATTTTAACCAGAACAATGATTTTGAAAATGTAGTTTGTTGGTTAAGTTACTTACTTCTCCATATGGGTTATGTTTTAAGCTTTTTCAATAACGTTTTCATTTTTTTAAATTTTAACCTTACTTTTTACTATGTGCTCCGATTATTATCCATCACAACGATCATTATGACCTGATGATGAAACCAGTATAGTTTCGAATCATGTTGCTACCCACATTTTTACAATAAATATGCGTGGAGACGACTATATGGTTTTATTGCTTCATAGCCTAAACAAGTTAGATCGAGATACGACATCTTTGAACTACTTTAGATGGTCGGCATTCTGTCCGCGGTCGGCGTTGTGTCCAGTCGTTGTATGCATCCACCAGTAGAAGTACTGAGGATAATAGTGATAATAATGTTGAGCAGTATTGAAACTGCAAAATGAATAGAATAAAGGTCTTATCGGAGTGTTAGATATTGTAATAATAATTGCAATAATAAGGTATGTTTCGGATATAGACCAATGATGAAGTCTCAACTTTGATAATGTTGGTCCTGACGAAATGAACATTTCGAAGATAGGAACTACAGCTGATTTTGCACAGGGGCAGTTTTTTAAGTGATTTGAGTACAATACATTTTAATTAGAATTGTTTTAAAGGTTGTTTTATGCTTCATTAATCTCGAACTCACACGTTTTTCCTTTAGGTTTTCTTTGGCGTTCTTCTTCTTTTTTCTCTTAGGTGGTCTTCGTGGACTTTCCTCTCGTCCATGTCACAACGTGTGGTACATTGCATTCTTCTCTTACGTCTTTATTTTTGGTTGTCTCTCTCTTACGTTGTGCCCTGTTATTATGCGGGGTGTTTTCATTTCTGTCGTTAAAGTAATACTGGGCAATAGTAACTTCGAAAATGTTGAAAAAATAATTAGTTAGGCGTTCAAAGAGAGCTATGATTTGAGGCACGTTAAATCATAAATTAAATATAGTAGAAAAGTACTTTCTGTAGATAGGTTCATGCTCGACGTGTTATTATTGTTTTAATGTACCTTTCGGTGTCTCAAGATTTCTTTGAGAAAATTCTTGATATAGGTATATAACAAATAATATTGACCAGGAAAACCAAATGCTGAAGGCTTTTTAAACTATAGAATGTGTATTAATTACGATGCTTTTCTGTAATTGAATATAAATAGTTTTATCCGCAAACGTCATAAAAGTGACAGCTTATGTGTCTTTATTGACAAGGTAAAAGTGTCACTTTATTTGATTAAGCAGATAAAATAGCAACTTTTGCGTACTTTATGTGCCTAATCACATAAAATTGCTATCTCCTCCGAAGATACTGGACTGATTAAATTGTATGATGCCTTAACATTTTGCTAATTTTGAGACTTAGATCGTAGGCCGGTTTTTATTTTCAAAAAGAGTACGAAAAAGTTTTAATTTAATTAAATCCTTTAAGCAGCGGAGCGGAGCATCTAAACATAAAACAACCAAACTGTAAAAGAGAACAAATACTGAAAGTTGCTACTTACGCACATTAGGTAATAAACGGGGCTGCGCGCGCTATTGCGCGGTCTATCCTATTCAATTTACCACCATTTTTAGGCCTATTACGAAGGGTCATTCCGTTCTGTTACACACTTGTTACACAATATCAGAAATCACATTTCGCATGATATGAAGCAGAGGGTTCTTTTGTGGAGGAAGAAATAGGGAAATACCCGTCCTCTAAACCAAGAGGAGGTGGTGAGGTGGAAGCTCACTGCTTTCACCTAACCGTTGAAAGGCTCCAAGAGGAGCTATCGGACTACTAATTGTCGACATGATCTAAAAAAACACGTCAAAAAAGTCCCATACGATCAGCACGTCATCGTATGTGCATCGAGATGCCAAATTTGAAAAATCTCTGCTAAACATTTCGCCAGTTTCGCCAATTTTCTAGATCAGTTCGATTATCGATCTTACATCGATTTTTCGATTCTTAATCTCATCGCTTCTGCCGAGTTATTGGTGTCACCGGTTTCATGCCAACAGAAGGCGAAAAAGGAACAATGGTTGGCATCTCGAGACAACATGGATGACAGCAGATCACACGAAATACACCACACAAATATCGCAAAAATACACACCACGAACTAACGTGTTGACAGGTACACAGTCCAGTGCCTATATTAATGACAGTGTGGTCAATTTTGGTACTGTTTCTGATTGGTTGTTTTAAAATCCGCCTTTAAGAGTCGTTTCAATGTCCTACTGAATATTTTTAGCAGTGTAAGCATATTTAGTTACAAAAAGTTACTAATGTCAAAATAAGACGTTGACATTTTATAAATTATCTAAAGTAGCTCAGTTACTGAACACGGCCTAAGCATCAAAATAAATATTGTATCATCATTGATGTACACTTGTGTTTTATACACAAAAATAAAGTAAATACGAATGAAAAATAAACTTTAACCAAGCAATAATTTTGACTTTAGTAATATTTTGTTACTAAATGTCACTGACACCGTTAAAAAAATGCACATGAAAATTCTGTCACAGTGTAACAAATGGAGTGAATGCGGTACAGACGACTCCTGCAGTTTCCACAGGTATTTGTAGTCATATTTCAGTAATATTTCAGACGTTTTCAACTGAAAACCATTATTGTTAGTTTCAGTATCACCGTTTTAAAACAGTTTTTTAATAAAACAGAAGCTATTTGTAGATAAACACCCGTGCAAGTTTTAATTGATGTTAACCATCTAAAGGAGATCTGTTATCATTTGAAAAGAAAATAATTGCTTAAAATGGGGCCCTCGGGAGTCCGCCCCTCTCCAAGGGGGCTCACGGGGCTCTTTCCCTATTCAAGGGGGCCCTCAGGGCTCCGCCCCTCTCTAAGGGGGCCCCCCGGGGCTCCGCTCCTCTCCAAGGGGGCTTTCAGGGCTTCTCCCCTTTTAAAGGGGGCCCTTAGGGCTTCGCCCCTCTCCAAGGGGGCTATCGGGGCTTCGCCCCTCTCCAAGGGGGCCCTTGGAGCTCCACCCCCTGTAAGGGGGCCCTCGGGGCTTCGCCCCTTTCCAAGGGGGCTGTCGGGGTTCCGCCCCTCTTCAAGGGGGCCCTCAGGGCTTCGCCCCTCTCCAAGGGGGCTATCGGGGCTCCGCCCCTCTTTAAGGGGCTCACGGGGCTTCGCGACTCTCCAAGGGGGCCCTTGGAGCTCCGACCCCTCCAAGGGGGCCCCCGGGGCTCAGCTCCTCTCCAAAGGAGCTGTCAGGGCTCCGCCCCTCTCCAAAGCAACTGTCGGGGCTCTGCCCCTCTTCAAGGGGGCCCTCGGGGCTCTGCCCCTCTCCAAGGGGCGCTCGGGGCTCCGCTCCGGTCACGAAATCGAGGCGACGGCGAAATGAATGCAAACGCAAATGGGGGACATCGCGTCTGCAATTGTCGTGACACACACGTTTAGATCGTTCTCCTTTATTTATATGATGTTGCTCATAACTGCTATGGCGCATAAATCTAAGCTGAAAACGCAATTCATGGTTCTTCTTTAACAAATATCTATGATTAACTGTAATAGAGAAACTTAATATGTGTTTTGGCATGTTTCTAAAAAACCTAAATTTTCTCGATTCAGTGTAACGTGAATAATTGATGAAATATGTATTTTGATAGTTAAACCGCTGATGCCAGTGACTACGAGTTAAGTTCGTAAGAACCCAACGGGGATTTTATTTTAATTTTCAGCCAAGTTGAAGATTTAATTACAAAACTTTGATTAAATCCGCTGCAATCTCTAATAGTTGGCGTTAGTTTAAAGGGCCATTGTGAATTTAAGTTCCACACGGGAAGCTACCAAAAGACTCGTGCCCGAGCTTCGATACATTTTTAATTAACAGACATTGACCCACTTGGTTAGCCACAGTCAGCAGCCACAGGTGATGTTTATCCATTAATTATGTTTGATGACAGCTCGCTAACTGCATATTCCTTTTAAAATCCCCGTAAATGATCGATTGCCAGTACTGTTATTCGTGGCTTTACTGATAATAAGCCCAGAAAGGCACGATTAAATAAAGCGCGATACATATCTAATGATCTTGCTACAGTAACCGCAACTTGGCGTTACCACGATCAAATTGAGCCAAATTTAGAGGCAACAAGGTCGCCCTAATAATTTATAAAACCATCGTGAAAGCAACGGTTCTTGCTTGGCTCACACTTCGGTGCGTGTGCATATTGTTACGAAGTTGTGCTTGCAATTGATTATGGAATTGAGAGCATAAGTGTGTATGTATGTCGAATTGTTTTCATGCAAAACCGCGTTCTACTAGCAGCAACGTGTGCTCAATATTAGTTAAATCATTAAATGTTGGTTTATCAACAGCTAGGAATCTGGAACGGATATAGATAAATCGCTTTGAATAACTAACTGGCTTATACACTTTATGAGGGTGCCTGTTATATCATAACTTTTGCAGTTTTAGAAAAACAAATCTTAAATGATGTATCGATGGAAGCGTTTCCAAAACGCCAAGTTTAAGGTCTGTGCTAACCGCCAATTTATTTTATTTTATTTTTCTATTCAATCATTTTTAGAAATTGAATGCTGCTTTAGACAAATAGAATATGTCGTAAGTTTGTACTTATAATCGAAAAAAAGAATTGTTATAAAATTAATAGTTAATGGATGACATTAATTTAAGAAATAAAATATAATTGATAAAAAAAAACTAAGAAATCGGGGTTTGAACATTATTTTAAAAGTTAAGATATTATAATTTGCAATAGAATAAATTTTATAGCATCCAATAAGTTTATATTATTGAATAATTTGCTAAATAGAGTACAATTTAAACCAAGAGAAGTCTTATTGCTAAAATGTAGGAAATAAAATAATACCCAATTAGAAGAAAATATTCATTAATGTAAAAGTAAACATTATAGATTAGTATGGTTAAACCGTTGCTGTGACTAGATTGAAACTAGGCAATGGGATGTAGCAGATATATGCAGGATTGTAGCATATAACATCGTGGGTCATCAGCATTTTATGTTTTAATGGCTACCAGAAATAAAAATATTGAAGACTTTAGTTTCATAGATTGAGAAGAGCTGGTTTGATTGACCGATAACTTTTTGTATGTACTCAATTTATCAAACTTAAAAAAAATTATATGATTCAATTTCTACTGACGTTTCTTCTGGAAATTCCAGCGTTGGATTTATTCACCGTTGTTCTACTTATTGATGTCAACAAATGTTAAATTCCGTTTAGAGCATTATGGAAATATATTCATTTTTGTTGGGTTCAGTGGACATATTCAAATGCTTTCCAGTAAAAGTAAAATGTAGACCAAGTTTCTAAGAACGCTGACGCGCTTGTCGTTTTTATACAAGGTGTATATGTGCATATTTGATTCAAACATCGTAACAGTACGAAAGACAGATGCTTTTTTATAGTAACAATATAATAATTCCAAAATAAACTTTCCTAGTTTATGAGAACACCAATAAAAGAATTAGTACGCCTTTCTGCAGTAAATTGTAAATCTCGACGACCTCGTATTCTTGTAAGTAGTGGCAAACATGATGGTTCATAAATTTGCGAACTAGAACAGGAACTATAAATTTTCGTAGAAAGTGAGATTATTAGCATAACTAGTTACTTTACTTGCAATTGCAGTACGGAAATGTTTCTTTGCTAGAAAAATATTGATACGTTAACAAAACGAGATAAAATTTAAATCATCACATTATTCTTATATTAATAAGCATGCAATTTCTATTGTTCATTGTTGTGCTAAGATGGGAAATTCAGTCAATAGATTTGCTGTTACTTAACCATTCGATTATTATTTCTTACTAGCTGACCCGGCAAACGTTGTTCTGCCCAAAAATAATTTGTCTCTGAAACCCCTTTTCACCACTATAGGGTTTTAATTGTATGTCTTGTCCACCGTCTTGGACTTAAAAATAAATGCCATTTTCGCAATCAATATTCCAAAAACCTCAATAACGACACCCATATCGATTTTTAGGCATATTTACCCCATTTCACCCCCCAAGGGGTTGATTTTCGGAAAATTACGAAATACGCGTTTGCTTATTTGTTTTTAGGAGTACTCCTACGAAGTTTCAAGTCGAAGTGTCTATTTAATATTATTTTTCCATACAAAATGGGAACCCCCATTTGACCCCGTTATGGGTTGAATTTCAAACTATCCTTCCTTATTCCTTGTATCAATCATAAAGGGAATCTCTGTGCAAAATTTCAGCTTTCTAGGTCCAAAGGTTTGGCCTGAGCGTTGATGAGTCAGTGAGTGAGTCAGGACTTTTCTTTATATACAGTGTGGAAATAAAGTAAGGGATAAATTCATTAAATTCGTTGATATTCATTTTTATGAAACAATCTCGAAGCGGTGTAGCGATTTTGACCATAGGGAATATTGTCAGCTGATTTTCACTTTCCTATGTAATTTGTTTTTCATGATATGACGTTATCGATTTTTTTAAATAACAACCTACATTTTTTATTATTGATTTCGGTAGTACTTTTTATCCCGTTTCGAACGCTATAAAATTTTCAATACGTTCCATTTGAAAAAAATCGAGAAAAATGGTCTTAAAGTTTAAATACTAAAAACCAATTAAATGAGCAAAATAAATCTAGTTACCGGTGGATTAAGTTTGAATGGAATTCTAGTTGTATTTTTCAATTGTTTTTTTAAATTTCAATAAAAACGAATCTGCCGTCAGTGACTGTCCGTCAAACGTAGGTAACTAGATTTATTTTGCTCATTTCATTGGTTTTTAATATTTAAACTTTAAGACCATGTTTCTCGATTTTTTTCAGATGTAACATATGGAAAATTTTATATCATTGAAAACCACATAAAAACTACTACCAACATCAATAATAAAAAAATACAGGTTGTCATTTAAAAAAGTCATAACTTTTAAAACAAATGACGTAGCAACATAAAGGTGGTTGTAGTGTATGTCCTATAATTAAATACTCTATATCCCTTCAAGATTTTTTTATAAAAATTAATATTAACAAAGTTAATGAATTTATCCGTTACTTTATTTCCACACTGTATATAAGATAAAACCGCTTATCTCAGATTTAATAAAATACCTTTGTATTGCAACTTTACGTGTTTTTGTTTATATCATTATGTTTATTAGTTTTTGAAGTAAATTTATCTTGCAATGTAATTCCAACTTGTTTATATTGTCTATATTGTATTGTATGGCTGTAGTTCACAGTTAGAATTAAGTTTTAAATATAAACTGTTCTTTATGCAAATCGACAACGTATTGGCAATTTTGTCACAGTATTTTACAAGAACTCGAAGTTTTGCTTACCAGACAAACATTTTATTAACAGAAATTTTGAATTCAATTTCCTGTTACGCTAAAGTCTTTCCGGAATTAAATTCCTGTTCGTCGCTCAGCTACGTGCCGCTACTTATCGAATTTCGGTATAAATTAAATCCGCTTTTTGTGGCCATAATGATCACGTCTAAAAAGCTTTTGCGATTGCATCTTTTAATTTAATTCAATAAAACCCTATTTATATGTGTTCGTTTGCCCGGATTGTGGAGAAGAGTACTTAGTATAATAGGAATGCGTAAATTCATATGGAAATATTTTTTATGTGCGAATAGTTGATTCCTGTTTACATTTGCCAGTTTTTCGCATCGTTATGTTAGAAAGAGCATTAGCTAGAGTGTAGCTTCCTCATCTTAATAGGGAAAATAAAGAATAAGACGGATATACAACTGCTTTCCGTTTATTTTCTGGCAGCTTTAGTCTTTCGACATTGAACATATTTTTTACTGGAAGCCATCAGCCTGTTTATCAGAAGAAATGTTACGCATTTGTAGTAAACCAAATATGGGATTTTGTCGACTCAGAATTGATAGTACGGCAACTTTGTGGTCTATTGTATTTGGTAGTATTAACTAAGTGGATGTAAAGTGACAAGTTATTGTAGGGGAAGCTTCACCACGTAAGCGCCTATAAATCACTCCGCGAAAGGAATTTAAGGCAGCGCAGTCAATTATAAAAGTGAAAATTTCAGGTAAAAAATGTGTGCAGTCTAAATCAGCAGGGAACTAATTTTAGACGTTACGCTACGCGCAACTAGGTGACTAGTCCGTAGATGAAGAGGCGGGCAATAAAACCCTGGGCTGTCCTAACAATAGTGATATAACACTTTACCGGGGATTCTGATTCAGTATTCGGTTCATCCTCATTCAGCTCAATCGCCAGCGTTCGGTTTACAACCTACGGCACATAATGTGTGCCTATCGTCTGGCTACTGTCAAAATCGTGTCACTTGCAGCCTGTTTGTTAGCATAGCCTGTTGCAATACTAGGCCGCGTAGCTGTAAGCGCTTAAAGTTGTTTTAATCGCGCACTTTATATGTGTATTTGCATATCTTGGTACAGGTAGTTAATTAACTTTGCTGAAATAAATAAATGGTGTTGTTTCCCCAAATATTTATGATATGATCGCCTTCAGGACCTGTGACAAAGCAATTGTTCGAAAGGAATTATGGAAAAGCTTGGGCTAATTTAATAGCTAAAGATACATGCGCATGTCAGTGTTTAATGGCACGTTTTTTGAAAATGAACCAGTTATTTTAACAAGATACGGTAATTGCTATTGACGAGACTATGAGGTCAACTCAATTGAAATGGCAAGAAGACTAATCACAGGGGAAGTCATTTGACATTTTATGTTCTCTAGATTGCGAACATATAAAAGATAAAGGATATAAAAACCATAAATTGTTAAGGGGTTACTCTTTTATTGGATCTAATAGAGTACTAAAATTTATAAAAATTCCTGTGCATTAATGTAATAAATTTGTAAATTGTCTATCAACACTTTGATTTGTTATTGGTTCTTATAATATATTAAGTGGTTTGCTGGTTTGATTAATATATAATCTTGAAACCGTTACCCGAGTTAATAGCGCGAACAATTAATCGCTGTTACTTACAACCTTGTGAATCTCTTCCTTCGCTGTTTAACTCTAATACGGTGCAGTATACGACTAATTCTTATGTTCTTTAACGATACGATACCTAAGGTCACGTTTCTTAATTAGTGTTTGAATATCCAGTAGAAAGTAATAGTAGATATGTAGTTAAAACACCAACTATATTTGTCCTGTTTGAAAGCCACGTTTAAATATTGTGCAGGTAAAAGGATTTAATGGGTTGGGTCATGTTCATTTAAATTCATTGTTTTATGTGCACCCACAGTCGAATAACGACATTACACGTTGGTATTGCATGATTTGATTACGAATCAAAGAAATACCTGAAAGTATCAATGTAGTCTTTGTTTAGATCCAGACTTTTCATGTTCTAAACGCCGTTCTTGACCGACAATTTGATATATGGTTCTGTTTATTTGCTGTTAAGAAACTGCCACACAATCGCTCCTTCTTTATTTGGAATGCGCAAGGACAAATTTTTATGGATGCGAGATTAGTTATGATGTACCGCAGCCATTAATTAAAATCATAGATCAGCATGTAGCAGGTGGTTTTTCTGATTTTTTCCAAAAATTGCCACGCGTTAAGCGAAGTAGAATTTTGTGAGGTTACATCATATTTGTTGCTGCGGGGCATCTTTTTGTCTTTATTCAACGTGGAACCTAGTAAATGTTAAGGTTACCAATAACTAATCATGATCATTAAGTTGTCATGGAGCTTCAAACTAATCAAATAACAACATCAGAGCCCTCAATGGAAAACCAACAGTTGCTAATAACTGCATCTGACTAAATTACAACTGTATAAGCCGTAATCTCATTAACGTGAACTTCTGTAGCAATCCCGTTTGCCAAACTTCTCATTGTTTGAAATAGCTGATAGGTAAAAATTGGACCATTGCGCAATTGCTATCACAATTACTAACTCTCGTTGTAATAACAATAATAAGAACGTGACTGCTAAGGTCAAGGAATGGTCGAGTTCACGTGAAGTGCCTGCACGTTGTCTACCTACCATTGCAAGCTTAAAGCTGAATGCTAATCCTAGTCTCTTCAATCACCTGCGGTTTGCCTCGTTCCTTTCACAACGTACCTATGTTTGCTGTGGACGAAACGCTGGCTTGTCTCCTTTTTAAAATAGCAGTTCACATGCAATTTTGAAACCCTATGGGAAAGCAGTTTACCGTCCTTTGTTGCGTTATTATTCCGTGTGTTAATGCTGGTTGCAAAATCCCATTTTCACCATTTAGAGCAATCCAGTTCTGTCGCAGTTTTGACTGGCAGGTGCCGCAATTGGATGAGAATTAAATTTCTTCGAAATTATTTTCTTTCAAACGACATCGGTATTGTTATGTGGACCAGAGGCCGTTCTCACAAGATGTCCCGAAGTGTCCCGTTTTTCCTTAACGGAAATTTGAGCGGCTTTAATTTGCAAACTAATCAAATTAACTGTTCCCTTAAACAGTGTGTTATAATAAGTGATTGAAATAAGAGAGTTTGGCCTGAACTGTTGGCCTCCAGAAGACTTTAAATAAGTTGCCTTAGATGAGCTTCCCACGGATGTTAGTATGCAAGAGCATTTTTCCATTCAGTTGTGGGCGTTTGTTTATGCGGTTTTTAAATTCACCATGAATTCCGGTTAAACAATTACGAAATAATTATATGGTACAAAAGTACAGTACAGATTTGAAAATTCCAACTGTTAAAAACTACCCTACGTATAGGTACCGAGGTGAGTATTAATGGTTTACTATGAAGGTTGTTAAAAGAGGTTAATCGCTTCAAATACGTAAATAGTATGAAAGAACTATATCTAATAAGTTAAAAATAAATGTAACGAGCTTTTGTAACAAAATCCTTCATACATATTTATGAAATCATACTAGAGAACATAAAAGAATGCGTTAATTTAAAATTGGGTAATTTTACGCAGTTGCAGTAATTCGATCAAGGTTCTCTAATGAAAGTTTTAATTTGTCGGCTGACATGCACAAATGTAATTTAGTATTTTCTTGGTAGTTAGCATTTTTCTTATAATTTGGGTTTTTGTAGCTCTAATTTAATTTACATTATGTCGTGTGTGCCTAATAACGTAGGGAAAGTATTACTTGATTAGGTATACTGTATTAACAGTAATCCTATTTAGTTTTTATTTTTTAATGTTTTTTGGTTCAAACAATAATTATGTGTATATACTAGGTTCTACTCAAATGTAAATATTATCATGATTATGTATTTATAATGAACGAATAATAGTTATGTATGTATTACGGGCATAATCAATAGATTATGGCACGAGGGAATGTTTAAAGCACGAAGCGGAGAGCTTTAAATTTCCCGAGTGCTATAATCGTGATTAGGCACGTGGTACATACAATGTTTTATTTTATTTTGCTTTTCAAAATGGACGAAATTCAAGGATTCAGTATTTTGGTTACAGACTACTGCGTCATCGTTGTGAATTTCTGGTGTGCTATGGTTACTATGCAGATTGTTGGTGTTTATATACTACATTGTTGGTGCTTGTTATACTGCTTAGTAACTTTATAAGCCCTAGGGCCATAAAAGCCATTTTACGCTGGCTATCTAGGGCTAATAAACAAGATTGTGGTTACAAAATGAAATATAAATAATAATTGATACCTTATTTACATTACAATGATAAATGATAATGTTCAGTTGTATAATTAATATGGGACTTGAATTATATTTGATTATTTAAGGAACATTGTTTACGTTCATTCTTATAAAACTACCACAAATTGATAGTTAAAAGAATGACATTAATTTAAGAAATAGAAAATTCAATTTATAATGGTTGACATTTTAATAATGTACATTATTTAAAATAAATGAACTAATTATGTAATTGGGTAAGTAATCTGGATGCTAAGATATAGAAGATATCAAGAACAAAATAAGTTTTGAATATTATTCTAGAAATAAGATGCTATAATTTGGAATGGAATAAATAAAAGCGTCCAATAAGTTTATATTGGATATTCGCTAAATAAATTGAGTAACTTTCAACAAGAGAAATCCTATTACTAAAATTGTAAGCAATAAAATAATACCCAATTATAAGAAAATATTCAAGAATATAAAGATAAACATTATCGATTAGTGGTTGTGTTAAGCCACTTCGGTGACTGGGGGGTGGAAGTGGAAAATCGGATGAGATATGCAGTATTGTATTATTCAAGATTATGGAGCATCAGCCTTAAGAGGGACGTTGCAGTGAACGGGTTGGAGGTGTTCAGTTGGACGTTTGTTGAGGTTAAAGGGCCCACCGTCGTGAATTGATCTGAATAGAAAGCCTTGATGGCTGCAGGTTTGTCAGGAGTATTTCTCAGAGATGTGCAGGATCAAGAGGAATTGTAATAGAGGGCTGTATCGTAACATAAACCATTCAAGGAAAGATAAGTAGTTACTTAAAATGAACGAGACGAGTTTTTCGTTGTGTCTTGTGAAGTGGAGTGTTTGGATGAAGAGTAAAAGTACAGTTTGAATATAAAGTAATATTGAATTGAGAATAAGTAAATTGCACGTCCCAACCTGAGAGAGAGAAAGAGATACATATCTAATAATACTAGTTTATCCTTATTGTGGCATTTACGATTACTAGTTAATCGAAAAAGGCTCCAAACTGTACTTCACCAGATACAAAATTTTCTGATAAAATTCACAATGTCAACCTACGGAAAAATTAGAGACTTGCTTATATTTTTTTTAATGGAGCCTTATGCCTTTTTGGTGTTGGTTTAGAGTTCATTTCTTCCATGTTCTTCTATTCATTGCTTATATGTATTTTAATTGTCTTTAGAGTTTTTCACTTTTTGTTTCCTATTGCTTCTATTCTCTTCAACCACGTTTTCTTGTCTCTTCTTGCCGTATTTACCTGATTTTCTATAACTCTCTACACTAACCAATTTGTCTTCGTTCTTGCTATGTGTCCATACCAAGCTGTCTCTTTTCTAGTTTCTTTAACATTTATACTTCTTGCAATTAACCTCTTACAGAGATTTGTTTCTTAATCTGTCTCATTTTATAATTTCTATTTTTGTTAAGAATCTTTCTGTCTTGCATGTTCTGTGTGACCCATAGCTAGATCGCTTACATAAAATATGGTTGGTACTGCTACCAGGTTATATACCGTTATTTTTTTCTCTTTGTGTTCCGAACACTGGGTTGTTTAATTACAAGTTGCAATTATTAATAAACTGAAAAACGCTTGAAGCTATATGCAATTACAGAGAGAAAATTAATTCATAAATATGTTGTTATAAAAAAATCTGTAGCCAAAAAAGCTTTCTTTTCAAAAAACCAGCTCATAAATATTAATGTGGGCATTCAAGATAAAAAAAAATAATGAACAGAAAAGTAATCACTCATGTTGGTTTAACAGTGCGGCATATAATAAACGCATTTTGGTCGCTTTTGACATAATTTTACTCACTTTTATATCGCACATAAATCATGTGTCGGGCTGACCACGCTCGTTTGTCATCTTTTAAGGATTCAGGACGTCGGTGTCGTTCCTTTGACGCTCACTATCTGTGTTGCTACCTCCTTTAACCTGCTGTTTGAAATGTAAACACCCAGCGAGAGCTTCTGGTTTACATAACAAAATTTGTAGCCCCTTGTGACTTCGCCGCAGAAGTCGTGAAAGTAGTTCTGGAGGACTCCTCAGTAATATTGCGTAATGATTCATTGCATCTTTAGTATAACACGTATAAATTTGAAAAATGTATGAAAGTAACAAGACTAGCACGAAAATTATTAAGTACTGGTGATTATTTATACGCCGTGTTTTCCAATAGGCAGCTTTCGAGTAATTAAAAATACTAATTAGATGCAGTTGCTGCAATCACAGTTCTGCAGTTTCCGGAAAAACGTCGCCAAGTGAAAGTGAGCAAAGTGTTTAGCTCATTTTTACATGTTTATGAATATTTATGAGAAGTGCGTGACAGTGGAAAAAGACTTAAGATAAGTGCGCATTTCAGCATGGAGTGTCGTAAGATGTACTGAGAATGCAGGTAGTGTTTACATTGGAGGTCATTTTCTACAGAACATTAAAAAGTATTTGGATATCACCTTGAGGAAAGGTATAGAAGCAGAACTACTTCTGTTGAAAAAGAAAAAAAAATCGTATTAGTTTGTGTAGTAGTTTAGGCCTATTTTATTTAACTAATTATCAGGGTAAGGAAAAATTAATGTAATACAATTCCCATTTATAATCGTGATTATAAATTCTTATTTTAGATTTAATGACTCCTGTTGTCTTGTTGTAGCAAATCAATGTTTTAAATATCCAAATCTTGTCACTCTTGGTATAAATTGAAATTGTGTCGGGAAACGATTAATTTTGTGTAAAATAACTTACTCGTGAATACAGACCGCGATTTTCTTTAAATAGAAGGCTTTCAATAAGAAAATTAATACTTTATTGGTGCCAGAGGCAATAAATCAGCTCGACGATCAATTTGTAAAGGTCATGTAGGCATATAAAAGCATTAAAATAAATTGAGCTACGAATGTGATTAGATTATATTACATTAGTGTAGGCGTTTTACCCTTAGCCGAAAAATTTTAGAAAAACAAAATTGAACAACTAAGGTAAGATTTAATTACTCACAGTGTTCAGCGTGATTCCAGTGATCAAGTTAACAAGTCAGACTTGAACCAAAATTAAAATTTATTTAATCTTGAAACCTGCAGTCTTCTACAAGGGATTATTATTTTTCTGGAATATTTCGAGAGCTAATTTGGATATTTCCTTGATTTAAGTAGGAATACTGCTGTTGGGGATATCAACTCTATTTTTAGTTACGGAATAAAACGTGTAGAAACACTATGGGCCTTTATAAAAGACAAATATCATAAAGAAAGCATTTTTAAATAGAAATATTAATCAAAACACCCCTCCTCCACCATATTACGCCTCTGCTTGAAATAGATCAATACATCTAAATGAGGAAATACCTGTCATTTTAAAATGTAAAAATCAACTTTGGACGTTTCCTGTTTTACAATTATATTTATTAAATATGTTCTTTTGGGTTTTGTGCAATAAAATAGTAAATTTAATCATTTTTTGCTAGCTCAGACTAAGTAAAAGATATTAAAATATGCAAAAGTGCTTAACACGAAAACGTTTAATAAAAGCTGAAAGAATATATGTAAAATCAGGATGTTCTGCAGTTCTTATAATTGTTTACGTAACAACAGCACAATTCAGTTATTATTAAAAACTATTCTAACCCAAAGGATTTTTCCTTTTCTTTGCAATCTTTACAACAGCAAAAGAATAAAGTAGGCAATTGCTATATTTTATGAAACGCAAACTGATACATTTTTTGGGTAGATTTAAGTAAAATTTGATGTGCAATAATAAGGCCACAGTGAGATTATTAACAGTAATACAAGGAGATTATAGGGAACGTTGAAACATACTCGTACATATCAACGTTTTCGTTTTATTTCTTCCCGCCGAATTACGCCCTTTTAAAAAGGGGGGGGGGGGGTTAAAATTAGATTTATTTAAAAACCTTTTAGCTACTTTAGTTTTAGTTGAATGCTGGCTTTCACGGTCGTTGTCCATAATGGTAGGTCAACAGCGAAACATCAAGTTTAAATCGACGACCATGGCATAACCCGGAAAAACCTAACATTATTTTAGTTTTTCCGCAAAGTTAATAGTTTTTGTGTAAATAATACATAATGATGCAAAGCTTTTTTGAATAACTGTGTCGCGTAGCATATTGTATTTTTCAGTTAAAATAGTTATTTATGTATCAAGGGCATTATGAAGATGTTTATGTCCGTTCGAGGCTGACAAGTTTCCTAGCCCGAGGTTCTTTGGCCCAAGGTAAGGCGCCCGAGGGGTATAAACATCAAGAAATGCTCGTGGTGCCCACAACGTTTATTTTCAACTTTGAAAGCTTGGAAAGCAGATCATAACGCCCGAGGGCGTAAAAAGTGGGCGTAGTGTAACCCCCGCTTATTTTGACGGGGCATTTTAAGCGGGCGTTATTACTACATCCGCTTTTTACGCCCTCGTGTGTTATGAATTGCTTCATATACATTGTATGGCAGATACAATCTACGAATAATAATAAATAAATCGAAAATAAAATTATTATCAAGCACCAAATTGGAATTACATGCACTGGATACATAAATAACTATTTTTTACAACTGTTAAAAAAGGTGATATTCGCGCATTACTGTCGATACATGATGTGTGTCTTTTTTAACATAGTGAAAAACAGGTTATTTATTTACGGTATCATTGACGACGAAACAATATTGATAGTCTTTTTTGGCTATTGTAGAAAAGTTTGTGTATCAATATTTTTCATTATTTTAATAAACCTGTAAAAATACGTTGTATGCACCTCGTGCGCGAAATATTTTCGTGAATTAGATCCATAAATAACTTTTGTTCAGCGCCCATTCCAATTAAAGAAAGTGAGCTCAAATTGGAAAGAACATGAGAAATAGTTATTATAAATTTGTTACCATAGAAACTAATAAAAAAAATCAGAAAAAAATTTAATGGTTTAAAGAAATGTAAGGGATGTGTTGGATACAACGTTGTATTGCACTCGTTTGGAATGCATATTAGTCATGAAAAAAGTTAATTTTTTTGTATGGTTAATATGCATTCCACACTATATATTACAATAAATAAAACTAATATTTTTTATACAAAAACTTATAATTAACGAAAAAACAAAGCAGAAAGGGGGGGGGGGGCTATGATTAGATGGGTTACACCAGCGTGTAAAAGCGAACATACTGTATTTTACAGCCAGGTTTTTCTTCCTAAAGGAGTAACGCTGGTCTGTTAAGATGGGAGCATAACCGCCCCACAAACTTATTAATTTACTTAACAAAAAAAATGTAACTCAAATTTTTCCATACGGGGGTCAGGAACGTCATCCCCGTAGGGATTAGTTGAAAGCACTCAAATTGAGTTGGATGATTGTTCGAGTGACGTCATTTGACAGATGTATGCCATAGTCATAGTAATGTATCAGCGCTACTAAGAAACTATTTTTTTAAAGATGTGAGCTGGAAAAGTAAAAATAAACTACTTCCTTGAATATACAAAATGCAGTTTTTATTTCCGATTTTTCTTGTATACACGGTGTCTATAATTCTTTTTTACTCCAAAAATAGATAAGCAATACATCAGTATATCGTGTATTGTATTTCTAGGGAAGCTACAAGTTTATCCTTGCTTAACCATCCGAAAGATTTATCGAACATCTTTAGAAAATGAGAACGCGATTTGTATGCCCATCTTATCTGCATGTCATGCGTTACAGCTCCTATGGAAATTATTTTTGCACTAATAACTTTCCTTCAGAGATCAGGGTGATGCGTAGCAACTTCCACGTCAGGAAGTGATTCGCAAAAAGTCCAAGCACTTTCTCTAGCGAAACAATTCACGAATTTTTCATTCATTAATAAACGAAGCGGGCCGCTATCGGACTGTCTCCAATTGCCCCAAGCCGTGTGCTAATTTTGGAAGTCCGTTTCGAGCACGCCACAAATGGGCAATCTAACGTAGCCTTAGGCAAAGGCTGCAAGCGGCTAAGCAGCGTCACGTTACAATAATCCAAGCTCAACAGAGCGGCGAGGCTCACCTTAAAACAACCTGTTGGCAATTGGGCCATCCGAGTTGCTACGGTACCTTTGAAAAGCCTTTTACTAGATTTTATCTGCGCTCCAACTTCAAGAACGCTGTGAATGCAATTGCAAATTTTCTCAAACTCGGTACTTCAAGGATGATCATGATAGAGCCAACCTTTGCCACCCAACAATTAATGTCAGCGGCAAATGATAGTGAATATTTAGAATGGCATTGTGTTTAGGAACTATCCGGGTAAATGTCTGCTTCCTGTTCAACAAGCATTATTTAAAACTGTAGGTTCGCTTGTGGGACAATGAAGTAAAGTCAATCCTCAAACATTTTTTAGAAAATGCTTTTAACATCAAGCTAAGACTCACGAAAATGCCACGTTCTCAAAATGTAATATTCTAAAATAACTGAAAGCATTATTCACTATATAAGAAAGTCCTCAATAATTTCCACTGATTTGTTTTTATTTCCCATCTCCTTGTCATAGTATATTTGATTTATTACTACAAAACCGTACTAGTTGTATTAGCAATCAACAATTAGTCCCCTGTTCGATTAGGAAATACTCTGTGCCTATGCTAAAGTTACAGTGTCTAACCCATTATTGTATAGTATAGAATATCTAGTTAGGGATTAGAATAAGGGGTTCGTTTAGTTAAAGTGCAAAATAAGACTTTATTCTACACTGTAACTAGATATTGTACCTATAAAATATCTAATGGACAACAGGTGAAATCTGTAAGGCCCCTCTTGGTTCAATGTTTTACATAGGTAACATTGTTTGGTGGCCAAGGTTTTGTGAAATGTTTGTGTGACACAAAATGTGGTTCAAAGAAGTGGAAATTGTGAAAAGAAAAGTCCAAGTGTCTATTTTAACAATACTTGCTTTAACAAATTTATTGGACAAATATACCGGGCATCCCCAAAATATGTGGACATGACTTAACCATATATTCCTGTAAGACGATATAACTTACTAACCTATACTACAGTGTAGGTCATCTTGGGAGAGGGCAATTATTATTATTATTATTATTACAAAACGATTAGGACAAAGTTACATATAACTATCATGTTCAATTTCCAACAAAAAATGTTGTACTAAAGTAATTAATTGATAATTTGTTGTATCTTAATAATTTTTGATATTTGTTGCGATTGGGATATAAACAAAAAATGAAATCTAAGTAACTGCACTGTTTTTTTTAATAAATAATTTTTTCCAACCTGCTTTAAAGTTGTGTTTTATCTATTAAAATCTCCATGGTAAAGTAATATTTTAATGGTGAGGGTTGATAATATGTACTTTATTCACTAGTGAATAACAGTCCATAATCAACGGCAACAAAAAAAAATCATACGTGTATCTTGGTAACAAGCACACAACCAGATAATATGATTACTTATTTAAAATCGTTTATTAATTTTTAAAACTTATTTATATAATTAAATGGAGACATTGGAAAACATTTTATGTGCCACAAAGACATTTTATCCATTCAGAGTTTTCCCTTTATGGATAAAATATCTCTTTATTCACTTGCACTATACATAATTGTTACTTGCCTGCGTGCTGTGAAAAAATGAAACTATGTTAAGACACAACAGTACCTCTACACAAAAGATTGATTTGCACTTTCTCCAATATTTATTCAGTATTCCGAATTGATAAGATTGACAATTGAGAACGAACTGCTGTTTCAATTAAAATAGTTATTTATTTATGTAGATGGAAAAGGTACATATTTAGGCGTAAGTTCGAAAAAATCGAATGAATCCCTAATAAATGTTTCTTAATATTTGAAAAATTACAAGAAATTTAATTAATTAGTGAACGTTATTACATTGAAGCATCGAAATGAAAATTGACGATTATCAGACTGACGCTTATTGCGAATGCTCGATTTACCATGCTCACTTGGTACACATTGTGGTACCGTGAAAAAATATTTATTTATTTTGGTACTCAGCCAACAGCCGTTAGGCCAATTACAGGCGTCGCTGTACATTTTATGGGGACTTCCAACCCCACTAACGACTGTCATGATGTTATTATGACATCCGGGATCAACTATTTACGTGACAGCCGTATCACGAGGCGCCGAGAGAAGCAGCCATGGAACTCCAATCCAAGTTCTGACCAGAAAGAGCGTTGCTTAACTCTGCTGATCGAACGTGGACGCTTGTTCAAGTTACACCACCCGGGACCTATAAATTATGCGAAAATTATGTAGAGTGCTAAAATTATAGAAAATGATTGATTTTTCCGTATGTCAACGAGACGCAAAGCTTGCTTTTTGACACAGTTGTAGGAAAATTAGCTTTGCTTCTGGGATTATTAGACTCTCGGGTAGATTTCCCAGATTTAATGTTTTCTGACTAAATTGTAGCAGAGAAGTATACAAAATTACAAGATAAAAAATACTAATGACTCTCTCTTCCTGGAAAAATATTAAAACTATCGGTTTTACGATTAATTTTTTTTCTGTCTGTGATGCGTGCCACGACACCGATGCTAACCAATATCATTTCAAACGATGACTCACACCTATATAAAGTGTCATATCGAATATCATCCAAAGTAAGTTAATCGTTCAATTGCAAAATATTTTTTTAAAACTTCGAATCAAAATACTGGCTCAACGAAAGGCACTTTGACATCATCTTCATCACGACGTCGTGACAGACGTTTTGTGACCCAGAATTTTTGAGTTTGTGAGTTTGTTGGTATCAGTTTTATTTCTTTATTTCTTCGAAGTAACAAATATTAATTTTCGGGATGCAGTTGATAATTTTTATTTTATTTTACTCATTAATCGACTTTAGATTGTTATTGCATAAAATAACTATCATATGATGGAATACTTTTATCCTATAGACCTAGAGGGCTATGGAATTCGAGTATTGTTAAAATTACATTACTACTATCAATTCGATAGCGCTCCAGAGAATAAGTATTCGATCATACTGTACCTAATCCATACATTAATTAGATTTATTATTTAACCTTTAACGAAATCGTTCAGTTAGTGTATAGGATAGTTAGTTATTTTATAGAATAAGGACATTTCACGTTTAACTGTAACATATACTATATTATACACCCTTCCGTGTTGTTTTTCGTATCTTTCGGGATTCATGCTCTTTGTACTTTGTACGTGTTTCATATTTGATCTCTTTTTAGTCATTTATATAGCCTACGTTACATGGTTAGATTTTATTGGCGTTTTCCATATTTTCTTATAGTTCTGGTATTCGCCCTTTTATGCCCTTTGACACATACATGCTAGGTTTGGTCAGTTTCATTCGCAGAACAAAGTCATGCATTCCCTAGACACCTTTTTATGTATGCAAAAGTGAAGACCATTTAGCCGGTGCTTCCCTTCATACGCAAATAAATAAAATATGAAGTAAATTAACAAATAGCAGTTCATAACAAAACTCCCTACGAATTGAGAGAGAGATCAACTTCACACACCCTTTTATACAGTGCTGCCCATTGTCTGTTCCATCGAAATTTGGAAAGCTTTTAACTGCATGATTTGTCAGACTTCCCAGACAATGAGCAGTTACGAAGGTCGACAACATTCTACGAGCGATTGAGCTGTTTTGCAATACTCTAGCGCCTTGGTTCTCAAACTTTTTGAAGTCGGGGAACACTAAACTCTGATTTATTTTTAGGCGGAACATCTACAATACAGCATAAACTTTAAAACAGGGGGCGCGGGTTGCTAACCTTGTTGAAACCAAAAGAGCAATAAAAAACAGAATAATGTTGGCAAAAACACTCCATAATTATAGAGCAAAAAAGATACGGAAACGTGTCGCAGCGTGTGATTGGCAACCCCCTGCTTCCAAGTGCTACTTTTAGAAAATAATATGTATATAAATAAAATATGTACCGATATTGATTGATGCAAATATATGTATTGAAAACATAATTAAAATTACAATATTTAAAAAAAAATCTCAAACTTAATGCGATCCATGAGCTTGACGATCTTTACAGATCTCAGCGATATTGGGACGAATAAATGATAACGCCACAAGCATTTCTTCTTCTAAATTCCCTAGTGTCCCGCGTTTGTTTGTCTTTATATTGACCATAGTTGAAAATCCTGCTTCGCAAAGATATGACGTGGAAAATAATAATAATGTGTTCAGGGATTTTTTGCTTATACTCGGGTATTCATCTTTAATAGAGATCCAAAAATTTTCAGGAGTGTTTTCATGGAACTGTAATTTTAATCCACGATCTGAAGAAAGCGACGTCAATTCTTCTTCTTCATTTAAAGTAAAACTAGAAAATTCGGAAGAAATAAACTGGTTTCTTATCCATTCATATTGTTCTGTGTTTAACAATGGAAAATATTTTTCAAATTTTTCTTCTATGGTTGATAAATGTTCCATTATTAAAGAAACGATTGCCTCGTTTGTATTTTGCACAGAGGGGACATTTCTGTGTTTCTCTCTCTTACGTGTCTTTTCCATAGTAAAACTCTCTTTTTCATTGCACATAATTTGTCAGTCGATGTAAGAATGTGTGCATCTTTTCCTTGCATGCTTATATTGACAGTATTAAAGTATTCAAAAATATCAGACAAATACACCAAATGATTGCACCAATCATAATTTTTTAGATAATTTACAAAAGTTTTTTTATTTCCTGTTAAAAAAAACAAGTCATTCATTTTTTAATTTCAACACACGATTTAAAACCTTTCCTCGCGACAACCACCTCACTTCGGTATGAAGAAGCAAACACACATAATCTGCTTCCATCGATGAACAAAGTTGTTTGAAAATTCGGCTTTTCATCGTTCTCATTTTAATAAAATTAACCATGGTAACTACTTGGTCAAATACTTCGTTTAATTTCTTGGGCATTGTCTTTATTACAAGTACTTCTCGGTGCAAGAAACAATGATGAAATATTATATTTGAATTTATGGTTTTAGCTAAAGCCACAAATCCTTTGATTGATCCCGTCATGGACGCTGCTCCATCGGTATAAATACCGACACAATGATCCCATGATTATTTTAAAGCATTCAAATACGATTTTATTGAATCAAACAAGTCCTGACCAGTTGTACGACCTAAAAGTTCTTTGCAGCATAAAAATTGATTTATTATCTTTTGTTCATAAATAAATCGTACAAAGCCTAAGAGCTGCGCCTTGCCACTTATATCAGTTGATTCGTCTACTTGTAATGCAAAAGGCATATTAACAAGCTTACCTGCGACTGTTCTTTCAATGTTGCAGGACATGTCATTAATTCTTCTACGAATCGTATCATCAGATACCGGAATCTTCAAAATTTCCGTCTTTGCTTCTTCCCCAAACATAATTGTCACTATTTCACAGCAGGCAGGTAAAATGAGAGATTCTGCTATCGTGTGTGGCTTTAATTTTAATGGTACTAACTCAGCAATTTTATACGACGCAAGTTGAACTTTATCACTTACTTTCATTGTTTTTTCAAATTGTTTTCTTTGTTTGCCTTGCATTTCTAAAAGCCTTTTAAAATATTCTTTGTTTTTTGTTAAAGATTTGTATGTTCAGTTGTCAAATGACGCCTTAATTTAGCGAGCGCCATCGCGCTATTGGCTAATTTCTTTCGGCATACAATGCAGAGAGGAGTAAATCCAAATTTTAAGTATTCTTCGTCATACAAACGATTGACATTTCGAGTTGATTTCACAATTTTTCTATTTTCTTCATTCTCTTCAATCCTACTAGTGCTAGCAGTAGCATTGTCATTATCGTAATCAATACGAGGTTTCTTTACGACGAAATTATCCATTACTATAAATTTAAAAAAATGCAATATAAATCAAAAATAATATGGTGCAAAACTTACCTAAATTTATTTACTTAATTCAAAAAATGCAAATTAGGAGAATTAAAATTTGAACTGCATATGAGTCACATTAACACGATAGCTTTAATTAAATTATATATAGAGAGATCTTTGTCTAAAGCCTATTCCACAATTAAAGTGTAGTTACGGATGTCAGGCGCGTTTCTCAACTAATTCACCGAAGGGGATTCCCCCTAGCGAAAGAGTAGAGTAACACGCACGCGCCCGACATCCGTAACGACGTCAGACTTTAATTGTGGAATCTACAATTAATCTACAATCGGCTTAAGCAGAATTTTGATAACTGCAATAATATTTTGTTTCCAAGAAGTAATTTTAACCCGAAAGATATTTTTATTCATACAAAGCCGAATGGTACAGTCGCGGAAATATAAACCGGGACAAGTCCTGTAAGCGTGAAAGGCAATATTTCACTATTTAAATATTGCAATTGTGCCTTCCTAATTGTTTATGAAATCCTATCTACCACATGCCTATGAACCAAAAAGAACTAGTTAATGCAATATAAGCAACTTGGGATAGCATCGACAATGAATTTATTACGACAATTTAACTTAGACAAATTTTAGTGTCCCGCTTTATATTTCCGCAATAGTACGTGTACATTTTACATTGAATTGATTTTTATTTTCAAACAATTTTTAATTGAATTGTACATTTGATTTTTTCGCGGAACACTTGAAATTGCATCGCGGAACACCAGTGTTCCGCGGAACACGCTTTGAGAACCAAGGCTCTAGCGTCCCGGATTCTTCGAGGTATTACAACTGTTGTGTGTTTCCGGCCCGGATACTTTTTGATCATACCTCATACTGATATTGTCAGTGATGCCATAGCAATTTCCTCAAGTATTTATTTATTTTATTGCCCTAACTCGGATGGTATTTAGAATTATAATTTGAATCGAAGCCACATATTTTGAGGGCAAACTACATTATGGCTTAACAATTTAGGTATCCTACTGAAAATTGCCGACCTTTACGCTTTTCCATTCAGTGTGGTAACAATGTAGTAATAAACAAAGATACCCAAACTGCGAAGAATGTGGTATTTTGAGTTGTAAAAAAATCTAAAGGGAATCAGGATGTCTGGACGAAGTTGGAAAGGCTTAAAGAATAGAATTATAAAAATTGTATTACTTTGGAATGCACAAAGCGTCTCATTTTCGATTGTATTAAATTGAAATCTCCGTTATTATTGCAACTAGAACAAAATAGTTTGAGGGTCATGGCATGGGGCACTTTATATAAGGTATATCTGTTAATTATAAAATTATTGAAGAAGATAGTATGAATAGACTTTGGAAAGAGCAGTACCTATATACGTTTTTCTATCAAAAAAACCTTTCAAATATTAGTATTATTATGAAACAAATTAATTAAATAAGACATTTATTACCGGATCTTATGGTGTTTTTAGTTTCTATACTACAATTCCCCCTCATAAGTGACGACGGACTTAATTTTTGCATGCAGTTTAAATAGGATGCTTGATGAGTAGATCAACATGTTCGTGACCAAAATGTTAGAAGTAGATTTGAACTGCAGTTTAATACTGGTTTAAAGTTTAGAGGAAGCATGTCAAACCGGTCTTTTCGAATAAAAATCCTGAGATCATCTGCGGAGGATTTGCATCTGACTTATGAAATCTCGATATTTTTTCATCTAGTAGAAAGTTTTAATCGATCTTACGCAAAATATGGTTTCGTTTTAGCGTCGTCTTTTTATATTTTGAAGTGTGTGTGCAATATCTTTCACCAAAGAGGTATCTTTGCTGGCCTCATTTTAGAAACAGATGTAGACGTGATATGTTTTAACGAGTTTTACTATTTTAATGGCCGATTTTTAATAGCACTGCGATGCCCGTAGTTTATACAGGTTACAAAATATTAGATACATGATGACTGGTATAATGTCAACGTTTTAATGAAAAGGTAGATATTATCTTATACTAAATTCGCCCTAAGGAGTTGTAGATACAAAGCGGCTTATATTTAATACTGTAGCCAATTTACTACGGAATTATATTTAAAATTCTTGGAGATTGAGAGAGTTTTGCATTTGAAACAAAGTGGTTACATCTGCCGCTTACTTTAATTGATGCAATTTTTCTTTTCACCAACTATCAGGTAAGGAACAATTACAATCCACAATCATGTTCAGCATGGACTTATGCACTTTCTTGCAGGTGTTAAGATTTATCAATTAACTACTTGTAGGTAATTTTGAAGGTTTCACCTCGTGATCATGAGAACGGAATGCCAATACCTCACATTGTACTATCTAACAATCTAAAAAATGCAAACACACATCTTGGGTAGGTCTCAATTAATTGTTTGGTAACTGGTAACCAACAATTTCGTATTTATCTTTCAGTCTGAAATTCATTTCCGTCATTTTTGAAGTATGTGTATCTTGCCAATCACTGTCG
Source organism: Agriotes lineatus (assembly GCA_940337035.1). Classification (NCBI taxonomy): domain Eukaryota; kingdom Metazoa; phylum Arthropoda; class Insecta; order Coleoptera; family Elateridae; genus Agriotes; species Agriotes lineatus. The sequence goes on from OW679198.1 coordinate 84,022,467, forward strand.
AAGCGCCGTCCAACAATATTGGGATAAATAATAAAGCATTGGTAAAAATGAGCAACAGCCGGTAGTTGCAACAATAATTAATTTTCTAATGCAACCACAAAATCAGTAACTCATCTCCTGCAATATAGTTAAAGATACAACAATAGCAAGCGGGTTCTTTGGTAAACATGTTAAGTTTATAATTTAAGCAATTAAGCCTACGTGTTAATCGACCTACATTATTCAATATATTAGCTTACTCATTATACCGCTGTGTTGAAAAGAAACCTGTCAAATCTCTAAATTGCTGGCATACCTTCATAGTATTGATTAGAAATTGATAACAGTAAAAATAACAGTTTACTTGATTTTATATTGAAAACTGTTTTTAAAATGGAATTTTTAAATAGAATTGCTAGAATTGAATCTTGGGATTGCAAGATGTATTTATTACCC